>VZQC01012745.1:230197-383114 GCA_009823505.1 Rhizomys pruinosus | reverse complement strand
CCACCCTCAGGAGAGGGAGACCTCCACTTTTACTGTATCGCTATATCATAGTTCCTAGTGTGTGACCACGCCATCCCCTATTGACATAGGGCCAACTGGAGATGAGAGCTCACCTCAATGCAGCTTGTATATGCTCACTCACCCAGCCACTCACTGAGCTAGCTTCGCTATGACCTCACAAATACCTATTTTTGTATTTTGAATTTTTATTTAGTTCACTATAATTGTATATTCTATAAGATATTGATGAGAGCCCACGCACTCATCAGAGATAAGAAATTATAATTAGCGAGCGGTAATAAGTAAAATTCAGTGCAGGAGTGTGTGATCAATCTTTGTATATTTATATTTTATATATATATTTATTTATTTATTTTTTGGTCTTTTTGAGCCAGGGTCTCCCTGTAGCCCCAGCTCTCCTGGAACTCACTCTGCAGACCAGGCTTGCCTTGAACTCACAAAGATCCACTTGCCTCTGCCTCCCAAGTGCTGGGATTAAAGGCATGGCTGCCTGTTTTCTGATGTGAATCTTTAATGCCTCTTCACCTCAGCTCCCCAGCTCCCAGAAACTTCTGGGCCAAAACTGCTGGTCCACACAGCTGCAGCCGCTCAGCACCAGCTGCCCTTTCCCTGTGAGTTGCTCCCCAGCTCCCTGACACCTCTGGCCAAAACTGCTGGCCTGTACAGCTGCAACTGTTTGGCACCAACTGTCTGAGCCCTGCAAGTTGAGTTCAAAACTTAGCTCCCCAGCTCCCAGAAACCTCTGGGCCAAAACTCTAAACTTTCTTTAATGCACCATTAAAACCATTCCAAAAGAATTTGAACTTGGAAGGCTCTAATATGTGACATTTCCATAAGTGACATTTACTGAAACTTCAATAGGATTTGAGAGTCCCATATAAAAATTTAACTAGCCCCAATTACCAACATGTCTAATTATTTAAATTTCCACTGTACAAATGTACTTACTTCGTGACATCAGAACTTTTATTTATTTATTTTTTATGTGTATGAGTTTACTGGCTGCATGTAGGTTGGTGCACCCATGTCATGTAATGCCACAGAGGTCAGAAGAAGGTGTCGGATTCCCCTGGAACTGGAGTTAAAGAGGGTTCTTAGCCGCCATGTGGGTGCTGAGAATCGAACCCAGGTCCTCTGCAAGAGCAGTGCTCTTAACTGCTGAGCCATCTCTCCAGCCCCAGAGAGCTTTTTTAAATCAATATTACATTAATGATGACTGTGCCTTCAGTGTGAGGGTTGAGCTTTTTAGTTAGTCTGAAATAAACTCACACATTCAGGTTTCATTTTATTTCATATTATGGAAAACATAGAAGTCTCTCAAAAATCTGATTTATAGACTCCATCTTTAGTATTCCAGTTAACTTTTTTTTTTTTCCACAACCATCTAAGACACTGCCACCAGTTAACTTTCTATGAGTTGATATTAAAATAGCTCAGCATGCACCAACAAGATGGCTGAGTGGGTAAAAAAAAAAGCTGCTTTGTATGCAAGTCTGGTGAACTGAGTTTGAACTCCAGGTAAAAAGAGAGAATGTATTCCACAAAGTTGTCCCCTGAACTTTATACACACATACACCGTGGTACATGCAACCACACACCCACACACACCCCCCCCACACACACACACAGAAAAAAATTTTAAACTGAAAGTTTAGCAATATGCTTCCTGTTTTATATTTCGTTGTTGTTTTAGTTGTTTAATCATTCCGATCTTGATATTGAGATGATAACTAATTATAACAATATAATTTTAAAACAAATTTAATGAAACAAAGTTAATCTTTTGTATACTGTCTTAGCTTGATATCTCATCAAAACAGATCATTATTATATAACTTTGCAAGTGCCTGTGTTATTCTGGGAATCCAATGACATATGTCTAAAGAGGGCAAGGTTAACTAGAAAGGATGCTGTCTTAAGTGTTAGAATTCATGTGATCATGAGTAACCCAACTTTCAGAACTTGATGTAATGTTCTGTAAAATGAATGAGTCAAGTTACATCATTTTAAGTTTCCTGTATAATTCAAATTTGTATATTTTGCATAGCTATTTCTTAGGGAGAGGATATCACCCAAAGGAGATAGCTCTGTTCCATGTAGACAGAATATGTTGTGGTTTTACTGTCACCATTGTCAGCAGTACTGAGGTATAATTTGTATATATTAAGTTCTGTCCATTTAGAGGCTGAGGATGTAGCTCAGGGATAGAGTACTTGTCTAATGTGTATAGGGGCATGGGTTAAATCCCCAGCAGTGTTGTAGCAAATAAGGCCATCTGTATAACTTATGGTACTATATAGATAGATACCACTTCACTGGTTGTTTTAGATCAAGTAAAACAGTATAGACATGTAAAATTTCAAAGAAAAAGTAAACTTTATTATTTATGACCCTGAGCCTTCTTGTTTGAATATGTTTATTATAGGTTATTTCTTGTATTTTATATTGTACAGCAAGAGCTTTTATAAAAGTTTGGTTCCTCAGAAACCTAGAGAAATCCTTATCCTCAAATCTGGCTTCATACCACTGTGTAGTGGAGTTGTCCCACTGTCCTGCCCTTGAAAGCAGTCATAGAGATCAATTAGGCTCAAAGCTCCTGGGTCATTTTCCCTAATCATGAGGGCTAGAGAATCGGGTAACAGGTAGAATGAAAGGTGGATGAGAGCAAATTCATTACTCTAAAACTAGTGACCTTGATGCCCTGCTGATCAATGTGTCAAAGGTTTTCTAAAGATGACCATATTTTACATATGACTTTAATTATGTTTATATATACACACTGTTTTACAACTAGGCTCTTATTTTCTATCCAGGTGTGTTGGTGCATGCCTTTAGTTCCAGGCCATCTGGGTCTATAGGAAGACCACATCACAAAATGACCACTATGTTTTTTTCCTTTGGTTAGCATACAAAGTATTTAATTTTGTCATAACATTTTCAGGCATTGTATATCATTATACTCTGTTCTTATTTGCCCCTACACTGCCCTGCCCTATCCACTTCCTGCCCTTTGGCTGGATCCTTTCCCTCTGCTTTCGTGCCACATATATTTCATTATCCCCCCTTGTCTTGGTACTGTCATCCTCTTTTACACTACTACGAACTTTCTCGTGGTGAACAGTAAGTATTTATATGTGCAATTATATAATTGGTGTGTGTATGTGATGGGTGTGTGTGTCTGATGAAACTGCTGCTGTGTGGTGTCCGCCATCCCCCTTTACGGTAATACCGCGCTATGTGCTGGATACGTTACGGGGTTGAATCCCAACTTTGGAGGCACGACCTGTGGGGATTGTGATAGGATGGGAGGGACGCTCGAGGTTAGTGGGATTGGCTGCTCATTGACCCTGCTGTGGCACGATCCGTGGAGTAGTGGTCCCCTTTCATGAGTTCGAGCAAGCGTGGGCGGGCCCAGTCATAAGTGTTTGGGGGGGGGCGGCGGGGGGGGGGGGGGGGGGCGCGGGAGCCGGCGTGGGGGGGGGGGGCGGGGGGGGGGGAGGGGAGGGGCTGGGCAGAGGTGTGGGGGTGGGGGTTGTGTCCGTTAGAAGGGCAGCCTGGGCAAATGGGCCGAGGAGCAGCCCAGTAAAGCACACGCCTCACTGGCCTGTTGCTTCAGCTCCCTGCCTCCGTTCATCTACTGAGGTTTCCCCCTTGCTTTGTGGCTCACCTGAAGTTGCGTGATGAACTGTGACCCAGGAGATGTAAGCTGAACCGGCATAGATCCCTATTCCCTTCCCCAATTTTTGGTGTCGGCCAAGGTTTTGACACAGCGCTGGACGACGAACCTCGGACGAAATTGGTACCAGAAGACGGGGTATTGCTGTGACAGGGGCCTGACCTTTAGGTGTGGGGAAGGATTTTGGAGGCATTTGGAACTTTGAGCTGGGAGGATCATTGAGCTAAATCGTTTGCTGTGAAGCTTGGAGAGTTTTGCTGAAGGAGTTGTTTTGAAAGATGGAGGCCCTGGCTTGTGGAGGTTTTCTTGTTTCAAGGGGCAGAGATCATCAGGACTGTCTCGGTCCAGCTGGGGCTGAAGAATCAACTGTAAGTAACAAGAGTCTAGAACCTGAAGTGAAATCTTGGTTGTACTGGGACAATTGAGGCTGGTTGCTGGGGCTGAAAATCAGCTGTAAGTAACAAAGAGGACCAGCATCAACTGTGGTGAAATCTTCTGAGGAAGAGAATTTCTTCAAGGGTCAGCACACAGAAGCCATGACCCAGAAAGGGCCTGAGACCTCCATCTCGAGCCAGGAGCTGGACTTGGTAACGTGTTAAGAGTCTCCTATGTGGTTCTGGTGTGGAAATTTGAGGGGTTCACAGACAGCAGCCGAGGCTTGGCCATGTGAGAGTTCAGGAAAGACTGTTGGTGGAAGTGTACCTCGGTTTCAGGGAAGACCCCAGGAATGCAGGGGTCGTGGAGAGAAGCTGAGGCTTTGCACCAGGATAGGTCAGAAGAGACCATTGGTTAAGTGTTGTAGCCTCAGTTTCAGTGGCGACCCCTGCTTTTTGGAGATTCTGGGACCAGGGAGGACCAACACGAATAGCAAGTGGGCAGGTTGTGGAATGGTAGTCGATGCCTGGGCCTGTGAGTATCTGTGTTGCAACGGATTGGCAGAAGTCGTAGAATGGGGATCCTGGCCGAAACCGCTTTGGAACCCAAAGATTGTGGAGTTAATCCCAGGTGTCCGACCTTGACTACTACTACGTTTGCTGGACTTAGGATTGAGAGTGCCTATCTTCTTCTTCCCTGTGAAAATAATACAGTCAGTACTTATTTGGATTTTACAGCAGCCCATATTTAAGAGACTTTTAACGGACTGTGAAAACTTTTAAGTGTTGGAACATTTAAGGACTGTGGGGCTTATGTTAAGGTTGTTAACTGTCTTTAGGATTGATGCTTATGTTAAAACAGGCATCACGCATCTGGGGCCAGAACCTGGAAATGTGGGTGTGTTTAATAGTCGATGTGGTTTTTGTGTGTCAAGTTGGGATAGCCTTTAGGGTCCACTTGGACACAAGCCATGAGGGTTTAGGAGCCTCCCTTGGGGAATTGGCTCCCTTTGGACTGGCCTGTGGCAACGTCTGGTGAACTAATAATTGTCTTTTGTTGTCCGTGTTGGGGGAGGCCCCGCCCCCGTGGAGTGGTGCCCTCACTGGGCAGGTTGGTGTGTCCTGTAATCAGAGGTCAGGCTGGGGCAATGGTGCCCGCTGGCACCCCGAGTAAATAGCATTCTTCCATGGCCTTGCTTCAGCTCCTGCCTCCAGTGTTCCGGCCTGAGTTCCTGCTGTGGGCTCCCTGAGTGATGACTGTGACCCAGGAGAAATGTAAGCTGCAGTAAAACCCTTTCCTCCCCAAGTTGGTGCGGATCAGAGTGTTTTGGGCACAGCAGATAGGCGAAGCCAAACGGAGAGACAGAGGCTTCTGATACAGAATATACAAAATGATACATAGAGTAAATTCATCTTTGCCGACTGATTTCATGACTTCTTGTCAACGTATCATAATGGATCGCCGGGAAGTTCCTCCATTTTTTACAATGTCATAATTTCATTCTTCCTTATAGCTGATTGAAATTGCCTTGTTCATGTACCAATTCTTTATTCATTTATTGATGGACATGGAAAGGCTGGTTTCATAATCTGGCTTTATGAAATTGTGCAGCAGTAACACTGGAGTTACAAATAGCTCTGTGGTATTGGTGGCTTACTTAAGATTACGTTGGGTATGTACCACCAGAGGATCTGGGATCGTAGGGTAGTTCTATTCTTAGTATTTTGAGGAAGTATCATACTGATTTCCATATTGTCGACGTCAGTTAGCATTCCCACCAACAGTGTAGTAGGTTTCCTCTTTTTTCCCCACAATCTCATCAGCATTTGCCGTACATTTCCTGATGATAGCAATTCTGACTAGAACTGGAATCAATAAATGTGCTGCTGAATAGTCAGTTGTTCCTCAAGGAAAAGAATGTATATAGATGGGTATAAATATTGGAAATAGGGTTCACTGCCTGAGCCCCCTGGGAAATGCTTGTGAATTTTGAGAGCTCCCATCTCATTAACATCATTTTCTTTAGGAAGTAATACTATCATATAATCAGTAATTAGATGGAACAACATGTAGCTAGAAGTTGCAATTGAAAAAAAAACCGAATTTCAATCTTCTTACATGCACCAGCTTTTATATTTTGTTATTCCAGCAGTCCTTCTAAGCTTGGGGTTTGGTTACCTACAGATAAAAACTTAGTATATCCTTAAAAGAAAACTCACAATGTTACTATGTATTTGAATATGCGGGTGCTTGGTGTTTGCCATCCACAGGACAAATTTATATGTTATAAATGAAAACGGACATTATGTGAACTCCATATATGAACATTTATTTTTCAGGAATGCCCCTGCTGAATATATTTCTCAGCCCAGCTTTCCTAACTCAGTTGGTGCAATTGTCCTAGCTTTGTTTTAGTATGTTTCCTGAAATCTACCTTAATTATGAAAGAACTATTGTTTAAGTTTGGTCAATTTACTATATACTACTGTAATTGTGGGCCTGGGAACAATTTTTTATAGAAAAAAAATACCTAGTTTTTTTAATTACTTCAAATATCACTAAATAGCGGCCTAGTTCACTTTAGCAAGTGCTTTTATGGAAGAGTTGTTCTTTTCTGAGTTCTGCTGAAACAAGCAAATTTCTAAATTAAAAAATTTATGAAAAGTCACTATGATTTGTAATTAACAAAGGGAAAATTTGAAACACCCAGAGTATATTCCCTTCCCCCAATTTCTAGGCATTAATTCTTTGCTCTTCAAATCCGTGCTTTTTACCACCTTCTTTTCTATTGGGAGAGACCACTTCTTTTTTGGATATTATTTTTTTTAGCTTTATGTGTATGAGTGTTTCTGGGAGTATGTAAATGAACCATGTGTGCCCAAAGCCTGTGGAGGCAAGAAAGGGGCATCAAATCCCGCTGGTACTGGAGTTAGGGATAGTTGTAGCAACCAAGAATGGGTGCTGGAAACCAACCCAGGTCCGCTGGATGAGCAGGACCGGACATGCCGCTTAACTTCTGTGCCATGTCTCTAGCCCCAAGAGGTAACTATTCTGACAGTCTTGTAGATAGTTTTCATATTTCCAAAGTCAGAAGCCTGAATGTAAATGATACACTTTCATTTGCTCTCAACAGTCTACTTTTTCAATATAGTCCTATCCTACATATTTCATAATGATGCTTAAAAAATTTTAATGTTTAGCCGGCGGGGTTGGTTGCACGCCTTTAATCTCACTAGCACTGTGGGAGGCAAGCCAGGCGGATTCTTTGTGAGGTCAAGGCTACCTGGATCTGCAGAGTGTATTCCTAACGCGGAGCTGGGGCTACAGGGAGACCCTGCCTCAAAAGAACACAAAAAAAAAAAAAAAAAGTTTAACGTGGTTTTCTTATTTTAAGTAAACGAGTTGACTCTGAGGAAGAAATTAAGACCTTGTCATGAAAACAGGAATACAGTTCCATGTAAATATTTGATAAGTTTTTAAATTCATGATTTGTTTAGACAGAATCTTTTTCCATGATCGAAATGTCATATAACACCCACTTTCATGTTCTTCTTTTCTATTTTAGGTCACAGTGTGAGAAACATCCAGGCCTTTGCAGTCCTTCAGAATGCATTTTTAAAAGCAAAAACCAACTTTCTTGCCCAAATCATCCTCGATGCCATCACAAATATTTACATGGCTGACAATGCCAATTACTTCATCCTAGAGTCACAGCAACCCCTGTCAAGTTTGCAGAAGAAGATCTCTAAAACTGCCGAGAAGTACAAAAACAAATAACTTTTGAGATGCTGGAGTTTTTGTCGGTTTTAGCTTGAATTATATCCCTTATGTAAAAGAGCTCATTAGCGTTGGGGTCCTGTTAAGATCTAGCTTCTTTCTTACACATTGTAGCATTAATATGCAATGAAAACCCTTTCTTAGTTTACAAGACATGAACTACTATTTAAAGATGTCTTCAGAGAGGTGGGCCTTCTGGAGGTCATGGTAAACCTTTTGCATAAATATGCTGCCCTCCTGAAGGATCCAGCTCAGGCACTGAATGAGCAAGGTAAAGCACTTCCCCCGTTGATCCTCTTTTTGGGAAAGGGGGTCAGGGAGATGACTTGTTCCTGTTCTGCTTTTCATTTGTTGTTGGTTTGAATGGTTTCCTGATGTCTATGACTATGACAGTCTAGTGAGTATTTCCCAAAATTAACCTTTTCATTCGGCCTATTAAGAAATTGGGTAGGGGGAGATTAGAATGATGATGTCACAGTAGGGAAGAGAATTAAAAGGGGAAAACGAGGAAAGAGATGTATGATCTTCATGACTCATGACTTTCTCTGAAAGAATTTAAATTTCTGGAATAATTAATTTTTTTTTTTATTTTTTTGTTGGAAATTTAAATTGGAATTATTATTAATACAATTAAAACTTATTTAACGCCTCAAAATATGCTCATTAGAGGCCCAGGCGTGGTGGCGCATGCCTTTATCCTAGCACTTGGGATGGCAGAGGCAGGCCGGATCTTTGTGAGATTCAAGGCCAGCTGGGTCTAAAGAAGTTCAGGACAGCTGGGCTAGAGGAAGACCCTGGCTCAAAAAGCAAAAAAAAAAAATTCTCATTAATTATAGAGAGCAAATATGCCTATTTATTAATGTTTCTTAAGCACATCATTAGATGTCTTTTTGATAAATATCTGGCAGTCAGTTTGAAACCTACGTACAAGTTGAATAGATCACACTGTGTACACGCTTTTCTTTTGGTATGTGAAAATTAACCTGCTGGCCTCACTGATTAAAACCCCCATGAGAGGGATATATTGAACTTTGACATGTCCCTTTTTTTGAGACGGGTTCCCCTGTATCTCCAGCCATTCTGGAACTTGCTATGTAGAACCAGGCTGGCCCTTGAACGCAGAGAGATCCGCCTGCCTCCGTTTGCCTCTGGCTCCCAAGTGCGGGGATTAAGGGCATGCACCAACACACCCAGCTGATATGTCTTTTTTAATATTTGTTTAGATAAGCTAACAGTTCTCCCCAACCAAAAATAAAAAGTTCTGTGTGACACTGATTGTTTTAACTTTTTTTGGGAATGCTCAACATGTATAAATTTTAAAGGTTTTAGATACTAGCAGTTTTGTGATTGAATGAAATGATGTCAATGATAATGGGGATTAATTAAGTAAAACTGACTCAATAATCCTGCTTTCGTGATCTGGACTTTTGAAATTGTTTTCTAGGGGACTCAAGAAATAACAGTTCAGTTGAAGACCAAAAACACCTGGCTCTGTTAGTGATGGAGGCCTTGACAGTACTTCTTCAAGGATCAAACACAAACGCAGGTAATCATGAAAGCCCAGGGCAGATGCTTTGGGAGGCGGCCTCCCGATCTTCTCTAGGAACTCTTGCTCCTGAAGTGCTTCTGTCACTTAGAGGACAATTGAGTCAATATGATGGAACACTTGTCTTTCTAAAANCACACACACACAGAAAAAAATTTTAAACTGAAAGTTTAGCAATATGCTTCCTGTTTTATATTTCGTTGTTGTTTTAGTTGTTTAATCATTCCGATCTTGATATTGAGATGATAACTAATTATAACAATATAATTTTAAAACAAATTTAATGAAACAAAGTTAATCTTTTGTATACTGTCTTAGCTTGATATCTCATCAAAACAGATCATTATTATATAACTTTGCAAGTGCCAGTGTTATTCTGGGAATCCAATGACATATGTCTAAAGAGGGCAAGGTTAACTAGAAAGGATGCTGTCTTAAGTGTTAGAATTCATGTGATCATGAGTAACCCAACTTTCAGAACTTGATGTAATGTTCTGTAAAATGAATGAGTCAAGTTACATCATTTTAAGTTTCCTGTATAATTCAAATTTGTATATTTTGCATAGCTATTTCTTAGGGAGAGGATATCACCCAAAGGAGATAGCTCTGTTCCATGTAGACAGAATATGTTGTGGTTTTACTGTCACCATTGTCAGCAGTACTGAGGTATAATTTGTATATATTAAGTTCTGTCCATTTAGAGGCTGAGGATGTAGCTCAGGGATAGAGTACTTGTCTAATGTGTATAGGGGCATGGGTTAAATCCCCAGCAGTGTTGTAGCAAATAAGGCCATCTGTATAACTTATGGTACTATATAGATAGATACCACTTCACTGGTTGTTTTAGATCAAGTAAAACAGTATAGACATGTAAAATTTCAAAGAAAAAGTAAACTTTATTATTTATGACCCTGAGCCTTCTTGTTTGAATATGTTTATTATAGGTTATTTCTTGTATTTTATATTGTACAGCAAGAGCTTTTATAAAAGTTTGGTTCCTCAGAAACCTAGAGAAATCCTTATCCTCAAATCTGGCTTCATACCACTGTGTAGTGGAGTTGTCCCACTGTCCTGCCCTTGAAAGCAGTCATAGAGATCAATTAGGCTCAAAGCTCCTGGGTCATTTTCCCTAATCATGAGGGCTAGAGAATCGGGTAACAGGTAGAATGAAAGGTGGATGAGAGCAAATTCATTACTCTAAAACTAGTGACCTTGATGCCCTGCTGATCAATGTGTCAAAGGTTTTCTAAAGATGACCATATTTTACATATGACTTTAATTATGTTTATATATACACACTGTTTTACAACTAGGCTCTTATTTTCTATCCAGGTGTGTTGGTGCATGCCTTTAGTTCCAGGCCATCTGGGTCTATAGGAAGACCACATCACAAAATGACCACTATGTTTTTTTCCTTTGGTTAGCATACAAAGTATTTAATTTTGTCATAACATTTTCAGGCATTGTATATCATTATACTCTGTTCTTATTTGCCCCTACACTGCCCTGCCCTATCCACTTCCTGCCCTTTGGCTGGATCCTTTCCCTCTGCTTTCGTGCCACATATATTTCATTATCCCCCCTTGTTCTTTCCTCTATTTACATACTTCCTCTTGTGACTGTATCTATATGTGCATTATATATGTGTGTGTGTATGTGTGTGTGTGTGTGTGTGTGTGTGTGTATGCATCCCCCTCTGTATATGCTTGTGCTGGATAGCTTTAGTGTCAACTTGACACACCTGGGTTGAGGGAGCCTCAGTTGGGGAATTGGCTCCATTGGCCTGGCCTGTGGCCACGTCTGTGGAGTATTGTCTTGATGGTCGAGCAACGTGGGAGGGCCCAGTCACTATGGGTGGTGCCACCCTGGGCAGGTTGTTGTGTACCGTATAAGAGGGCAGGCTGGGCATGGGCCAGAGGAGCAAGCCAGTAAGCAGCACTCCTCCATGGCCTGTGCTTCAGCTCCTGCCTCCAGGTTCCTGCTCTGAGTTCCTGCTTTGGGCTCCCTGAGTGATGAACTGTGACCCAGGAGATGTAAGCTGAATAAACCCTTTCCTCCCCAAGTTGGTGTCGGTCAGAGTGTTTTGACACAGCAATGGAAGACAAACTAGGACAGAAATTGGTACCAGAAGACTGGGGTATTGCTGTGACAGGCCTGACCTTGATGTTTTGGGGAAGGATTTTGGAGATGTTTGGAACTTTGGGCTGGGAAGATCATTGAATGCCTAAAGATCGTTGCTGTTGAGCTTGGAGCAGTTTTGCTGAAGGAGTTGTTGAAGATGGAGGCCTGGCTTGTGAGGTTTCTAGTTTCAAAGGGGAACAGAGATCATCAGGACTGTGTAACCTGTGGGTTCTGGTCAGCTGGGGCTGAAGAATCAGCTGTAAGTAACAAGAGACCAGAACCTGAAGTGAAATCTTTGTTGTACTGGGACAATTGATGCTGGTTAGCTGGGGCTGAAAAATCAGCTGTAAGTAACAAGAGACCAGCATCACTGTGGTGAAATCTTCTGGGAAGAATTTCTTCAGGGTCAGCACACAGAAGCTGTGATCCAGAAGGGGCCTGAGCCTCCATCTCGAACCAGAAGCAGAACTTGGTAACGTGTAAGAGTCTCCTATGTGGTTCTGGTGTTGAAATTTGAGGGGGTCACAGAGAGCAGCTGAGGCTTGGCACTGTGAGAGGTCAAGAAAGACCATTGGTGGAAGTGCACCTTGGTTGCAGTGAAGACCCCAGGATTGCAGGGGTCGTGGAGAGAAGCTGAGGCTTTGCACCAGGAGAGGTCAGAAGAGACCATTGGTGAAGGTGCTGCCTCAGTTTCAGTGGCGACCCCAGCTTTTTGGAGATTCTGGGACCATGGGATGACCACCAAGAGCAGTGGCAGGTGTGGAATGGAGTCGGCCTGGGCCTGTGAGATGAGCTGTGTGTGTCACGGATGGCAGAGTCAGAGAAGGGGAGCTGCCGAGACCCTTTGGAGCCCAGAAGATCATGAGTGAATCCCAGGTGTCCAGCCTTGAGCTACTTTGCTGGACTTAGGTTTTGAGAGTGCCTGATTCTTCCCTTTGAAATAAGACAGTACTTGTTTTGGATTTTACAGCAGCCCACAGTTAAGAGACTTTTAACGGACTGTGAACTTTTAAGTGTTGGAACATTTTAAGGACTGTGGGACTTTTAATGTTGTACTGTCTTAGGTTGTGATTAATGTTAACATCATACCTTGGGGACAAGACCTGGAAAGGTGGTGGTTTAATAGTGATGTGTTTTGTGTGTCAAGTTGGGGATAGCTTTAGTGTCAACTTGACACACCTGGGTTGAGGGAGCCTCAATTGGGAAATTGGCTCCATTGGCCTGGCCTGTGGCCACGTCTGTGAAATATTGTCTTGATTGTTGTGCAGTGTGGGAGGGCCCAGCCCACTATGGGTGGTGCCATCCTGGGCAGGTTGTTGTGTACTGTATAAGAGGTCAGGCTGGGCATGGGCCAGAGGAACAAGCCAGTGAATAGCATTCCTCCATGGCCTGTGCTTCAGCTCCTGCCTCCAGGTTCCTGCCCTGAGTTCCTGCTTTGGGCTCCCTGAGTGATGAACTGTGACCCAGGAGATGTAAGCTGAATAAACCCTTTCCTCCCCAAGTTGGTGTCGGTCAGAGTGTTTTGTCACAGCAATGGAAGACAAACTAGAACAATGCTTCTGTATAAAAATATACAAATGAGACATAGTAATTCATCTTTCTGATTCTGACTTATTTCACGTAACATAATGATCCTCCAAGTTCCATCCATTTTATTACAAAGGTCATAATTTCATTCTTCCTTATAGCTGATTGAAATTGCCTTGTTCATGTACCAATTCTTTATTCATTTATTGATGGACATGTAGGCTGGTTCCATATCTTGGCTATTATGAATTGTGCAGCAGTAAGCATGGAGTTACAAATATCTCTGTGGTATGCTGACTTAGAGTACTTTGGGTATGTACCCAGGAGGATCTGGGTCATATGGTAGTTCTATTCTTAGTATTTTGAGGAAGTATCATACTGATTTCCATATTGTCGACGTCAGTTAGCATTCCCACTAACAGTGTATAAGGGTTCCTCTTTCTCCACAATCTCATCAGCATTTGCCGTACATTTCCTGATGATAGCAATTCTGAGTAGGGTCAGATGGAATCAATAAATGTGCTCTGGAATAGTCAGTTCTCAAGGAAAGAAATATAGATGGGTAATAAATATTTGAAATAGTGTTCAACATCCTTAGCCCCCTGGGAAATGCTAGTGAAATTTTGAAGCTCCATCTCATTAATATCTTTTCTTTAGAAGTAATACTATCATATATCAGTACATTTAGATGGACAACATTAGCTAGAGTTCAATTTAACCGAATTCAATGCTTCTTACATGCAGCCAGGCTTTTATATTTGTAATTCCAGCAGTCCTTCTAAGCTTGGGGTTTGGTTACCTACAGATAAAAACTTAGTATATCCTTAAAAGAAAACTCACAATGTTACTATGTATTTGAATATGCGGGTGCTTGGTGTTTGCCATCCACAGGACAAATTTATATGTTATAAATGAAAACGGACATTATGTGAACTCCATATATGAACATTTATTTTTCAGGAATGCCCCTGCTGACTAGTATTTCTCAGCCATCTTTCTAACTCATTGTGCAATTGTCCTAGCTTATGTTTTATTATTTTTCTGAAATCTAACTTATTCTGTAAAGATCATTGTTAATTTTTGGTCACTTTACTATATACTACTGTAATTGTGGGCCTGGGAACAATTTTTATAGAAAAATACCTGTTTTTAATGTACTTCAAATATCACTAATAGCTGGCCATAGTTCACTTTAACAAAGTGTTTATGTGAAGTTGTTTCTATTTCTGCTTGAAAACAAAGCAAATTTCTAAATTAAAATTTATGAAAATCACTATGTTGTAATTACAAAGGGAAATTTGAAACCAGAGTATTTTCCCCCAATTTCTGCTTTAATTCTTGCTCTCAAATCCCTTGCTTTTACCACCTATCTTTTCTAATTGGGAGATGACCTTCTTTTTTGGATTTATTTATTTCTATTTTATGTGTATGAGTGTTTTAGCTATGAGTATGTAAATGAACCATGTGTGCCCAAAGCCTGTGGAGGCAAGAAAGGGGCATCAAATCCACTGGTACTGGAGTTATAGATGGTTGGTAGCAACCAAATGGGTGCTGGAAACCAAACCCAGGTCCTCTGGATGAGCAGCCAGTGCTCTTAACTGCTGAGCCATGTCTCTAGCCCCAAGAGGTAACTATTCTGACAGTCTTGTAGATAGTTTTCATATTTCCAAAGTCAGAAGCCTGAATGTAAATGATACACTTTCATTTGCTCTCAACAGTCTACTTTTTCAATATATCCTATCCTTAAAATATTCATAATGATGCATTAAAAATTTAATGTGTTAGCCAGGCGGGGTGGTGCACGCCTTTAATCCTAGCACTTGGGAGGCAGAGGCAGGCGGATCTTTGTGAGTTCAAGGCTAGCCTGGACTACAGAGTGAGTTCCTGCGCAGCTGGGGCTACAGGGAGACCCTGTCTCAAAAAGACCAAAAAAAAAAAAAAAAGTTTAACGTGTTTTCCTTATTTTTAAGTAAACGATTTGACTCTGATGAAGAAATTAAGACCTTTCATGAAAACAGGATACAGTCCATGTAAATATTTGATAAGTTTTTAAATTCATGATTTGTTTAGACAGAATCTTTTTCCATGATCGAAATGTCATATAACACCCACTTTCATGTTCTTCTTTTCTATTTTAGGTCACAGTGTGAGAAACATCCAGGCCTTTGCAGTCCTTCAGAATGCATTTTTAAAAGCAAAAACCAACTTTCTTGCCCAAATCATCCTCGATGCCATCACAAATATTTACATGGCTGACAATGCCAATTACTTCATCCTAGAGTCACAGCACACCCTGTCACAGTTTGCAGAGAAGATCTCTAAACTTCCAGAAGTACAAAACAAATACTTTGAGATGCTGGAGTTTGTCGTTTTTAGCTTAAATTATATCCCTTGTAAAGAGCTCATTAGCGTTAGTATCCTGTTAAAATCTAGCTCTTCTTACCATTGTAGCATTATTGCAATGAAAACCCTTCTTAAGTTTACAAGACATGACTACATATTTAAAGATGTCTTCAGAGAGGTGGGCCTTCTGGAGGTCATGGTAAACCTTTTGCATAAATATGCTGCCCTCCTGAAGGATCCAGCTCAGGCACTGAATGAGCAAGGTAAAGCACTTCCCCCGTTGATCCTCTTTTTGGGAAAGGGGGTCAGGGAGATGACTTGTTCCTGTTCTGCTTTTCATTTGTTGTTGGTTTGAATGGTTTCCTGATGTCTATGACTATGACAGTCTAGTGAGTATTTCCCAAAATTAACCTTTTCATTCGGCCTATTAAGAAATTGGGTAGGGGGAGATTAGAATGATGATGTCACAGTAGGGAAGAGAATTAAAAGGGGAAAACGAGGAAAGAGATGTATGATCTTCATGACTCATGACTTTCTCTGAAAGAATTTAAATTTCTGGAAATAATTTATTTATTTTTTTTATTTTTTTGGAAATTTAAATTGTAATTAATTAGTAAATACAATTAAATGTATTTACCTCAAAATATTCTCATTAGAGCCAGGCGTGGTGGCGCATGCCTTTAATCCTAGCACTTGGGAGGCAGAGGCAGGCGGATCTTTGTGAGTTCAAGGCCAGCCTGGTCTACAGAGTAAGTTCCAGGACAGCTGGGGCTACAGGAAGACCCTGTCTCAAAAAGACAAAAAAAAAAAATTCTCATTAATTATAGAGAGCAAATATGCCTATTTATTAATGTTTCTTAAGCACATCATTAGATGTCTTTTTGATAAATATCTGGCAGTCAGTTTGAAACCTACGTACAAGTTGAATAGATCACACTGTGTACACGCTTTTCTTTTGGTATGTGAAAATTAACCTGCTGGCCTCACTGATTAAAACCCCCATGAGAGGGATATATTGAACTTTGACATGTCCCTTTTTTTGGAGACAGGGTTCCCCTGTATCTCCAGCCATTCTGGAACTTGCTATGTAGACCAGGCTGGCCTTGAACTCAGAGAGATCCGCCTGCCTCCGCTTGCCTCTGGCTCCCAAGTGCTGGGATTAAAGGCATGTACCACCACACCCAGCTGATATTTCTATTTTTAATATTTGTTAGATAACTAACTTCTCCCACACCAAAATAAAAAGTCTGTTGACACTGATTTTTTTAACTTATTTTTGGGAGCTGCTCAACACATGTATAATTTTAAAGGTTATATGACTAGCAGTTGTATTGATGAAAGTGAATGTCAATGATAATGGGGATTAATTAAGTAAAACTGACTCAATAATCCTGCTTTCATGATCTGGACTTTTGAAATTGTTTTCTAGGGGACTCAAGAAATAACAGTTCAGTTGAAGACCAAAAACACCTGGCTCTGTTAGTGATGGAGGCCTTGACAGTACTTCTTCAAGGATCAAACACAAACGCAGGTAATCATGAAAGCCCAGGGCAGATGCTTTGGGAGGCGGCCTCCCGATCTTCTCTAGGAACTCTTGCTCCTGAAGTGCTTCTGTCACTTAGAGGACAATTGAGTCAATATGATGGAACACTTGTCTTTCTAAAAATGGAACATTTTTTCCTGTTAAAAGCACCTTCCTGATAAAATATTTTTGAATTTTTTTGAGACAGGGTCTCACTATGTAGTTCTGGATGGCTTAGAATTCACTATTTAGATCAGGCTCGCCTGGAACTCACAGATCTACCTGCCTTTGCCTTCCAAGTGCTGGGATTAAAGGCATGCCCCACCATGCTCACCCAGCATTTTTATTGTTTTTTATAGTGTGCTTTGTGCCTGGTCTTTTCTAGTTTCCAAAATTGCACTGCATACTCTTATCAAATAATTTTCTTATTTAAATTTTTCTAAAATAATTCTTCACATAATATTTAAATTTTTTTAGTAATACAAGTTAGAATATTTCAGTTACAATCTTAGAAAAATATGGAAAAGTGATTATCTAGTAAATCTTTCTTGAGTGAAATATTTTATTAAATATTTTTCTTCACCTTTGATCTCAGTTCCTTCTCTTCATCCTTTTCTCACTATAATTAACAGAGTCCATATATGTTTATAAAATATTTTTAAATACCTCAAAGTTTTGTCAGCAACAAAAAACTGAGGTAGTAAGATCAATACACATAGAGGAGAGGAGGTGAATTCAGAGTGGGCCAGGCTCAGATCATGGACACCTTTTTAGGACATGGTAAGGAGCTGGGATTGAACTGTTACAGGAAGCCATGGATGAATGATCAAAAGAATGCTTGAATGAATCTCATGCATAAATTCATGACAGGCTGAGGGAATGCAGAGACTCCACATTTCACATATTTAAATACACTGTGTCCTGCCACTATGCTAGGTTTTAGAGATGCAAAGATAATTCTTGCCCCAGGAGAATTACAGTCTAACTGAGAAAGATGTAAACACATAATTATATAAGTAATTATTTAAATACAAGTTTGGCAAATGTCAAGGCAGAGCTGAATGAATTTAGTAGGTAATTGAAACAATGAGTGAGATGGAGTTTAATAGACACTGTAGAAACAGTTGGTCTATTGCATAATGCATAATCCTCTTATTGCGACTAACTAGATTTAGTTGACTGAGATACAAACATAATAAAAAATTGGAAACAAGAATTTGTCAAATTAGCTTTTCGTGGTATTATGTCGAGTGCACAGTCAAGGATCGATCGATCTGCCATTCTGTTGTAGAGGAGTGCAGCTTGCTACCACTCCTGCAGCGCAGCTCCCGGGGGCACAAACATCTCACCTGCTCTTTTTCACATCTGTCTTTTTCTTGTTAAAGATGTTATGGGAGGTGGGGGGAAGGCTGAAGAGATGGCTCAGCAGTTAAGAGCTGGCTGTTCCTCCAGGGGACCTGGGTTTTATTCCCAGCACCCACAGGGCAGCTAACAACTCCAGTTCCAGGGGATTCACCACCACTCCTGACCTCCATGGGCGTTGTATAACATGAGTCCACCAACCTACATGCAAGTGATGTGCTTGTACACATAATATAAAAATTAAATATTAAAAATAAAAGTAATAATTTTTAAAAAGACGTTACTGATTGTGTGATCTAAGGCACTTAAAACAGTAACTTGCCTGTACTAGGTATTTCCATAGAATCAAAAGATATCACAGTTCCATGTGCTAAATTTTTTTCTTAGGACAAGATCTTATTATGTAACTCAGTTTGGCCTTGTGTTCTCTCTGCTTCCAGGTCGCTAGTGTTGGAATATACCAGCACACCAACCAGCAATAGGTTATATCTTAAGCATGTGGTTTAACGCTCACTTCAAGATCCTATTATTCCTATTAAGTTAACAAATAGAAAGCTATTAAGTTGAGAGAGGACTGTGGCCACCAAAGTCAAATACACTGTTACTTGACAGATTTTCATTGAAACACAGATCAGGAGAAAATCCAAGTTTTGTGGAGGATCAAATATATTAACAGTGATTGATAAAATTATAATAGAGGCAGAGAGGTATATGCATGTTATTTTGTGAAGATGAGACTATAGATAAGGATTACATGGAAGAAATACTGATTAGTGGTTTACATGATTCGGTCCATTTTTTGGGTTGAGGGTTGCATTTGAGGTGAGAGTGGCTACCTTTGAGTCGGAAAACAAACCAAGAGCTGGCTGTGTGGACATAAATTCTACTCTATCACTAGCCACGACTTCAGACTTTAAGGCAGCGGATAAGGGGTAAATAAACAGCAAAGGCTTTATTTAGGACAGTACAGTTCTAATGTTTTCTATTATAAAGTTTTCAGATTTTCTTGTGATTTACCTTATTGGCTTGCAATTTTCCATTCTTTTCCTGCTACTACTTTTCCTGCTACTACTTTGAAAGCCCTGTTCAGTTTAAATCTCATGTATTTGGGATATTGTCATACAAAAATCTGTTTTGCCCATTGAAGGGTCTCCTGGTGTCCACCTATCAAATTCCTAAATGCTCTAGAAATGGAGAATTTGGTCATGATGACTATGCCAGGGCAAAAGTGTAGGGGAAATGTGCATGTACATTTTCTATCCGACAGTGTAGTTTTGCCTTGTGTTCTAAAAGCAAAATAGGTAGGTAGGTTTTACATGTATTTGTTTGATTCACTGTCCCTACAAAAGCAGTTGAATTTTGATTCATCTGACTTGCCCAGAATGTTCTAAGTTATCCGGTACTGTGCTTTCGCTCCCTCCTGAAGGAATATTCCGAGAGTTTGGAGGTGCTCGATGTGCACACAATATCGTGAAGTACCCCCAGTGCCGGCAGCATGCTCTGATGACCATCCAGCAGCTGGTGCTCTCTCCAAATGGGGATGATGACATGGGCACGCTGCTGGGGTTGATGCACTCAGCCCCACCCACAGAACTGCAGTTGAAAACTGACATCTTAAGGGTAAGTTTATTAGTATATATTTTCTTACTATTAAAATTTAGGATTATCTTTAAATTATTTATACTAGTTACAAGGAATTTTTCTTATTTTATTGAATTTTTGTATATTTTATACAAAACATCTTAATCATATTTATTCCACCATCCACGCCCTCTGATAGCATGCCCACCAGATTTTCTGTATTCTGTCATGTATGCTAAGGGCTTTGAGTCAAGGTAGCATACTCAGATGTCCCTCAGTGCAAGCTCATCCACTGGAGTCTAGTCAGCCTATCTAGAGTTACTCCCTTGAAGATCTGCAGTCCCTCACCTGGCAGTAATCAGCTGCTAGTAACTCTTTGGCTAATGACTGGGGCCTTTGGTTCATTTTCCCAGTTGCATTCTGGGTTTTTGTCTGCCTGAGTTTGCATGAGTCTTGTGTATGCTGAAACCATTGCTATAGTTCATATGAGCAAGGTCCCAGGATCCTATAAGATGTTTCCATGTGATTATGGTAATGAGGGAATTGTTTTTAAGGATTTCTTTGTGTGTGTGTGGGGGGGGGTACAGACAGGTGTGCAGGTATCCAATGAGGCCAGAGGTCTCCTGTCTCCTGGAGCTGCAGATACCGATGACTGTGAGCCACCCAACATGTATGCTGGAATTCAGATCCTTTGCAAAAGCAGTATATTCTCTTATCTGCTGAGCCATCTTTCCAACACTGCAATAGGTAATTTTTTTTAATTCAAAATAATAAAACGTGGAGGCTGGAGAGGTGCTCAGTGGGTAAGAGCACTGGCTGCAGAAGACCCAAGATAGGTTCTCAACATACTCATGGTTGCTGAAATCTCCAGATTCAGGGGATCCAAAACCCTCTTCTAACCTCCACTGGCTTTGCATAACATGAGTGCACTTACATATATGTAGGCAAAACACTAATACACATAAGTAAATCAATATTTTTAAACAATAAAACCTTAAGCAGGGTGTGGTGGTACACACCTTTAATCCCAACATTTGAGAGTCAGAGGCAGGCAGATCTCAAGGTCAAGGCCAGCCCGGTCTACATAGTGAGCTCCAGGCCAGCTGGGGCTACAGGGAGATAGTCAAAAAGACCAAAAATGAATAACAAAACCTGTATAATTTATACATGTTGGGGATTTGGAAGCGCTTCATGATTTATGTCTCTTATTGTGCATAATTACTGCTGATGATCCTTTTAGCAGTTTGCCTGGCCCAGAGTCCTCTGAGATTAAAACTTTAATAGCAAGTACAGCATCTTAATACTAAACTAAATATGGGTATTGTGTCTCAGTGTTTTACATGTGTGAAATAAAATTTTATATATGATACTGACACATACTTATGTGTCTATAACAGATAGTTTAGAAATTTCCATCACCTTCTACTTTGAGCTTAATGCATATTTTTTTTAAGACATAGTCTTCTTGTAGCCACAGCTTGCCTGGAATTCACTAGGTAGAGCAGGCTGGCCTTGATTTCAGAGATCTGCCTGCCTCTGCCTCCAGAGTGCTGGGGTCAAAGGAATGTGCCACCAGGCCCAGCACTTTCGTTTTTTTAAGTTAGGGTTTCAGGCCAGGCATGGTGGTGCACACCCGTAGACCCAGCACTTGGGAGGCAGAGGCAGAAACAGGCAGATCTTTTTGAGTTCAAGGCTGGCCTGGTCTACATAGTAAGTTCCAGGACAGCTGGGGCTACAGGGAGACCCTATCTCAAAAAGACCAAAAAAAAAAAAAAAATAAAAATAAAAATAAATAAATAAATAAAATGGTGTTGGAAAAGCTGGATTTCTATTTGCAGAAGAATGAAATTAGATTCACAACTTTCACTTTATACAAAAGTCCATTTAAAATGGATCAAAGTCCTTATTTTAAAACCCAAATCTCTGAAACTCCTAGATGAAGAATTAGGGACTATTGGTGAGGACATCAGTAAGCAAGACTATGAATAGAACACAGGAATTTGCCTCAAATATCAACATACAGGAATACATGAAATTAAAAAGTTTCTGCATAGCAAAGGAAACTATCAGCAGAGCACACACAGCAAAGCCTGATAATCTTGAGTTTCAATCTTTTTTTTTTTAATTAATTTTTATTGATGTTTTGCATATTCTAAATCATGTTTCCAATTTCAGTTGTCAGGCATATTTCCCTTTCCCTTCCCCCCCACCCCCACCCCACCCAGATCATGCATTCCGCCATAACTGTCCTGCATTTTCAGTTTTTTTTTTTTCATTTTTTAGCTATAAGTATAATCCATGAGTATTATAAGCATCATTCATGCAAAACCAAATTTGCAGGCTGTGGTGCCCAAACCCCCACAGCCCCGCATTTCCAGCGGGGGGTGAGGGGTTTATGTTCAATCAAGTTGATCAAATGAGTGTCCAGACTACATCGCTGTAGTTTCTTGAGAGAGAATTAACTACTCATATTGTCATCAATGACTGTCCACAGTGTTGGTTGCCACGTGCCACATGACATATACATCACATATAACACAAACACATAAATAACTGTAAAATAAAGCAATATTGTCTAAACTTCAGAAGTTAAGTAAGTAAAAATATTTTCAAAAAGGAAACTGAATATTTTCCCCAATTCTCTACAAGGAACTCTGTTATTAAAAAAAAGTTTCCTTATTTGTATGTATCAGATCCCTTTGTAGGCATTTCCTAGGTAGGCTTGAGGATGGCCCATTTATTTGTGAGACGTCTCACCTGTTCCAAGACACTTTTACTCATCCTTGGTCTTGCCCACTGTGGATTATGTACAGGAGCAATATAGATATTTTTTTTTATTTTTTGGATTGAAACAGGGTCGCCCTATAGCCCAGCTGGCCGGAACTCACTCTGTAGACCAGGCGGGCCTTGAATCCCACAAAAGATGCATACCTCTCTGCCTCCAAGTGCTGTGAAATAAAGGTGTGCGCACACGTCGGGTCAAAAATTTTATTTATATAGATTGGGCATAGTGGCACCATCTTAATCCCAAGTACTCAGGCAACAAAGAATCCAAGCAGCACTCGGTCATATACAGTGGAGTTCAGGGCATGCTGGAGCTGCAGGAGGACCCTGTCTCAAGAAGACACCCCAATAATTTTTTTATATAGAAAATTATTATTTTTGGAGACACAGTGTAGCCTGGCTGGCCACCTGTATTTGATTTTTAAATCTTTTTGTGTGCACATGTGCTGCATAGCCACTGGTCCCACAATGTGGAGTGGCCCAAGACAAAACCTAAGATTTGTCGTCTGCCCTCACCTTCAACCCTGTGTTTGAGCAGGCTCTCTTGTTATTCGACAGCATGGGTATGGAGGCTGGCTGGTGTGTGAACCTCCAGGAACTCTCTGTCTCCACCTCTCATTAGGCTTCAGGAGCTCTGGGTCACAGATGTGTGGCACCATGTCTAGCTTTAGTTGGGTTCCTGGGATTCAAGACTCGGGTCTTTTGAATCAGGGTTTTCATGTAGCAAACAGTTGGCCTAGAACTCAACTGTGTATAGAGTAGATGATCTTAGATCACAAGAGATTTGCCTGCCCTGCTTCCCAAGTGCTGGGGAATAGGACGCACCAAGCACTACACAGCCCATATTATATTAATTATAATATATTATAATCACTAACAACAACACAGAAACAGCCTTGCGCATTTTGCTCATTTTGCCTCAAGTAAAGAAGGAGGAGGGCCTGGGCGTGGTGGTGCACACCTTTGAGTCCCAGCACTTGGGAGCAGCAGGCCAGGGATCTCTGTGAAGTTCAAGCACCTGGTCTACATAATATCAAGTTTTATGGAGAGCTGGGCCTTCAAGGGAGACCTTGTTCTCAAACCAAAACAAACACACAAACAAAGAATAGTGGGCACATGCTTTTTAAGTCCCAGCACTTGAGAGGCAGAGCAGTAGATCTCTGATTCAGGTCCAGCCTGGTTACTAACAGTGAAGGTTCCAGACAGCTGGGGACTACAGGGAGACCCTGTCTCGAAAAAAACAAAAAAAAGAAACAAAAAAAGAAAAAAGAAAAAAGAAATGGAAGATTTATCCGTCTTTTTTATATTATTGGTTTATTTTTATGTATGCATAGTGTTCATGTACTGCCGTGCAGGTTTGTGCACACTATGTCCCACAAATGCCACTGGAGGTCTAAAGAGGGCTGGATTCCCCCTGGAACTGGAGTCTCTGAATTGAGATGTTCAGGTTCTTGCCACCATGTGGGTTGCTGGGATCGTAACCCAGGTCGCTCTGGAAGAGCAGTTGGGCTCTTAACCACTGAGCCATTCTCTCAGCCCCTTTATTTCTCCTTTTACAGTGTCAGAGATCAGAGTATTCTTGTCTGAGCTGCAGAGTTTTTGCTTTTACGGTTTTTTTTTTTTTCATTTACTTGAGTTATTTTTTTGAGAGGGGCAGCGGTCTCCCTGTACGCCAGCTAGACTGGAACTCACTCTGTAGACCATGACTGGGTCTTGAATCGACAGGTCGCTGCAAGACTGTTGGTGCTCCTTCCACTGAGCACAAGGTCGTGCCACCCTGATGCTACTCAGTTGTGACAGTTAGGAGAGCTAATTTTAGACTGCAGCTAGTTTCTTTTTTATTGTA
Organism: Rhizomys pruinosus; assembly: GCA_009823505.1. Lineage (NCBI taxonomy): Eukaryota > Metazoa > Chordata > Mammalia > Rodentia > Spalacidae > Rhizomys > Rhizomys pruinosus. Next base: position 358,633 of record VZQC01012745.1, on the reverse strand, counting down.
TGGAAAAGTCATTATTCTTAGCTTTTTTACGGTTCCGAGCCCGCTGGCTGACCGGAACAATGCCGAACTGACGGTCGTCCGGTTGGCTCAATTGCTAACAAGGGTCACATCTAAAGGTTCTTTAAGTAGTGCCCGGGTGCAGCTTAATCTGATAAGGAGGCAGAGCGGCGGATCTCTGTAATTAAAGGCCAGTCTGGCTACAGAGTGAGTTCCCAGGACGCTGGGGCTACAGGGAGAACCCTGTTCAAAGACCAAAAAAAAAAAAAGTAAAATGTACAATGGGGCCTGGAGAGATGGCCTATGCGGTAAGAGCCCAACTGCTCTTAAAGAGGAACCACGTTGATTCTCCTACAAGGCACACCATCTGCGTAACGAACCATCTGGGCCCATTTACTAGAGGGATCAACACCCTCTTCTGACCTCTGGGCACTTGCAGACATGGGTGCAAAACCAAAGACACATCAATTACTTCATACACTACAAGATAAATTAAAAAAACTATTTAAAGTATTCATGAAGTCCAGGCCATGGGGGCATATGCCTGTTAAGCCACAACATCAGGAGGCAGAGACAGGCAGATCTCTGTGAGTTTAAGGCCAGCCTGGTCTACAAAGTAAGGTCTAGGCAGCTGGGACTAAAGGGAGACCAAAATACCAAAAAAAAAGTAACATCTAGGGCCTGGGACATGGCTTAATAGATATTATCATCCAAATGTGAGGACAGGAGTTCAGATCCCTAGAACCCACAGAAGTACCTGGGCAGGGAAAGTGGCCATCCTTAAATCTGCTCAGAAGGCAGAGTGATCCTGAGAAAACTAGCCAAGTTGTACTGTGAACTCGGGTCAACTGAGAGACCCTGACCCTAAAAAATAAGGAAGAAGCCGGGCATGGTGGACACACACTGAAATCCTACAGGCAAGCTTAGAGGAGAGGCAGAGGCAGTGGATCTTTTGTGAGTTTGTCTTCATAAGCCAGCCTGTACTCAGAGTGAGTTCCAGTGAAGCTGAGCTAAAAGAGACCTGTCTTAAAAGACCAAAAAAAACCAAAAAAAAAACAAAAAAAAAAAAAACATACCCAAAAACCATAAGGAAGAGACTCTTCAGATTTAAACTTTGGGCCTACACACACACACACACACACCACACACACACATTCCATAGTCAAATACATAAATTTAAGATTATTTTATTTTAAGGTGCATGCTAATGTGTTCCTGTATGCGTGTATGTACTACTTGTTCATGCAATGGCTGTGGAAGCCAAAAGAGGATGTCGGGTCCCCGTAGACACTGGAGGTTAAAGACAGTAAAGCGTGTTGCTGGAAACAGAACCCTGAGTCTCCTAGAGGCACAAATTTTTTTAAAAGTAAATTTTGAGTATATTCAAGACAATGTAAGAACAATGATCAGCAATTGAGTGAAAAATATATGCTTTAATCAATTTATTTTTGAAACTGAAGATATATCAGTTCACTGGAGGTAGAAATATGGGTGATCCAAACTGCCAAACATAACATGCCAAGAGTAAACTGAATAAGTCATGGAAAAAGAATCAAACTGATTTGGGTTTAAAAAATATTTTTTTTAATATAAAAAAACGCAGCCTTTAATATCCTAGCACTCAGGAGGCAGAGGCAGAGGCAGTCATTTGTGAGTTCAAGGCCAGCCTGGCTACAGGGTGAGTTCAGGACTAGCTGGGGCTACAGAAGATGCCTGTCTCAAAAGACAAAATAAATTATAAAATAAGATATATTAGTTCTCCACAGGGGCTGAGAGAGGATAATGGTTCAGCAGTTAAGAGCATGACGCTCTTGCAGAGGGCCCGGTTCAATTCCCAAAGCTACCCATGCAGCTAAATCTTTGTCCAGTTCCAGGGGACACCTCTTCTGACCTCCACAGAGCACTGCACACACGGTGAACTTACAAACATCAGCAATACAACTATCAGATGACATATTGAATTAAACTAATAAAAAGTTGCTCCTCACTGGGCGATGGAGGCGCGACACGCTTAATCCCAAGCACTGTTGAGAGGCAGGATGCATAAGGCTCGGTGGAGTTCATTGAGTTCAGCGCCAGCATGGTCTACGAGGAGAGTTCCAGGACAGCTGGAGCTACACAGAGTCCTGTCTCAAAAAGACAAAAAAAATCCGCTTAGTGTGTGGGATTTTNAAACCCCCACAGCCCCACCTTCCAGCGTGTGGTGAGGGGTTGTATGTTCAATCAGGTTGATCAAATGAGTGTCCAGACTACATTGCTGTAGTTTCACCATTCACCCCAATCGCAGCCCTTACATTCTACCACGCCCCCTCTTCCGCAGATTATTCCCTGGGCTTAGAAAAGGGGCACAGGTGGATGAGAAGCAGAACAGTCCACTCTCTCTGGATTAGTTTCTTTCTTATGCCTGTGATGAAAACACTGACGAAAACCAACTTGGGGAGGAAAGGGTTTATTTGGCTTACAGTACAGTCATCATTAAGAGAAACCAATTTAGGAATTCAGGGCAGGAACCTGGAGCACAGGCCATGGAAGAACACTACTTACTGGCTTGCTCCCCTGGCCTGTGTGCAGCTTGCTTTCTTATACAACACAGGACCACCTGCCCAGGGATGGTGCCACCCACAGTGGGCTGGGCCCTCCCACATCACTCAATAATCAAGAAAATGGCCCACAGATATGGCCATAGGCCAATCCAATGGAGACAGTTTCTTCAGTTGAGGTTTCTTCTAAGCAGTTATGTCAAGTTGACAACTAAAGTTATCCAGCACAATTGACCCCTTGTCAACTTGATACACAAAGTCACGTCTATTAAACTGCAACCTTACCATATCTTGGCCCCAAAGTATGCTAATATTAATATCAAAAAACCCCACAGCCCTTAAAAAAATTTCAAAGCCTTTGTTGTTGTTGTTGTTTTTGGTCTTTTTGAGACTCTGTAGCCCCATCTGTTCTGGAACTCATTATGTAGACCAGGCTGGCCTTGAACTCAGAGATCTGACTGCCTCTGCCTCTGCCTCCCAAGTGCTGGAATTAAAGGTGTACACCACCATGCCCAGCCAAAAAAATCCAAACACTTTAAAAGTTCAAAGTCTCTTTTAAAAGTCTTTTAACTGTGGACTCCTATAAAATCTGAATCAAGTACTGTCTTATTCCAAAGGGAAAAAGCTGGACACATTTAACCAAAACCAAAGTTCAGCAAAGTAGCTCAAGATTGGACATCTAGTTCACTTACAGTTTTCTGGGCTTGAAACGGCTTGGGGAGTTCTTCCTCTCTAGCTCTGCCATCCACAGCAAACAACAGCTTGTCTCATAGACTCAGGCCGGCTGTACTCCACGTCTGTTGCTGACCTTGGTGGTCTTCCCATGGTCTGGTGTCTCCAGTCTGCTGGGGTCTCTGCTGAAACAGTCTGCACCTTACCAGTGAGCTCATTTGACCTCTTGGGTGCAGAGCCTCAGATTCTCTCCATGACCCCTTCAGTCCTGGGGGTCTTCACTGCGACTAAGGCTGTACCTTCACCAGTGGCCTTTCCTGGCCTCTACAGTGCCAAGCCTCAGCTGCTCTCCAGGACCCCTTCATGCCTTCCAAATCAGTACCAAGTCCTGCTTCCAGCTTGAGATGGATCATAGCTTCTGTGTGCTAACCCTGAGGAAATACTTCCTGGAAGATTTTACTTCAATGATGATGGTGTCTTCTTGTTTACTCACAGCTGATTTTTCAGCCCCAGCTGACCAGCTTTGATCCCAGTAAAGCACAAAAAGTTTCACTTCAAAAATCTTATTTCATAATATATCATACAGATGCCCTGATAGAGTCTTCCCTTAAAAAGTTAAAATTCGCCAGGTGTGGTCGCCTTTAATCCTAGCACTCAGGAGGCAGAGGCAGGAGGATCTTTGTGAGTTCAAGGCCAGCCTGGTCTATGGAGCGAATTCCAGGCCAGCTGGGGCTACAGGGAGACCCTGTCTCAAAAAGACCCCCCCCCAAAAAAAAAAGTTACAAGCCAGGCCTCATCAGGCACATTTCTCTCCAGTGTTAAGTGTTCCAAGCTCCACAGCAACAGCTCAATAAGCTCTGAGCACTCAATGGCTTTTCCAGCCCAGAGTTGCAGGTACTTCCACAATCCTCCCAGACACATATTGGTTACATCAATCAGAGTAGTATTCCACTCTCTGGTACCAGCTTCTATCCTAGTTTCATTGAAAACACTGACTAAAGCCAACTTGGGGAGGAGTTTATTTAGCTTAAAACACAGTCCATCATCAAGGGAAGCCAAGGTAGGAACTCAAGGCAGGAACTTGGAGCACAGTCCATGGAAGAACAGTGCTTTGGGGGAATGCTCAGCTTGCTTTCTTGAGTATTAATTATCTTTTAATCATGCCAGCAGATACCAGTTTCGAAGAAGTAGATGATAGACATGCCAGAAAGACATATATGGATTATTAGACTAAGATTGCATAAGTACTTTTTTCATAATTTTAACTAGCCATATGAATTTTCTTAACTTGAAGCTTACCCTTCATCATCTATGAAGTAATCTTGTGTCTTAAGTGCTAGTAGATACCCACCAGACATTCCATTCCAGACATCTCCAACAATAGGCCAAGTATAGTGGAAAAGCTCCTGTTTTCTATTTTCATTGTACCTTGCTATGTTTAGATATGTTCAGATGTGCAAATAGTTATCTACCTACAGCATTCAGCACAGTAAGATGCTGAGAATGTGAAATAATCTACCATGTCTAACCTTGGTGTGCCCTAGGATGTATCTCCAGTGTTGTAATAGTGCATTCCACAGTGTTCACATGTATGATCATTCCTCATATGTCCTTGTTAAAGCTGCACATGACTGTCGTCCTTATATTTTTGACCCATTGTGTTTTCAAAATAGTGATGGGTGTATGCCAGACATTTTACAAAGTTTTTTAAAGCAATTTTTCTTAATTTTTTTATTTATTTTTTATGTGTATAAATGTACTGTCTGCATGTAGGTTTGTGCACCCGTGTCATGCAATGCCTCGGAGGTCAGAAGAGGGCATCAGATTCCCCTGGAACTGGAGTTAAAGATGGTTCTCAGCCACCGTGTGGGTGCTGGGAATCAAACCTGGGTCCTCTGCAAGAGCAGTCGGCGCTCTGAAACACTGAGCCAGCTCTCCAGCCCCACAAAGTATTTTTTATGTTGCTGTGTGCTATTGTTGTTTCTGATAGGTTGAGTAACTGGTATGTTAAAACACTTTAATGTTAGAACTGGAGTTTCAGACAAACTTGCATTCAGACAGTACATTCATACACATACAGAAATAAATAAAAATTAATAAAAAAATTAAACAAAAATAACAACAACAACAACAAAAACACTTTAATGTTAGAGCCAGAATTGGAAACCAAGGGTTCTGACTCTGCGGTCTGTATGTAATCTCTAGCTAACTTTAGGATTGTTTTAAATGTTGGAATGTCTTATTTTAATACAAGTTATAAGTGAAAGTATATATGTAGCTTATTAAACTTGATAACATGGAAACATTAATACCAAATGGAGTTAGAATGGAGCATAAGTTTTCATAAAATAATGGAATATACTGTTTTATGTTTTATTTACATATACAGATTATTTTCTTTTAAAATAATAAGGCATAGTATATACAATGAAAACTTTATAGTTTCTGGAGCATTGTTATTTTTTTGTTTTGTTTTGTTTTGTTTTTTGTCTTTTTGAGACAAGGTCTCCCTGCAGTCCCAGCTGGCCTGAACTCACTTAGTAGACCAGGCTGGCCTTGACCTCACAGAGATCCACCTGCCTCTGCCTCCAGAGTGCTGGGATTAAAGGCATGCCCCACCACACCCAGATTATAATCTTCTTTTAAAAATAGATTGCTCCAGCACCATGCCTTAATCCTAGCAGTTGGGAGGCAGAAGCAGGTGGATCTTTGTGAGTTCAAGGCCAGCCTGGTCTACAGAGTGAGTTCCAGGACAACTGGGGCTACAGGGAGACCCTGTCTCGAAAAGACACACACAAAAAAGATTATATATAGTTATATGTTATGTGTTAGCATATAGCCTTTCCATTCTTCAGATACCCTTAGACATATTTGAGGTAGTTAACAATATGATCTTTTCAAATGTGATGACTGCTAGGATTATACATTGTGTTTTAAGTGCTAATAGATACCCACCAGCTTTGTTACAAGTGCTGAGACAGAGGGGAAGGAGCCCATTATATATGTCAACAGATGTTGAACCACAGTTGAGGATGTATAATATCATGTCAGATGCACGTGGGGAAGTAGATTTGCCTGGTTAAATCCTACCTTTGCTATTCACTAGATAGAGTATAGAATCTTTGGCAGTTGTTAAAAACTATGTTGGCACTTAATTCTTCATCCAAAAAAGTGAGAAAAATAATGATGCAGGTAAACATCCCTATTTTTGAAAATCTAAAATTCAAAAAGTACCAAATTTTAGAACTCTGATAGAAAGTCTCCTACAGTAGAATTTTGTTTCATAAACAAAAAATGTTCCATTTGTTACCTTTAGGTTAAGTGTCTAAAACACAGATGAGGGCTGGAGAGATGGCTCAGTAGTAAGAGCACTGACCTCTCTTGCATTGGATCTGGGTTCAACTCCCAGCACCCATATGGTGGTAACAGTCTTTAACTCCAGTTCCAGGAGAATCTAATGCTTTCTTCTGACTCTACGATTATTGCACAACACAGGTGCACTTACACTCATACACATAAAATAAAAATAATAAAATCAAACACATGAAACATGAATGAATTTTCTATTTAAATTTGTCTCCCATCCACCATATACATCAGTATCTAGTTGTATATCTTCACGTAGTCTGAAAACATTGCAAAAAATTCCTAGAAGTACTTACCTGTAGTATCTAACACATAGCATTGCTGAGATGATTAAGGAAGATAGGGTGTGAGGGCTGGAGAGATGGCTTAGTAGTTAATTAGATCCCAGCATCCACATAAGGTGGCTCAATATTGCCTGTGACTCTAGCTCAAAAATAATAAGTTTTCGAAAAAGAAGATAGTATATGAATATACTTAGTACCTGGTGAGTATTGAAGACTCAGTTAAACATTGTATGATGTTATAATGTATATAATAAGCTAAGGGTATGACAGTTCAGTAAAGTTTGATTTACAGTAAAGTTTGATTTACTTCCCTGAGGTTTTCTGGTTTAGGTCTTGGAGCTATTTGGGAAAGGGCCTTCTTTTAGTGCTCCAGTTCATTTTATAAGATGCGATATCTAGTGAGTCCTCTAAACAAGAGAATGTGAGCACTTCATATCAAACAAAGACTTCACATCTTGGCTGCCCTTACTCAACTTTCTCATCTCCTATAATATTCCATTTACATACACACATATGTTACAAGTTTTTATACTCTTGTTACCTTAGACTATATATTTTACTTTAATAATATTACTCTGTTAAATTATTGAATATGGGGCTGTAGAGATTGCTCTGCAGTTAAGAACACTGACTGCTCTTGCAGAGGACCCAGGTTCAAGTCTCAGCACCCACATAGCAACTAACAACCATCCATAATTCCATTCCTAGGGGACCTGATGCCCCTTTTGACCTCCACAGGTACTGCACGACATGGGTGCACTTACACACATGCAGGCAATACATTCATACACATAAAATAAAAATAATAAAATATTTTTTAAATTACTGAATTAATTGATACTATCAACTATAGACATCATTTGGGTGTAGTTTTATCCTATCAAAAGAAACGTGTGATAGTCTGACCTGAAATTATATTGTCTGTAATATATTTCTCAGCAAAATACTTTATATGCCATATAGAATGATTTACTGGCTAAATGAACCATCCATATCAGATATTCACAGACTGGTTTGCCTTTGACATTCATGCATGATAGTTTTTATTTTGTTTTGTTTTTTATTTGAATTTTTTATTCTCTTTGTTCTTTGTAGGCCCTCCTATCGGTCCTTCGAGAAAGCCATCGCTCAAGAACAGTTTTTAGGAAAGTCGGAGGATTTGTGTACATTACGTCTTTGCTTGTTGCTATGGAGAGGTCTTTGAGCTGTCCACCCAAGAATGGCTGGGAGAAAGTGAACCAGAATCAAGTATTTGAGCTTCTCCACACTGTGTTCTGCACACTGACTGCAGCCCTGCGCTATGAGCCAGCCAACTCTCATTTCTTCAAAACAGAGATTCAGTATGAGAAGTTGGCAGATGCTGTTCGATTTCTTGGCTGCTTCTCAGACCTTAGAAAAATAAGTGCCATGAATGTCTTCCCCTCAAACACACAGCCTTTCCAAAGACTGTTAGAGGAAGATGTGGTCTCAGTGGACTCCGTGTCACCCACTTTGCGGCACTGCAGTAAACTCTTTATTTATCTCTACAAAGTAGCCACAGATTCTTTTGACAGGTATGGGTCAGCTCTGCCTTCTGGATTGTGGGGTGCACTCAGCACAACTTCAGCATTAAGACTCAAATTTTAAGTTAATTAGAAAGAAAGTGAAAACAAATGAATCATCTTTCCTATTTCCTAGGGGTGTATCATTTTACCTGGGACTATTACTAATTGTCCTATTGAGTCGGCAGCAGAAGCCCATGCATAATGAGTAAATTCAGATTCAGTTGGCTAGCTTTGTACTTGATGGAACAGTTTCCTTTAATGGCAGTGTTTATTGTTTTCTTTTCCTTTTTACTCTCAAAAAAATTAGATGACTTATTGATACTGGTTATCAACAGGAGAATGTGGTTATGACTTTACATATCTCCAGGCTAAGGTCAGATAGCCTATTGTGCCTAGTGTTTCATAATCTCTGAAAAATGTTATCTCTCCCAATGGACACTGGTATCTTGAATCATCAGGGTCAAGAGACCATCAGAATAATTTACTCATTCCTTCAGCAAACAGGTACTTAATGGAACCAGTGCAGGCCAAATCACTGCGGATTCAGGGGTTGGGGATTCGTCTCTGTACCTCACTTCCTAGGTTCTGACCACCCTTTAGTTTATAGTGGAGACACATACATAATTATGATGAACTGTTACAGATTTTATGTGGGGAAATTCAGGGCTCTAAGCAAGAACATAGGAGAGCTACTTTACCTGAAATCATTTTCATTGCCTTAACTGTGTTTTCAATTATGTTCCCACTTGGAAAATAATGTGAGTGGTTATTTTCTAATTTATCTGTTCTAAGCATTGTCACTTTTCATAGTTGTTATCAGTTTTAGTTCATAAAATAAATGAGTTATTTTCTATTTCGATCATAAATAGACCAAGTAGTCAGAACTTTTAAATTCTTTAAAAGTACATTTAGAGATTTGAGATTTCTTGCTTCATAACAATGATTCTTAGTTACTAATAGATTTTAAAATCCAGATATTAAAAAAATTGTTTCTCATCTTGAAAATTAATTCTTATTTTATGGGAAACATGGGATTGGAAAGTGTTAAAGGAATGAGCTATGTAAATTTGCAGAGATACTTTTTTCCGTTCTACTTATTCCAGCTCCTAACCTTGCGTTTGTTTAACAGTGTGTTAGCATTAGTAGAGGTGGTATCTGCTTTGAGGATCTTCTCTGTTTTATTCAGTGCATGTTGTCATCGTGTTTCTTGTCTAGAGGACACGGAAGGTGTTCTTTCCTACACTTATCCTGGCATTTCTTGTGACACTAACCAGCTGCCTGCCGGTGTTCTCTTCTAACCTCTCTAACCCCCTGTCTGTTTTGTCATCTGTAGTCGTGCAGAACAGATCCCTCCTTGCCTGACAAGCGAGTCTTCTCTCCCCTCTCCTTGGGGGACACCAGCTTTGTCCAGGAAAAGGTACTGATCTTACACAAGAAGTCAATCTCGATTGCTGTGGATTTTTCCTGTGCTTACTTAAGTGTTTATGTGGTGATTGTGCTTTGTACCATAGGGTTTTTGTTTGGTTTAGGTTTTTATTTTTGGCTTTAAAAGATTTTATACTGTCAGGTTTTAACATTACTAATTTCCCTGGAGTATATTTGTGAAAATAAAGTGTGTTTATACTATGAACTATGAAGGATATGTAGAAATTTTCATTCCTCTCTTTTACGTAACTTATCACTTCTTTTAAGAGCAGGCTTATCATCTATTAAGAACACTAGCCAGCTGGGAGATGGCTCAGTGAGTAAAGTGCTTGCTGCACAAGCCTGACCATCCCTGGAATACATGTAAAAGCCTGATGTAGTTGTGCAGGGTCTGTAATGAGGTAAAAATAGGAGAATTTCCAGAATGTTCCTGGGGCAGCTAGCCCGGAATATATAGTAGCAAACAAGAGAGACTCCATCCCAAAGTAGAAGCTGGGGACTAGTATGTCATGGCACATGCATGTCTATGCATACATGCACTCAAAGAAAGAGTACTATCTTCCTTCACATAGTATAAATTACATGCCAAGAACCTCCACATAAAGAAACTTATCCTAACCATAAAAGTATGTCTCCCAAATGGAGACACCCAAGGCCCTTTGCTCTGTACTGCAGACAGCACTGTCTACTTGCAGTGTACTCAATGAACTGTTCTTCCTTAAAAAGAAGGAATGAAGACTTAATGGCTTCTTAAGTAGGTTGCTTTCCCTCTTTTCTCTGTAAATATTGTTGAGCTCATTCTTGGATTTACTGTTATTACAAAGTAAATTTCAGAGCACTGGAAGGAAAAGTGTATTTTCTCAATTAGGTTCACCAGTTGAAATATGAAGCTATTGGAGACTTATCAAGGCAAAGTTTTGAAATAGGAAAGGAAAAAAACCTACTGAAGTTGTTTTATCCATTCCATGTGAATGTGTAAGCTGATTCAGTTCACTTCATACCTAAAGTTTTTGAATTTTTCAAAAATAGAAATTGACTGACCAAAGTAAGGTTCCATTTTCTACCTTGACCTTAAAAGATCAGTCTGTACGGACGGCACCAAGTACTTTTCCCTCCTTCCTCTGTTTTCCTCATAAGCAAGTGTAAGTCCTTAACTCTTACATAAGCATCTCCAGTCGTAGTTTGTAGAAAAAAGGAATCCTGAGAATCTGCTATATTCTATTTTTAATCTTCAGGATGGTTGTTCATATTACAAAATAAATATATTGTAGGGAATGGATCAAAACTATCACATGTTATTTCAATATATAGCCAACTTTCTGTTTCAGTAAGTTCAACCAACTGCAGATTAAAAATATTTTTCAAAAAGTTAGGCTTTTCCAGACAAAATCAGAGCAAAGACATGGAGAAACGAGTAAGAAATCTCAACCCAACCTAATGGATTTGGGGCAACTAATGGCTTCTGGGAAGGGGAGAGACAGTTTCTTTCAAGGCTGGGACTCTTAGTAGGTTAGCTAGGTTCCAGTGGATGGACCCACACTGAAGGACATTTGGGACATTAGACTTTATAGGTGATATAATTGAGTGTATTAAATTGGGCAAGGGGTTGTAAGGGAAGGTGAGGATAAGGGAGCAGATCTAAATACCATCAAATCATGTTGTATGACAATCTCAAATTCAATAAAAACTTAATAATTCCCAACTTTAAAAAATTAGGTTTGTGAGCCAGACGTGGTGGCACAACGCCTTTAATTCCAGCACTTGGGAGACAGAGACAAGCAGATCTCTTTGAGTTCAAGGCCAGCCTGGTCTACATATCAAGTTTCAGGCCAAGTGGGACTAAAGGGAGACCCTGTCTCAGAAAGACCAAAAAAAAAAAAAAAAAAAATTAGGTTTGTATTGAATGCATATAAGTCTTTTTTTCTTATTGCTCAAACACTGTAGTCTAAGGACCATTTACATGACATCTACACTGTATTAGGTATAATAAATAATTGAAGCAAGAGAATGTGCCTAGATTACATGCAAATATTTACTGCATTTTATATATGGAACCTGAGCACCCATGAGTGTGGCAATCCATAGGGACCTAGGAACTAATCCCATGTGGACAAGACCTGCTGTATCCCATAGTAACACTGACTATGAAAAGACATTTTATCTTTCTCTTAAATTTATACTGGGGCTTACATCTCATTGCAGTTAATCATGAATAAAAAGCTTAGTATTTTTGAAAATACTTGTGCCCTCAACTGTATTTTTCTTTTTCCTGTGGTGCTTTGAGTCAAAGCAAGAGTTTCTGCATAACAGTCTTTTCTCTCAAAGAGCTGATCTTAATTCAAGAAGCTGTAAATTAGATAAATTTGAGTTAACTCAGTATAGTTTTCTGTTGCAAAGTGAGGTAGAAGACATTTGAGCTTGAAAATTATGTGTTCATGATCCCGAAGAACTAGTAAATGTTAGAGAAAGAATTTCCTTTACTAAGTGGTTGAAATTGCTTAAACTCCCAATTTTAAAATGTAATGATTATATCCTAAATGATAAAGCCCTAAAATTGGTTTTGTTCTAAAACAGTTCTTTATATGTATTCCTCAAAACCCACAAAGCAGAAATTCACTGATTATAGGAATATATTTCCTTAATAAAAAAGATGTCAGAGCATTCTGTTATTTAAATGATAATTGGCAAAGAGAAAACAGCTTTGTATAGAGTTATATGTGGCTTTAAATCAGAAACACATTTTCATCATTTACAGTGCAACTGTATTTTAGGGCTACCAGGTGTTTGTCTTAAGGGGAAATTGTCAGTCAACATAATCTTCATAGAGTCCTAATCTCTATGAATTCTTTATCTTAAAAGTTGCTGCCACCTAAAGAACAGGGGGCTCCATTCATGCTAGGAGCAATGTTGACTTTTCTTTTTCAGTTCTGGAAATTGGTCACAGTACCCTCTACTGCTGAGCCAAAGCCACATTCCCACCCCCATGCTGACGTCTTCAGGTTGCTATTCAGGTCTGCTTACTTGTCGTTTGCTTAGTAATAATTATCATAATCAAAATCTGCCCATGTAGGTCCATTGGCAGGGTGTTTGCCCAGTGTGAATGAAGCCTTGCCTTCAAATGTGGCACTTTTTGAAATTAGGATTTTAGACATGTAGTCACTATTTCTAGAACTTCTCAACAAATTACATCAGTTCAGGGGCATTCTTTTCTTTTGGCAATACATGTTGGATTTTTGGCAAAAGACAAACCAGTGTTGTACTGTTTTCATGATTTGTGGAACATTCTGATACTAAAGAAGTTTTGAATTGTGACCCCTGTCTGACATTAAAAACCTGTGGATTCTTCTCTAAATAGGGGGAAAGAACTCGCCAACCTCATGTTTGGAAAAGCAAAACATATGACCTCTTCATTACTTATTATTTGGGAGAAATACTAAGACAAAGATATAGCTGAACAATCTGGAAAGTTTAGAGAGGTCAAAACCAAAAACAAAATAATCTGAACTATTCCAAATGGATCTGTCATGGAGGAAAGCATAGGAACACCAGTCACTGTACAGATAAATAGGGCCACTAATGCCTGATAAAAATCGGTTAGAATTTGAATATTGACAGAAGAGCTAGATGACTCTCATCTATATGGCAATTTAAGCTGGAATATTAAGTAGCGATTTCTGTAACTTTAAAAGTAACTAAAGTGTCCAAACTAACATTAGAAATGCCATTTTATTCTCTTTGCAACTAATCAGGTCTTGCTTGGGAATTAACTAATTAATAAACTTAACATAATCCATAGACTTGAAAGTTGGTAATGCCATGATGGTAACCTGTTACTGGGTAATATTACTGCTTTAGTACTGTTGAAGTGTGGCCAAGTTTATTTAATCAAAATCATGTTTTTAGATTTTTCAACAAGGTTACAGTGATTTTCCAACAAGGTTACAGTGATTTTCCAGTTTGAAAACCATGTAATTCCTTTATAAGAATATTGTTTTCATATATAAGGTTTTTAAAGTCTACTTCACTAATATGTTAGTGAAGAGTTCACTTTAAAAGGCATAAAGGTGTTCCTAATTATGGCCATAATTTAAGTTCAAATCAGAAGTAAATCTGTTCATTTAGAAATAAGTTTGGAAAATCTGTATTTTTACATTTTATTTATTATTATTTGGGGTTGGGAATCTTTTTGAGATAGGGTCTCCCTGTAGCCCCAGCTGGCCTGGAACTCTCCAGAGTTTGGCCTTGAACTCACAAAGATCCACCTGCCTGCCTCTGCTTCCCACGTGCTGGGACCAAAGGTGTGCACGTCACCGTGCCCTGCTGGCAAACCTGTATGTAAATTGTGCAGTTGAAGCCTTTGAGTTGCTTTTGTGTATAATGAAAATGCTTTCTATGAAAAATTTGAATTCAGGTTGGGAATCTCTGTTAAAACAGAGAGGAGATTTAAACCTTTTTTTTTCTAGATGGATAAAAATATTTAAGCAATAAAGTGGACAAATAGGAAGAGGGTACCTGTTAGTAATAAGTATTCAAAGCTCTCATTCGTGACAGGTTTAGAAGTTACTTTTATTTTTTTTCTGAGTATGAAACAACCAAATCTAGGGAGCAAAGCTGTGAATGGTGCAGAATTGCTGACTCTTAAACAAAGAGAGCACGCATGCTTTTTTTTTTTTTAAATGCACTTGAATGCTTTTCTAGAATTTCTATGAAAAAGAGAATGGCACATTCTTTAGAACATGGCGATGTCAGTTCTTGGATACTAAGTCACTGATGTAAAGATCTGTTTTCCAAGCTGCTCTTGTGCTTGAGACCTGGGGCAGCACTGCTCTTGCTGACAGAGCTCAGCATTAGACAGATTAACTGGGACCAGCCCATTAGAGCAGCAAGCTCCCACAGGCTGTAACCATGAGCACCTGTTTCTGAGTGCCAAGATAGAAAATGTGCAGATTCATGAATTGTAGATGAGTATAGTCTGGAGTGGAAAGGGAGACCATTGAGAAGAGGAAATGTGCACATTCAGGGATAGCTTGATTGTCTAACAGAAATGTTGCATAAACTGCGCCTTCCCACTTTTTGTTTGTTTTGAAATATTTTTATCTTTTGAGAATTTTATATAATTTATTTCAATCATATTCGGATCCCTCTAACCCTACCTTAATATCCCTCTTTCAATTTCATGTCCTCTATCATTTTTTTAAAGGCCTGTCAACTCTAATTTTTGTCCCCACTTGCTATTTGTTGTGGGTCCATCCCCTGGAGCCTGGTCAACCTAGCAAGTGTCATACCCTTAAAGAAAACTGATTTCCTCTCCCAGTGGCTATCAGTCATCAGTAGTTCCTCCTACTGGCTGTTTTCAGTGGTAGTGGGGTACACACAGAAGGTGAGTGTAGTTCCAGCGAAACTCCACTGTGCTTACTTTACAACATTCTCAGGTGGCAGAACACTGACCCAACACTGCTCATCTGTCTCAGTTAGAGGAGACCACTTTGCATCTTATTGGTTTATGATTCTATGGCCATTGGGTCAAGAAAATATTAAAAACATACTGCCTATTTCAAAAGAGTATCATTAAGTGATATAATTTAGTGAGATGTCCAAACCGTCATCGCCTTAGAGCCGTGAATCACTCATTTCACCCCCCTGTTAATCTGCTGATACAAGTGCCATTGTTTAATGCCACAACCCAAAGAGTAAATAGTAAAGACAAAATGAGCCAATAATTGTAACTCAGTGTGCTGATGTAACTCAAGTGTGGTGATAATAGATTGCTTTGCTTTTATTTATGTCTCAAACACCAGGTTTTTTATAACTCCCTGGATTACAAGGCTTTTTGCTTATCCGTGATTAAAATTAACAGAAGATGAAGAAAACAAATTATGATTGTGATTTTAATCAGATTCTAAACAAGCCTTCTTTTTCTTGTAGGCATGCATTTCATTGTGTTTCCACTCCTCCCGTTTATCCTGCAAAAAATGTTGCCGACCTGAAACTTCATGTGACAAGTTCACCTCTGCAGACTTCTGATGCAGTCATCATCCACCCTGGAGCCATGCTGGCCATGCTGGACCTCCTGGCCTCCGTGGGGTCAGTGACACAGCCAGAAGTAAGCTAGGTTACAGTAGTTCCTTCATGTTTAATGAATGAAAGGGAATTGTGTTTACCTGGAAAATGAGGACTAGGGAAGAAGGCAGGTGAACGGTCACTGAGATGCACTACATACCACAGTAGGGCTTTTCTGTTTGAGTCTTGCCTTGCGGGATGAGCAGTTGTGTTTTGGAATACAGTTCACTTGTTCCCAATTGAACTGAAATGATTGCTTCTGGTGCCTGAAGTCACCTGTTTCCCCTGTAAGTCCTGCTTGGTTAAGGAATAATACAATAGGGAAACTGGCTATAGGTCCTAGTTAGCCTGTTCATCTGTTTTGACTTGTAACACTCAAAAGTTTGGGTGGGTTGAAGTTGGAGTGACTATTTTTGTTAAAATGTTGTTTGGCCTCTCAGGCCCAAAGTATCACATATGTAAGTGGCAATCGCCCCTTAAGCTATTTATCTACTTACCACATGCATCCCATTCCTTAATTTATGTAAATATTTTCTCAACCAACTCAAGACTTCATCTTAAAAATGTCCTTGATGTAGAAGGAATTGTCATCTGTCTCACTAAGAATGACCTGGTGGCATGGATCTCTTTGTTAACTTTAGCATGCTTTGGACCTCCAACTTGCTGTGGCCAACATTTTGCAATCCCTGGTGCACACAGAAAGAAACCAGCAAGTCATGTGTGAAGCTGGTCTTCATGCACGACTGCTGCAGAGGTGCAGTGCTGCGCTGGCGGATGAGGACCACTCTTTGCACCCACCGCTCCAGCGCATGTTTGAACGTTTAGCCTCCCAGGCCTTGGAGCCCATGGTGCTGAGGTTAGTAAGTTCTTCAGATTTATATAAGCTACAGTTAGGAATGAGAGTTCGTTGAGTCTTTATAAGCCAGGAGTTTGTGCTTTGTGCTGACCCTGTGGCACAGGCCTGTTTGTAATCCCAGCTACTCAGGAGGCTGAAACAGGAAGATCACAAGTTCAGACTCTGCTCAGTAGTGGCAGGCTGAGCAATGACTGCAAGGCTGTCTCAAAATAAAATGGGAAAGAAGGCTGGGGATATACCGCACTGGTAGAGGCTTGCCTAGAGAGAGCACTGAGGCCACTACCACAAGAAGTAAATAAAAGTTTTCTTTAATGGATATCTATTTGGTTATATCTAGACAAAACCAAAACATCACCAAAATGGATCAACTACTCAAACTGGAGCATCGAAAAACAGGTGGCATGGACCCATACACATCCCGGCACTTGGGAGGCAGGGGTAGGAGAATCATGAGTTGAAGAGCAGACTGACCTATATAGTGAGACCCTGTTTCAAAAAAGGAAAAATAAAAGGGGAAACAAACCTATTTATTAATAAGAAACATCTGTTCATCCGTCATTTTTTTTCCCTTAAATCTGGCAAACTTATTTTCCTTTAAAATAAAATTGCATTCATTGTGAATAGGATTTACATCTAATCTGTAAAGACTAGAACTTTTTAAAAATATTTTTAAGGGCCAGGCATGGTGGCACATGCCTTTAATCCCAGCACTTGGGAGGCAGAGGTAGGCTTTGTGAGTTCAAGCCCAGCCTGGTCTACATAGTGAGTTCTAGGATGGCTAGAACTACAGGGAGACCCTGTTTCAAAAAGACCAAAAAAAAAATTTTTTTTTTTAATTTATTTTTAAGCCAAGTATGGTGGCATACACCTTTAGTCCAAGCACTTGTGGGACAGAGGCAGGTAGATCTCCATGAGTTCACAGCCAGCCTGGTCTACATAGTGAGTTCCAGGCCATCTAGTGCTACATGGAGACCCTGTCTCAAAAAGACCCAAAATAAAATAAATAAGAAAATAAAAGTACTTTAGAACTTTTATTTTGAAGTAATTGTGTTTTCATAATACTTGTAAAGGTTCATAGGTTCCTTGCTCTTTCACCCAGTACTTTCATCTGATGTAAGTGTAGTACAGTGTCACATCATGATACTGAAATCATCACATGTATCCACATACGCATTTAATTCTTTCCTTTTGGAGCCACTTGTAGATTTGTTTTTAAAGAAGATATGGTTTTGTTAAAATATAACAAAGGCAGCTTATTGTGTACAACTCACAATCCTCTTACCTCAGCCTCTCATATGTTGGGATTATAGGTGTGCACCAGCAAGACTAAATCCCTGTATACATTTCTAAATTCCTTGCACAATTTAAGGCCTCACAGATATTTTCCTAGCACTCCTCCTTATTGTCATCTGCGTACCCGGATCACTTACCTTCCCAAACCCTATAAACCACTTCTCTGTTCTCCATCAATGTAGTTTTGTCATTTGGAGAATGTTTTGCCTGCATACGCATGTACACACACACACACACACACTATATACATATATATAATGTGA
Source organism: Rhizomys pruinosus (assembly GCA_009823505.1). Lineage (NCBI taxonomy): Eukaryota > Metazoa > Chordata > Mammalia > Rodentia > Spalacidae > Rhizomys > Rhizomys pruinosus. The sequence goes on along the minus strand of VZQC01012745.1, from coordinate 340,333 downwards.
CAATCACACATTTTTTACATATCTTAATCCTCCTGATATGTATTCAAGTTTTCGTGTATGTCATTAATTAGTTCCCATTTATTGTTAAATAATATTCAGTGATGTGGATGCACCACCATTTGTGAATCGCTTAAGAAGCATGCACTCGTGCATGTGTGTGTGTGTGTGTGTGCGTGTGCGCGCACGTGCACATGTTGGTAGTGCTGAAAATCAACACAAGACTTCATGCATGCTACATAAATGCTTTGACATTAAGGTATATACCTAGACCAAGAAGGATATGTTTTAAAAAAGAGAAAAATGCTGTATGTTTTTAAATTAAAAGTGCCAGTTTTTGAACATTTGTGTTTTCTTTGAAATTGCATAGCCAAGGGGGCTGTAGAGATGGCCCTACAGTTATGCACAGTGGCTGCTCTTACAGAATGCTCTTGTAGAGGACCCAGGTTTGATTTCCAGCATCCACATGGAGACTAACAAACATCTGTAGCTCCAATTCCAAGGGATCCCACCCCTTCTTCTGACCTCTGTGGGCGTTACATGACATGGGTGCACTTTCATACATGTAGGCAATCAGTTCATACACATAAAATTAATAATAAAGTATTGATAATAAAAGAAATTGCATAGCAAAATAGACCTAATGTATTCATTACCTTGTTCTTTCTTTAAAATATACTCATACCTTGTCATTTTGAGATGATAAGCCGCTCTCTTTATTTGAATATTCTTGTCTACTGTTGAAGTACTGTTGTCATATAAAACTTTAAAAGCTTTTAAATAGCTGGTTGAAATGTAATTTTTTATTTTAAAAGCTCCAAATTAATTGTTGATGAAGGAAAATACATGCAATAAACATGTGTCAAATGGCATATCAGGTGGCATGCCAGCCCTTGCTAATACTGAGGTGAATGAACAGTCCTCCTCCCTTCCGCCATTATCTAACAAGTGTCTTTCACACTTTGAAAATAACATTGTTGGCTCTTCTGGTACATGCCTTTACAACACTCAGAAGGTAGAAGCAGGTGGATCTCTGTGAATTCAAGGCCAGCCTGGTCTACATAGTGAGTTCAGGCCAGCTACAACTACAAGGAGACCCTGTCTCAAGAAGACCAAAAAGAAGAAAAGAAAAGAAAAGAAAAGAAAAGAAAATAACATTGGTATTGTCTTCTGACTCTTTTTGGTTATGTGCTATTTTATTTTATTTTATTTTATTTTTTTTAATTTTATTTATTTCTGTATGTGTATGAATGTACTGTCTGCATGTAGGTACCCGTGTCATGCAATGCCGCAGAGGTCAGAAGAGGGTGTCGGATTCCCCTGGAACTGGAGTTCTCCTGGAATTGGAGTTTCAGCCGGCTCTTGGCCACCATGTGGGTGCTGGGGATCGAACCCGGATCCTCTGTAAGAGCGGTTGGTGCTCTTAACTACTAGGCCATCTCTCCAGCCCCAGTTATGTGCTATTTTAAAAGAGACAGACACAAAATATTAATATTTTGCTAAGCTAAATAGCTTATATTGCATAGTTAGATAAAATAAGCAATGAATTTAACCCTTTGGAAATGTGGCAGTTCTCGTAGTGAATAAACAAACACTTAGAATTCTAGTCAACTGGTCCTTGCTGTTTATAAACTATTGGTGGTAAAGTACTTCAGATTAACACTCTACATGAAAATGAAAAGGGCACTATAAGTGCCTGACTTTTTAACTCGTGTTTTCTCAAACAGAAAACAGAATTCTGTTCTGGATGGTGCCTCCTGTCATAGGATATGAAAGAATCCCGCTGTGTGTGCTTCCTGGGCAGTTCGCTGTGTCTGCATTGCACCCCAGGAGGATGTGCTCTGCAGATTTCACATTCTAGCTCTTCACAAGATCTTGCTCTCTCTTCAGCATTTGGAATAAGCACAGAAGCAGCTTATTCTATAAAGATCAGCATGGACTGTTGTTTACCCATTATTATCCTTTTCTGATCTAGAAAGTACACAATATCCATTATTTGAACCACTGCTTTATGTTCTAGGCACATGGAAAATGTTGGTAACCAGAAAATGGAAAGAACTTTCTCTGAAAAGATATATATCCTAGTAAGGAATGGAGTCAGATAAGAAGGAAGTTTGAATACTGTATAATACTTTATAATAGCAGTTTTATTTAAGGTCAACTTATCCAGAATTTTTAGGGAGGGTGGCTTAGAGGAGGCTTTACAGAAGAAATGTCAATTTAGAAATGAAGTATGGAAGGCAGTTAACAGGTAAGATCTAAGGGGGAAAATATGCTTAGCAATGAAAAAGACAAACAGGATTGTCCACTAAGCAACACAGCCCTCCTATGGAATTAGGAGAAGTACACCTTGAGTCAAGTTTGAGATTGCGGGGAGAAATGAGTGTGGTGACGGTGGAAACTAAGGTAGCAATTATCTCATTGTTGTTCTATGCCAAGCTTGTGGGGCGTTTGGGCTCCACCCACCAGGAAAGAGCGCACACTGTAGCCTTACGTGATACAGTGACCTAATGCTGTAGACCTAATTTTTAAAGATACTAATGAGTAGATGGTATTGGGACAAGGTTGGAGTAAGAGGGGGCAATTCAGAATTGCCTCCTCTAAGAATACAGAGAAAACAAAGAACAAATTGGGGCTGGAGAGATGGCTAACAACTGTCCAGAACTTTAGTTCCCTGGGGTCTGATACCCTCTACTGACTTCCTTGGACATTGTATGCAGGCTAACAAAACACATAAAACCAAAATAAATTTTAAAAAATTTAAAGAGTACAGCCGGGCGTGATGGCGCACGCCTTTAATCCTAGCACTCGGGAGGCAGAGGCAGGCAGATCTTCGTGAGTTCAAGGCCAGCCTGGTCTTCAGAGTGAGTTCCAGGACAGCTGGGACTACAGGGAGACCCTGTCTCAAAAAGACCAAAAAAAAAAAAAATTTAAAGAGTACAAAAATAGAGTGGTTAACCTGGGTAATGTTAGAACAGAGAGAAAAGGCATATTGGAGATGGTTTTAGGGAGTAAGATCAGCAGGATTTTGGAATTTTCTGAATGTAAAAGAGAAAGGAGAGGAATCAAAGCACGTTTCAGTGAAATGTAGAAGAGAAAACCCTAGGATTCAATATAATGTGATGTAATGGAATTTGGACACTCTGAAACATTTTTAAGTTGTGAAATACATATATTGCAAGTAGACTTTGTGGTACATGCCTTTAATCCCAGCACTTGGGAGACAGAAGCAGGTAGATCTTTTTAAATTCAAGGCTAACAAGTTCTAGGTCACCCAGATCTACATACTCTATCTCCAAGAAAAAAAAATGCATATGGGCGAATGCAGAATAGATGCATAGGTACATGATTATAATATGAAATTAACATTGTATGTCATGTAATAACTTTCTTTTGTATTTTAACTATTATAATTTGCTAAATCTCATCTTTTTGGTATGGAGTCTTTTATAAACTCAGTCAGATAGCTTTGCTTTGTCTCTTCTTTAGGGAGTTCTTGCGTTTGGCAAGCCCTTTGAATTGTGGTGCCTGGGACAAAAAGCTGCTAAAACAATACAGGGTTCACAAACCAAGTTCCCTGAGCTATGAACCAGAGATGAGAGGTAAGCTGACTTTTGAAGTCCCTTTCCCTGGTTTATTTAGTTAATGAAATTCATGTGCAGATGACTATTGTTTAAGGAACTTTAAAGAAAAAAAAAAAGTCTCTTCCATTGCTTTAGATGACTCATAGGTTAAGAGCACTGACTGCTCTTGCAGAGAAATTGGGTTAGAATCCCAGCACCCACATGGTGGCTAACAACCATGCATAAGTCCAGTTCCAGGGGATCCAATGCCTTCTTCTGACTCTGAGGGCATTGCACAATACGGGTGCACTTACATACATGAAGGCAATACACTCATACATATAAAATAAAAATAATAAATAAAATATTTTTAAATAGAGTTTATAAAGTGGGTGGTGTGCAATCTGGCTGATTAACTGATCAAGGAAACAGGCTGAGTAAGGAGTGATGGATGATGTATAGCTTTCACTGAGGTCAAAATTATAGACAGATTAGCCTGTGACATGGAAAGGGAAGCACCTCTTTTACAGAGGAGCTATACTTTCTTTGCCTTTCTCAAATAGCCTTTGCTGCCTGGCCTAAGGAGTGATTGATTGGGGTGTGGATTTGTAGGACAGATGCTACAGAAAGATCTGGAGGATGAGATATTAGAAATCTTGACAAAAGTAATGTTATGTACCACAGAGTAGAGGAATGAAGTCAATGAAGGAATTTCACAAGGACCAGAGTAGATATAGTTCCCTAGGGACCTGTGATAGATTTACTGAGGAGCTTCCTAGGAGGTGTTGCTCTGGGAGAAAAGGAAAATGTCCTGGGGAATGAGCAGAATGCAGGCACTTCCCACCAGTGGCTCAGCAACATGGGGGAAGCAGCAGGTGCTGTCCACCCCAAAACCTGTTGGAAGTATTCTCAGTACAGATATGCTGGCTGTATTTCTTCACATGGTAAACTCTGTTGGGTTTGCTCATTTTTTTACTTTATAATTCTTTTGGGATTATGGTTAGTCATTAGTGATAAAGCTGATGAGAGATTTGTTATGAGTGATTACAAGCACCACTATTAGTGAAAACATGCAAAGAGGACAGTTAGATAAACAGAGCAAATGCCTTTGATATTTCTCTGTAGCCCCAGCTGGCCTGGAACATACTGTGTTGTAGACCAGGCTGGACTTGAGCTCACAAAAATCTATCTCCCTCTGCCTCCTGAATGCTAGGATTAAAGGCCTGTGCCACCACACTAGGCTGTTTTTATTTGTTTCTGATGTGCTGGGAATTAAGTACAGGCTCTTGCCCATGCTAGGCAATTGCTCTATCACTGAGCTACATCCCCAGCTCAGAAAGGCTGCTTTTAAAGGAGGTACTATACATCTAGATCAGTCTCTTCATGTGGAGAGTGAGGCTTCTGAAGTCATATTTATCAACTTTCAACTAGTATTTCTCCTACTGATTATTACCAGGGGAAACTTTAAGGTCTTCACATGGTTTTATGGGAAGGCAGAATGGTTTTCATATTAATATATATATCCCCTTACTGTGTTTTTGTTCTTTTTATATTTTACACACTTCTGTAGAATTGAGTTATGATGTCCTTTGCTGAGAGTAAAGCTAAAAGTAATTCTCCTTAAGGGAGCATTAAAACATATCTATGGTTGTCCAAGTATTAAGTGCATTTAAGAAGGAAATAGTCATATGTAATCATGCGGCTCATGTTCAGAGGAAATGGTTTCTTAATTATGATGTGTACCTGGAAAGATAGAGCTGTTTGTCACCGCTTGGCTACATGTGGAAAGCCTTAAATTCAAATGTTTCTGTGATCATGATTCATTCCAGTAAATCTAAGGCTACAGACGTGGGGGGAAGATAGGAGAGTGACTTCCTGTTACTTATCTCTGATATTAAGATGACCAGTTTCTTCTTGTTAAAATGCTTTTATAAAAACCCATTTTCCTTTCAAGGGGAAATTACGAAAGTCGCTGTTGTGAAGTAAAAGTATAATCATTAACTAAGATTTTTAATTATGCACAAAAGTGGAACAACAAGGAATTGTGAGACACTATGAAAAGATCAAACCTCTGCATCATAGGAATAGAAGAAGGACAAGAATCTATCTCAAGAGAAGAGTACTGACCAGATCTTCAACAGAATAATAGATGAAAATTTCCCCAAACTAAAAAAAGACAAATCAATACAAATACAAGAAGCACACAGAACTCCAAACAGACAAGATCAGAAAAGAAACTCCATGCCATATCATAGTTAAAATGCTAGACACCCAAAACAAAGACAAAATTCTAAAATCCACAAGAGAAAAACAAGTTACATGTAAGGGGAAACCTATCAAAATTACAACTGACTTCTTGGTGCAAACTAAGAAAGCAAGAAGAATGTGGAGCAAAGCATTCCCAGTGTTAAAGGACTAATAGATGCCAACCCAGGTTACTATACCCAGCAAAAATGTCAATTACAGTTGAAGGAGAGAGAAAAATCTTCCATGACATAATCAAAATGAAAGAATACATGTCCAGAAAACCAACCCTTCAGAGAATACTTAAAGCAATTCAAAGGGCAGAAGAAAGGAGCAACTATCCCCAGGCATCTAGAAAGAGAAATTAATAAAAGCATAACTACAGAAGTAGAAACCTAGACCAGAAATGCAAATGGATAATAAGGTGAAAGGAAGCAACACAAATCAGTTATAACCTTAAATATTAATGGACTAAACTCCCTAATCAAAAGACATAGACTGGGAGACTGAACCAATCTATATGCTGTCTACAAGAAATGCATCTTACCTTCAAGGATAGGCACCACCTTAAAGTGAAAGGATGGAAAAGAAGTATTCCAAGCAAATGGTACCAAAAAGAAGGCAGGTGTTGCTATTTTGATATCAGACAAAATAGACTTCAAAGTAAAAGAAATCAGAAGAGACAAAGAAGGTCATTACATTTTTATCAAAGGAACAATTGACCATGAAGGTTTCACAATCATGAATATATATGCACCAAACTCTGATGCACAAAACTTTATAAAGACAATTCTCCAGGACCGCAAGGCACAGATTAACCCCCAGTACATTCGTAGTAGGGGACTTCAATACCCCACTGAGCCCTTTGGACAGGTCAACCAGACAAAGAATAAACAGAGAGACATCTGAACTGAATGATATGATACACCAAATGGACCTCATAGACCTCTACCGAATATTTCACCCTAATACCAGAGAATACACTTTCTACTCAGCACCCCATGGAACATTCTCCAAAATCAACCACATACTGGGACACAGAAGAAACCTCCACAAATACAAAAAGATTGAAATAATTTCATACATTCTATCAGACCACACCTCAATAAAGCTCATCATCAACACCAGGATAAGCCCTACTCTCTACAAGAACACATGGAGACTAAACAACACACTCCTGAGTAATGAATGGGTCAAGGAAGAGATAAAGAAATAAAAGCATTCTTGGAACTGAATGACAATGATAATACAACACAACAAAACTTATGTGATACTTTAAAAGCAGTCCTAAGAGGTAAGTTTATAGCCCTGGGTGCCTATCTCAGAAACACATAAAGAGCACAAGTAAACAATCTAACACTGCAGCTACAAACGCGTGAGAGACAACAAAATATGAACCCTAAACGCAACAGACAGGAAGAAATAACAAAATACAGAGCAGAAATCAATGAAATAGAAACAAAGAAAAACATACAAAAAAATCAGTGAATCCAAAAGTTGGTTCTTTGAGAGAATAAACAAGATAGACAGACCTCTAGCCCAGTTAACCAAAAGAAAAAAGGAACAACTCCAAATCAATACAATCCGTGATGAAAAGAGAAATATCACGACAATGAAAAGATCCAGAAAATCATATGGGAATACTTCAAAAACCTTTACTCTATGGGATGGAGAGATGGCCTAGCGGTTAAGAGCTCTGACTGCTCTTACAGAGGACCCGGGTTCAATCCCCAGCACCCACATGGCAGCCGAGAACCATCTGAAATTCCAATTCCAGGAGAACTCCAGTTCCAGGGGAATCCACCCTCTTCTGACCTCCGCGGCATTGCACGACACGGGTGCACAAACCTGCATACAGACAGTACATTCATACACATAAAGAAATTAAAAAAAAAAAACCTTTAAGTTTGAAAACCTAGGAGAAATGGATGAATATCTGAAATCCTGGGAATCACCAAAGCTCACCCAAGAAGAAATGCTTAAACAGACCCATAATATATGAAGAAATTGAAGATGTAATAAGAAACCTCCCAACTAAAAAAAGCCCAGGTTTCAAAAAGACTTACCAACCATTATTACTTGAATTGTTCAGAAGGATACAAACAGAGGGAATTCTCCCAAATTCCTTCTATGAAGCCAGCATCACTCTATTACCAAAACCAGGCAAAGATACAACCAAAAAGGAGAACTATAGACCCATCCTCATTAATGAACACAGATGCAAAAATCCTGAACAAAATACTTGCAAACCGCATACAGAACTACATCAAGAAGATCATCCATCATGACCAAGTTGGATTCATACCAGAGATGCAGGGATGGTTCAACATACGAAAATCAATAAATACCATAAAACATATAAATGGACTAAAAGACAAAAACTACACGATCATCTCAATTGACGCGGAAAAAGCCTTTGACAAAATCCAGCATCGCTTTATGCTTAAAATCCTAGAGGGAATTGGATTGGATGGATCATTCCTCAATGTAATCAAACCCATATACAGGAAACCCACAGCGAATATCATCCTAAATGGGAAAATGACAGAAGCATTCCCTTTAAAGGTAGAAACTCGACAAGGCTGCCCCCCTGTCACCACTTCTGCTTGAAACACTTGCTAGGGCGATAGGACAAGAAAAGGAAATTAAAGGAGTACTAATTGGAAAAGAGGAAGTCAAGCTATCTCTTTTTGCTGATGATATGATTGTTTACTTAAGGGATGCTAAAAATTCCACCAGAAAACTCCTAGAAATGATTAAGAGCTTCAGTAAAGTGGCAGGATACAAAATTAACCTAGAAAAATCAGTAGCCTTTCTTTACACCAACAACAAGCAACTGAAGAAGGAATACAAGGAGACCTTCCCACTCTCAATAGTCTCAAAAACAATAAAATACCTAGGAACAAACCTAACCAAAGACACCAAAGACCTCTACAAAAAAATTTTTAAACCCCTGAAGAAGGAAATTGAAGAAGACATCAGGAGATGGAAAAACCTTCCATGCTCATGGATTGGTAAAATTAATATAGTAAAAATGTCCATTCTACCCAAGCTCTTGTACAGATTTAATGCAATTCCAATTAAAATCCCCAAGAGTTTCTTCACAGGCTTGGAAAAAAAAAAGTCCTTGATTTCATTTGGAAAAACAAAAGACCCCAAATAGCCAAAGCAACCCTGAATGAAAAGAGCAATACAGGGAGGGATCTCTATACCAGACTTCAAACTATAGTACAGAGCTATAGTCATAAAAACACCTTGGTATTGGCACAAAAAACAGATCTGTTGACCAATGGAACAAAACTGAAGAGCCAAACCTGTGCACATACAATTTCAGCCACCTCGTATTTGACAAGGGGGCCAAGAAGACACAATGGAAGAAAGATCGCATCTTCAGCAAGTGGTGTTGGTAAAGCTGAATCACCACTTGTAGAAGAATGAAATTAAAGCCCTGTACAAAAGTCAACTCCAGATGGATCAAAGACTTCAACGTGAAACCCCAAACTCTGAAGGCGATAGAAGAAAAAGTTGGCAGTAGACTACAAAACATAGGTGTAGGAAAAGTCTTCCTAAATCAGACAGCAGCTACACAAGAATTAAGGTGGATAATCTACAAATGGAACCTCATTAAACTCAAAAGCTTCTGTACAAAAAAAAAAAAAAAAAAAAATCAAGGAAGTGAAGAGAAAACCCACAGAGTGGGAGGAAACTTTCACCTCAGATACATCTGACAAAGCATTGATTTCCAGAATATATAAACTACTCAAAAAGCAAAGAAGAAAGAAAACAATCATCCACTGCTGGTGGGAATGTAAACTGGTACAGCCACTATGGAAAGCAGTGTGGAGAACCCTTGGTGACTTGGAATGAACTTGACACCTGACCCAGCCATACCACTCCTGGGCATGTACCCACAAGACTCATCTTACCTCAGAGATACATGGCAAAGCCATGTTTATTGCAGCTCTCTTCACAATAGCAAGGAGCTGGAACCAACCCAAGTGCCCCTCTGCTGACGAGTGGATAGAGAAAATGTGGTACATCTACACAATGGAGTTCTATGCAGTGGTAAAGAAAGATGACATCATGAACTTTGCAGGTAAATGGATGGAGCTAGAAGATACCATGCTGAGTGAAGTAACACAGTCCCAGAAAAACAAATGATGAATGGCATCCCTCATCTGTGGATTCTAGCACCAATTACCTAATTGTATGGCAAACTGAGCAATGTTAATGTAATCTGAAAACAACTGTGCTCTTATATTTTATCCCTTAAAAAAATAAAAGAAATTTAAAAAGGTTTGTAATTAAATTACATTGAAACAGCAGACTTGTACCATGATCACTGATGGTTTTTAGTTTTTTTAATACTCAGTAGTATCTGATCCTTCTGCAGTATATACATTACTTTGATATTAAGTAAAAAAAGAAAAGCAAGGCCTGTACATTTAAAAGATAACATAAAGTACATTAAAACTGCATAAATGTCCTTGGTATTTAAAAAGAGAAATATTATATTGTGTAATTAAAGAATACCATTGGAAGATAAGTCTTGTAAAATTATTTTTAAACTCTACATATTTTTCCCAAGAGGTTTTCTTTGACTTACAGGCAGTATGATCAGCTCTCTGGAAGGTCTGGGTTCTGATAATGTTTTCAGCCTACATGAAGATAACCATTACCGGATAAGTAAAAGCCTGGTAAAATCTGCAGAAGGAAGCACTGTACCTTTGACCAGGGTGAAGTGCCTAGTCTCCATGACAACCCCACATGACATCAGACTTCATGGCTTATCTGTTACTCCAGCTTTTGTTGAATTTGACACATCTCTTGAAGGGTTTGGGTAAGGAAACTACAAGATGGCTGTGCCTTATCTCTAATTTCATGGTTCATACTTTCCTTTACAAATAGAATAGATCTACTTGATTAAAATATGTTATGATGTATTCAATGCTTTGTATTGTCAAGTGATTTGCAGTCTTTGTGAATGCTGGTTTTGCTGTTTTAAGATTTTTGCATTTAATTTTTTTTTTTTTTGAGGCAGGGTCTTCTTATAAGCCCAGCTAACCCTAAAACTCATTATGTAGACCAGGCTGACCTTGAACTCACAGAGATCCGCCTACCTCTGTCTCCCAAATGCTGGGATTAAAAGCATGTGCTGCCACACTTGGCCCTAGCTTTTTAAATCCTATTAAATATATAGAAATAATAATGGAATCAGTAGTCTAAGGTCCATGGTTTAGTAAGGTGACTAATTTTTAAAGGATTTGAATTTTAAATGATACTGTTTAATGTTTTAACATATTATTTGATAGTCTCAGGTAATTAAAAGACAGGAAGGCTTTGCTAGGTACCCAGATTTACTCTATCTTCTTGTGTCTCTAGTTATTATGTAGTTGAACATTGATGATTTATTTCATTTTAGCACATCCCTGTGTTAAGACAGAGAGAGGCTCTCTAATCCAGGTGTTTCTTTTCCAGCTGCCTGTTTCTGCCCAGTTTGGCCCCCCACAACGCCCCTACCAACAATGCTGTTACTACAGGTCTTACTGATGGGGCTGTGGTCAGCGGAATTGGTTCTGGTAAATATCCTTTCTTTTTCTCAATGGATATTTTTATTTAACAATTTATTTACAATTTTTTATTGGCTCTTTTTAAAATGTGAATGTGAGTTTAAAACTCTTTAATTGTTGTTTTTCTCTTTTTAGGTGAAAGGTTCTTCCCTCCTCCATCTGGCTTAAGCTACTCTAGCTGGTTTTGCATCGAACACTTCAGTACTCCTCCAAATACCCACCCCATCAGACTCCTCACGGTCGTGCGCAGAGCCAATTCATCTGAGCAGCATTACGTGTGCCTCGCCATAGTTCTGTCTGCAAAAGACCGGTCCTTAACTGTGTCCACCAAAGAGGAGCTCCTCCAGAGCTATGGTCAGTGTTTGTCTTCTTATGGCCTCTTCTGGTTCTACACGTGAAAACCTCAGCCTTTCTTTAGACAGGGTCTTACTGTTTAGCCCATGGATGGCCTAGGCCTCGAATTCATTGAGCCTCTGCCTCCCAAGTTCCGGGATTAAAAGTGTGTGCCACTATGGACCCAGCCTGAAAACTTCATTCATTTTCAAATTCTAATGGATAATCCTTTTCTTATTTTAAGTAGTAATTAGAACAGGTTATATAAAGTGGTGGCTATTTATACGTGAATTTTAATATTCTTTCTTTTCTATATGTTATATTTATTCTTTGAGAATTTCATAAAGAATGTATTTTGATTGTAACCACACTGTACCCTTTAAGGCATTTTCAACAGTGACTTAGAAGACAAAGAGTCTCAGCCTAATTAAGGGCTTGTGTCACTTGTCAATGTTCAGAATTTTTCTAAGAGAATAGCTTGAGGTTTGATGTATTTTGATGAAATGGTGATGAACCGTGAATTCTGCTTAAGTGAGTAATATTCATTGAGCACCTGGGTACCGTATGTGCAGCACTGTGCTTCACACAGTAACGTGTCTATAACATTTCTATCATTTACCTTCAGAACTTTATTTGTAATTTTATAATCCCAATTTCCTCAGCATACATTACCTTATCTTAGTGTCTAATGGAACTTCAGACTCAAGGCATTCATGAAGAAACCATAAATGTAGACCTCAGATTACTCACTTTTTTTTGCTCTGAGTATGCTATATTTTATATATATGTAATTATATAGAGAGGGAGGTCTTTTAAATCATCTGTTTTTGTTCTTTTCACTGAATAATATTTCATTGATTTATATATGGTTGATAATAACTATTCATCAAATATGCATGTTAGGTTTTGAATTTGATTGTAGAGTTTCTTAGTATTCTCCATGGTGCCTACCACAGAGCTAAGTATCAGTATAGTTAGGATGTCCAAACTCTCATTTCAGAGGTGGGCTATATGTAGTTCTGAAGCAGAAGCCCTGGCTTCTGTGGATGAAGCCCTGTGTTCATCACTTGTACAACTGTAAATGAAAGAAACTAAAATTCTCGTTCTCATATGACACTTCACTTCCCTCTGTTGGCATTTGGTCCCGTCGGCCTCGTGGCTCCTCATTTAATCATCTCTGGTCTTCATTCTGGGATGCCCTCTCCAGTTATTTCACCATTTCTCTGCCCTCTTCTGGCAATTTCCTGTGATCACTTTCTCTTGCCTGTCCCTTCAAATTAGTATTCTTTGATCATTCATCTACTCTTTATGGGGGCAGAGGGATCATCAATTTGTGTTTGCTTTAGGTGTGCTTAGTGTCTTTAAACTATGAAATCTTTTTTTTTTTTTTGTAATCTGTCTGTGTCCTAAGCTTGGTGCTCATATTTCCTCATGCTTATTCAACATCCCCATTTGAAATCTCTTCTTATGTTTGGCTCCTTTTCTAACATTTATGTGTGAAATCTGCCTTTCCTATTTCTTGTCTTAGTAAGTGGCAATCCCCAGCTAAATTGCTAGCTAGCAACCTTGAATAAACCTTGAAAACCCTACACTTCCAATTGCATCCGATATCATGGCTACTTACTACTCCTTGAACCCTCCCTTCTTCCTGGAGAGTGAAGCTCTCACACCATTTCTGTTTGTTTTTAACACAAAACACAGGCTGTACTGGGTTTCCTGATGCTCCTGCCTCCACCTCCCAAGTGCTGTGATTACAGTCATAGACCACAGTGCCCAGTTTAATGCAGTCTTTGGGATTGACCCAGGGCTTCATGCATGCTAAGCAAGCACTTGAGGTCTGTTCCCAGCTCTCATAACATTTTTATAAGTAATATCCTCTTCTACCCTTAATGGTAGAGTACATGCTTACCACATTCCTGGCTCTGGATTTGACCCTTAGCACCACCACTAAAACCCTCTTTTTCCCCTCTCCTTTCCCCTCCCCCTTCCCCTCCCCCTTTTTTTTCCCTCCTCTTTCCCCTCCCCCTTTCCCACCCCCTTCCCCTCTCTCTTCCCCTCCCCCTTCCCCTCCTCCTTCCCCTCCTTTCTAGCTGCTGTCACAATCTAGCAACAGCTTATGGAATGAACATGATAGCCTCCTTTACATCATTGTTTTGTTTTAGCATACTCTTGGAATATGCTGATCTAAACATGAATAATTATTAGAATAGGGATGATATGGCAAATGCTTTTATCACCCCCCCCTTTAGTTGATGATTTCAGTGAAGAATCCTCTTTTTATGAGATTCTCCCATGCTGTGCCCGCTTTCGATGTGGAGAGCTGATCGTCGAGGGACAGTGGCATCATCTGGTTCTGGTGATGAGCAAAGGCATGCTGAAGAACAGCACGGCAGCCCTGTATATTGACGGGCAGCTTGTTAACACTGTAAAGGTAACCATTATGCACGGGGAAACACATCTGCTCTCAAGATAGCTTAAGAGGGAGGACATGAGTGCGTGCGTGCGTGCGTGCGTGTGCGTGTGCGTGTGCGCGTGTGTGTGAGTGTGTGTGTGTGCGTGTGTGCGTGTGTGTGAGTGTGGGTGTGCGTGTGTGAGAGTGGGTGTGCACGTGTGTGTGTGCGTGGGTGTGTGTAAGGGTGTGCGTGGATGTGAGTGCATGTGTGTGTGTGCACACATTGGTGGGTGTGCATGGGTGTGCATGGATGTGTGCATGCGTGTGTGTGCATATGTGCGTGTGTGCGTGCATGTGTGTGTGTGTGAGTGTGTGCATGGGTGAGTGTGTGTGTGAGTGTATGTGTGTTTTTCAGGAGTGTTTTAAGTGTACTATCTCAACTGTATGTTGACTTTTAGCATTCATTTAAAGAATATATTCGGGTCATATGGCTAAGTAATTCATATCATTTTATGAAAGAAAAATAGAAATGAAGGTCTAAAGGAGACTGAGCTGGCCAGTGAGCCCCAAAGATACTTATATCTTCACCTGCCCCAAGCTGATATTGCAAATGTTTTTTGTTTTTGTTTTTTGTTGTTGTTGTTGTTGTTCTTTTTGAGACAGGATCTCCCTACAGCCCCAGCTGGCCAGGAACTCACTGTGTAGATGAGGCTGCCCTTGAACGTATAGGGATCCACCTGCCTCTGCTTCCTGAGTGCTGGCTAGGATGAAATGTGTGTACCACAATGCCTGGGGCAGGTTTGTTTTGCTCTTATGCTGAGAACCCAAACTCGGGTCCCATGATTCTATGGCAAGTAAGTGCTTTATCAGCTGTCTTCCCTGCCCTTGCCTGTTAAAAGGATCAGAAAATAAGCGTTTCTCAAGGGCTCCCTCTCAAATTCAGAAGGGATTTGGGAGGAAGCAGTAAATCAAGTGAAACTATTTTGTGAATGATTGAATGTTGTCACAGGTTGAACATCCCCAGTCTTTATACTCCAATATGTAAAGCTTTTTGAGTGTCAGCATCATTCACAGAACGTCACAAATTTCAAAGTATTTTGAATTTCAAATTTTCTGGTTAGAGATGCTCAACTAGTAAAGCTTATGCACACATTCCAGTATATAAAAAAAGATCCTGAAGTCTGACGTGGTTTTGATCCCAAGCATTTTTGTCTAGGGTTATTCATCCTGTAGTCATGTTCTACAGAACTCAGCAGGTTTTTACAATTCTTTAACTTCTACAAGATAGTATCCATCTGAAAGGGATAATACCTGAAAAGTAGCAACAGCAAATTGCTCCTTTTATGTGAAAACAACAGCTTCTTTCAACATACTTACTTCCTTAGTGGTAATGGTGTTTTATTGTAGCATTTTATTCAAATATAACCCCCCAAACACATCCCATTGCAATACTCATTAATTTCTATATATCCATGATGGCATTTGAAATGATTTTCCATTAGGTTGCTGCTTCTTATTAGGACCATTGAAAATAAAAAAGATGAGCTTCTAGGATTGAGGGAGAGAATGTTAGCTACCAGTACTGACCCTGTGACTTGTCAGGAGATAACACTTTATAGGCACGCTAGTCACTATACTGGAGGCCATTCTTAATGTATAGATAGATGTGACCTGAAATTGAATGAAGTTTTGAAAAAGCAGTGAAAATGTCTTCATCCCATTAAGTGACAGAACCTGCCTAGACAAACTGCAATTTAATTCCTTATCTCTTATAGCCTACCTAACTGCATATTTATTAAAAAATAAATTGATTGAATATTAATGTTTCTCAACTTGCTTTGAATATGTGTGTTAAAAACCCACAACTTTTTCCACATCTCACACTTGTGTTTTTTGTAGTTGCACTATGTTCACAGCACTCCTGGGGGCTCCGGCTCTGCAAATCCGCCAGTGGTGAGCACAGTCTATGCCTACATCGGTACTCCACCTGCACAACGCCAGATTGCTTCACTGGTTTGGCGCCTGGGACCCACTCATTTTCTAGAAGAAGTTTTACCTTCTTCTAATGTTAGTACTATATATGAACTTGGACCAAATTATGTTGGAAGTTTTCAGGCTGTATGTATGCCATGTGAGTAACTTATTCTCAGTTCTTGAAGCTGTATGAGACTTAACTCTTAGAATTCCAATGCATGTGTGTATTGGACTATAGGATATAGTTTTCTTCAACATGTTTTATTGATCATTCACTCCTATTGAAAATCCTCTTCTTTGGGTAAGGATATTGAATATTTAACTGGCATATCTGAGGCCCTAGGCTCAGTTCCCAGTGGCTGAAAATAAAGAAATACATACATAAAATAAAATACAGTGCTCTTCTCCATGGATCACATTGTGCTTTCCTGATTTGTCTGATCACTGATTAATTGTCCAGGTTCTCTTCTCTAAGAGGCCAACCTCAATTGTCTTTTTTTAAGGTAACTTCTACATGAAGCCATTTAAATTATAGCTATTTGTGTTAAAGAAGGAGCAAAGGTGTCCAGTAAATTCAAGCATATGCTCAAGATTAAACTAACTAATGTCACTTTTCTTCATCCCTTTATGCCTACAGTCCATTTTTTTAAAATCCCATTTCCTAAAAGAAAAGTAAAGAACTGATGTTCAACAACAGTTTATTCCAAATAATGTCTGTTTATCCTTGCTGATTCCACTAATGGTCTCACAGAAGTTAAGACAAATATATTGTAAATATTAATAACCCTATAATGATTAATTTATTCACTCAGTCTTGATTTCCATGGTGTCTAATAAGAGCTTATATTTATAATGTGCTAAAATTATTAATATGTATGAACACCTGTGTTCTGAGCCCTTCATGTGCATTTATCTATCTCAAAGTAATGTGTTAGATACTATCATTATCACTTTGATTTCATAAATATGGGCACTGAGGCACAGAGATAGATGATAGATAATAGATAGTTGATAGAAGATAGATAGATAGATAGATAGATGATGCTGATAGATGCTATAGATTGATAGATACATGATAGATAAATGAATGATAGATGGATGATAGATATAGATAGATAAGTAGATGATAGATACACAGATGATAGAGGATAGATGGTAGATGATTGATTGATAGATAGATGATAGATAGATAGATAGATAGATAGATAGATAGATAGATAGATTGCATGTGATACTCTTCCCCACTCTACTGTGTTGTGTCAGGCAGATGGAGAGGCGAGGATAAGGGCCCTGGATGGAAGGAGAACCTGGTGCCACAAAGTTCATAGCCTGCCATGCATTTTTATCCCTTCCAACATACAATGAAGTCCTTTATGACTTGTTAGACATTTTTTTTACTTTATAGTAGATTATGAGGATATTTTCATATGTAAAAGTCTATGGTTCTTAAATCCTATAATAAGTCCTATACTGTACTTAAATAGAGAAGAGCAAAAAATTAAGTAAAATAGCTTTTGAATTTAATTCATTGTTCAACTTTTTAAATGTTTAAGTTCACTCAAGCAAAAATGACAGCAACAATTTAAAAAATTGTATTGGGATAGGGAAAACTGATGACAAAATTATTCTTTTGAAGATAAAGATGCAAAATCTGAAGGTATTGTCCCGTCACCGGTATCATTAGTTGCAGAGGAAAAGGTATCATTTGGCCTCTATGCACTCTCCGTGTCCTCCCTAACAGTGGCAAGAATTCGGAAAGTCTATAACAAGTTGGATAGCAAAGCCATTGCTAAACAGGTAAGCAAAACTCTTTCCCATTAAGGCATGGCACACTCTTACTGGGAGGATACCAGAATCTCATCACCCAAATAAAAGTGGTTGTTAAAAAAACAGTGCCAAGCCAGGCGTGGTCGTGCATGCCTGTAGCCCCAGCACTTGGAGGCAGAGGCAGGTGGATCTCTGAGTTCCTCTGAGTTCAAGGCCATTCTGGTCTACATAGTGAGTTCCTGGATAGCTAGGGCTACAGGGAGACCCTGTCTCAAAAAGACCCCCCCCCCAAAAAAGACTAATTGATTTTTTTTTTACTTGAAATTTAAATACTAAGCATATTTAGTGTATTAGATATTAGCTATATTAGCCCCACCCGCAATACATCACTATCTGATTCCTGGAACCTTGCTTATGTTACTTTTCACACAAAAGGGGAATTTAGTTTGCATGTAGATTTAAAGTTGCTAATTAAGTCATGGTAGACTAGGAAAGTTATCCTAGTCATCTAAGTGGGCACAATTGAATCAAAGGTTTATCAGAGGTGGAGATTAAGGTAGAAAAATGGTCCTCGTGATTCTATATGATGAGAGGATTTAATCTATTTATGGGGCCCATGAGCCAAAGAATGCAGATACACAAGAAAATGAGTTATTTTCTAGAAGGAACACAGACCTGCCAGTACCTTCATTTTAGGCCATCAGAACCATGTTTTATCTCAGACCTTTAGAACTGTAAGATAATAAAGTGATGGTAATTTGGTAAAGCAGCCATAAGAAACTGACACAGTCTTCCTCTCCGAATGGTGTGTTTTCTGGGTATTATAGTGTATGATGGCAAGGATTCTTCTTCAGCACTTTAGACACTGTATTGCTCACTTTTCTGTTGCTGTGATAGAACCACCATGGCCAAGGGGACTTAAGAAAGGAAGAGTTTATTTGAGCTTATAGTTACAGGAGAATTGGAGTCCATCATGGTGGGGAGGCACGGTGGCAGGAGGTGCAGGAGCAGAAGCAGGAAGCAGAGCTTCACATCGTTTTTTGTTTTTTGTTTTTTTTTTTTTGTCTTTTTGAGACAGGGTCTCTCTGTAGCCCCAGCTGTCCTGGAACTTACTCTGTAAACCAGGCTGGCCTTGAACTCACAAAGATCCACCTGCCTCTGCCTCCCAAGTGCTAGGATTAAAGGCGTGCGTCACCATGCCCGGCAGAGGTTCACATCTTTAAGCAGATACAGGAAGCAGAGCATGACTGGGGATTGGCAAGGCTTTAAAAATTCTCTAAGCCCACCCCCTCCAGCATGGCCACACCTTCTAAGTCTACCAAAACAGCACTACCATCTAAGGACAAAATGTCCAAATACTTGGAGCCTATGGGGGACATTCTCATTCAAACCACCACAGACATATTCACTTTCTGGTCTAGCTTCATTGTGTTGCTGTGATAGACTATTTTGACCAAAAACAACTTAGGAGAGTGAAGGATTTACTTTATTTTAGGGGTCAGCATTGCAGGAAGTCCAGTGCAGGAACTCAAGCAGGAACCATAGAGGAATTCTGCTTACTGGCTGACACATAGGCTCATGCTTAGCTAGCTTTTTTAGATAGCCCAGGCCATCTTGCCCACAGTAGGCTGGACCCTCCTACATCAATTAACAATCAAGATAGCCTCTCCAAAATACATGCACTAAGGTCAGTCTGATTGTGCCTTACTGCAGGCTTTCTTCTCAGGTGCCCCTAGGCTGTGTCAAGCTGACAATTAAAAAGTAGCTGGGACTTCCTTTATTGTGCTGTCTTCTAGTTTCCAATGTAAACCTGGAGCATCTTCACTGACTTCTGGATGCTTTCAAAACTTTCCATCATTGTTCTTTAGAAATTTGAATGTGACACACCTAGAGTTTTTGAAAAACTTGTGTCCTGAGTGTATTTAGTGAATCTCTTGAATTATAAAGTCACATTGTTCACTAAATTTTAGTAATTATGTACAAATTATGTACAAATACGTTTTCTCCTTCAGCAAATTCTACCAGTGGACACCACCACCACCATCTCAAGAAAATTCCTCTAGATAGTCAAGTTCTGATCCAGTTGCATAAAACAAAAGGGGGGGCGGGATGCTGTAGAGGTGGCTCAGCGGTTAAGAGCGCTAACTGTTCTTGCAGAGGACCCGGGTTCGATTCCCAGCACATGGTGGCTAAGAACTGTCTTTAGTGCCCAGCACTCGGGAGACAGAGGCAGGTGGATCCCTGTTGAGTTCAAGACCAGCTTGGTATACAGATCAAGCTCCAGGCCAGCTGGGACTAAAGGGAGACCCTGTCTCAAAAATAAAAAAATAAAAAAAAAAAAGAACCTTTTCTCCTGCAATTTCTTACTTTCATTCCTGGACTCTAAGTAGTGTATTTTTCTTTTTCATGTTGTTTCCCTCATACCATTTATGCTCAGTTTATTTGGTTAGTAATTTACACCAAACATAGTTAGATATTTAGATTAGTTCGGGAAAGTACAAATTTCTTACTAAGTAAGAATTGCCTGTTTTGGCAATTTAGAAGTTGGATTAACAGCTGTGCATAGTTGAGCCAATAGACTACTTACCTAGCATGCACAAGGCCCTGGGTTTGATCGTTAGTTCCACAAAAAGCTAACTAAGAACTTGAACTTACAACACTAAAGAACACCATTATTGTTGGGTTTTATTTGTTTGTTTGTTCGTTCGTTAGGTAGGTAGGTAGGTAGGTAGGTAGGTAGGTAGGTAGGTAGGTAGGTTTGATTAGGTTTGGGGCTTTTGGAGACAGGTTCTCGCTATGTATCTTATGTTGGCCTCCAACTGGCAATCCTGCCTTAGGCTCCCAAATGCTGGGATTAAACACTTGCACCACCACACCTGACTTCCCTGTTGTTGTTTTAACTGCTATTGTTGGGACTACCAGCAGCATTTTTGTGGTTCATCTACCATATAAAAGTACTTGCCACCAAGCCTGATGACCTGAATAGTCAGGTATTCTGGGAGGCACTGAAAGATGAACAGCCTCCAAGCACTGATGAAGCTGCTTTCAGAAGACTCCTAGCCCTGTCTAAATATCTCTACCACCTCATCCAAAGACCGTTTTTTTTTTTAATTTTTATTTTATTTTATTATTTTTTATGTGTATGAATGTACTGTTTGCATGTAGGTCTGTGCACCCGTGTCATGCAAAGCCACGGAGGTCAGAAGAGGGCATCAGATTCTACTGGAACTGGAGTTAAAAACGGTTCTCAGCCGCCATGTGGGTGCTGCGACTCTGCATGAGCAGTCGGTGCTCTTAACCGCTGAGCCATCTCTCCAGCCCCAGAGACCATATTTAACTTACTTCATATGAATTCCTGCATTTTAGAAGTACTTGCCCAATTTTAAAAAATGAACACTCACATTTTACGTATTCCTTTAAGTGGGAGACAAAGGATTTGTTACCAGTCATTATTTTTCTATAACCAAAATGGCCAGGCTTCTCTAGTGACATTCTTTTCCTTCCTATTCTCCAGTTAGGCATCTCCTCCCATGAGAATGCCACTCCAGTCAGGCTGGTACACAATTCAGCAGGCCATCTGAATGGACCTGCAAGGACCATTGGGGCCACTCTCATCGGTTACTTGGGTGAGTACAAGTTGCCTTTGCTTTTTGGGCTTTTTGTATTCGCCTTCGAATTTGCATTTGCTTTCTTCATATAAAGAGGGGCATGGTGTTTAAGTTCCTATTGCAGTATGTGACCTGTCCCAGATTCCAGGCAGGTTTTAAAATCTTCCCTACAATCTATTAATTTTCCTCTTGTCAGCACTGAGGAGGACTAACTGCGTACTTCTGTGTAAACTGCAGATGACATGTAGAAGCAGGTGGAAAGTTCAAAGCATTGATTGCACCACGGTTTAGTTCAATGGTGGCTTTCCTTATGTGTCTTTCTGTTACTTAAAAATGAGCTATTAAGGCCAGGTGTGGTGGCGCACGCCTTTAATCCCAGCACTCGGGAGGCAGAGGCAGGTGGATCTCTGTGAGTTCTAGGCCAGCTGGGACTAAAGGGAGACCCTGTCTCAAAAAAAAATGCAAAAAAAAAATGAGCTATGAAAGGCATTAGAGCTATAGATCTACAGTAGAGCATGTGCCTACATATGTGAAGCCCGAGGTTCAATCCTCATTGCTATCAAAAAGCAACAACTACAAAAAGAGCTCATTTTCAGTGTCTGAGGTTAGATACAGTGTCTAGTCTAACTATGATAATTTGGAGACCTACATCCTCCAGAAGACCTGTAAAAAGATTTGAAATTTTTGCTTCGGCAGAATCTTAAAGTGTAATCCAATCAAGCCACCCAAAATTTGATAGCAATGATTATTCCTTTTTTTTTTTTTAAGAAAAAAATTTTTATATATTTTTAATTTTATTTATTATTTTATGTGTATGAGTGTACTGTCTGCATGTAAGTAGGTGCACCTGTGTCGTGCAGTACTACAGAGGTCAGAAGAGGGCATCGGATTCCCCTGGAACTGGAGTTAAAGACAGTTCTTAGCCACCATGTGGGTGCTAGGAATCGAACCCGGGTCCTCTGCAAGAGCAGTCGGTGCTCTTAACTGCTGAGCCATCTTTCCAGCCCAGAAAATTTTATTTTTATTTTATGTGTATGAGTAATTTACCTACATGCATGCGGTACCTGTAGTAGTCAAAGGGGGTGTTGGATTCCCCTGGAACTGGAGTTATGAATGGTTGTTAGCCTCCATGTGTTGTCTGGGAACTGAACCAGGTCTTTTGCAAAAGCTGTCAATGCTAATAAGCCATCTTTTTTAAAAAGATTTTTATTTTTATTTATACACATGTGTATGTATGTGTCATGGGTATGTGGGGTCTGTGTCTGCTTATCTTATGTGTGTGTGTGTGCATGTGTACACGTGTGTGGTGGTATCTGCCGAGGCCAGAAAAGGGCATCAGAGCCCCTGGATGTCAGCAGTATGATGCAGTGGAAAGCAGTTGAAGAAGAGTTCAGAGATAAGTTCCTGTCCCTGCTGTCACTTTGTGAAATCAGACCAGACATTTAAGCTCCGTACTTTAGTTTTCTTACCTATGAACTAACTCTTGCCCTGATTACCTTGAAAAGTAGTTCCAGTACTGCCACGTTAAAGTGGTATAAATGCTCTTCATCCTGCCACCTGGTTTAGTTTCCCTTCAGAGCTAGTAAGGCACACTCAGCTCAAAATGCATTCCTGCCACCTCTGTGTTTCTGCCTTTCTATGTTGTCTAAAGCTATACCCTGGACAAATTGATGCTCCCTTTAAACCCCAGCTCTTCTATATTCCCCCTCCTCTCTGAGAGTATGTATGTTAATACTTACTGCTTTCTCCCAAACTCTTCCTTTGATTCTTAGCACTGCAAGTTTTTATAAAATGAAATTTATGGGGCTGGAGAGATGGCTCAGTGGTTAAGAGCGCTGACTGCTCTTACAGAGGACTCGGGTTCGATTCCCAGCACCCACATGGTGCCTAAAAACCATCTTCAAGCCAGGTGTGGGGGTGCACACCTTTAGTTCTAGCACTCAGGAGGCAGAGGCATGCAGATCTCTGTGAGTTCAAGGCCAGCCTGGCCTACAGAGTGAGTTTCAGGTCAGCTGGGGCTACAGGGAGACCCTGTCTCAAAAAAACAAATTGTAACTATCTGTGAACTTAGTCTAACTTACTTCGTGTTCACATGGGGGATTTATTTTAATTATTTTTTACTGTCTTTTAATTAGGAGTAAGAACATTTGTCCCTAAGCCTGTTGCCACTACTTTGCAGTACATTGGAGGAGCTGCAGCCATCCTGGGCCTAGTGGCCATGGCCTCTGATGTTGAAGGGTTGTATGCAGCAGTCAAGGCCCTGGTTTGTGTGGTCAAGAGTAACCCACTAGCCAGTAAGGAGATGGAAAGGATCAAGGGCTACCAGGTTCGTAACTCCAAGCTTTGCCCTCACCACTTCACTCTGAAATAATCTAATTTTCTTTATCATATTTTTTTAAACTCTAAGAATTATATTGGTGAAATAAACTTAAAACCCACTGGCTTTTATTAAAAGTGGCACCTCAAATGAGAAAACATGTATAGTTGTGTTTAATTTGGTTTTATAGTATTCTTGAATTAGGCTACATTGTTTCACCTAGCTTTGATACTTTTGATAAGTGACCCTCCCTGTCACTGGGGAATTCATTCCAGGACTCCCTACAGATCTCCATGATGTTTGAAATGCCTAAAATGGTATTGATTTTACACATAACCTGTGTGTACCCTCTTGTATCCTTAAATCATTTCTATGACACTTGCTATTTACTAAAATGTGAATATTATTATTCCAGTAGTTATTATATACTGCATGCATTCAGGAATAAGAGTCTATATATGGTTTCTTTAACTTTTATTTAATTAGTTTAAATCTATAGATTAAAAAAAATGGATTCAGAAAGTGAAGTATATTTTCAAGTCACAATTTACTTATTTAGATGTTGTTTCCCTTCTTTCAAAGGGGAATGAAATGAGATAGAGTCATAATACTCCCCACTCAGAAACTCTAGGTTGTGAATCCAGCTAGCTGTCCCCATATTCTTTGTGGCTTCCTTCCACTTCATACCCCATCTTCTTTGGCTCTTTTACTGAAACAGAAGATGTAAAAATGCTGCACAATAAGCATACCATTGCTATTCCTGAAGAATTCAGGTGGAATTTTTTTTTTTGTCTTTTCCAGACAGGGTCTCCCTGTAGCCCCAGCTGTCCTGGAACTCACTATGTAGACCAGGCTAGCCTTGAACTCACAAAGATCTGCCTGCCTTTGCCTCCCGAGTGCTAGGATTAATGGCGTGCGCCACCATACCCGGCTATATTGAATTTCTACCATGAAAAAGTAAGAACAATGTGTATGTACTACAGTATGAGAGTGACTGATTGACTGTATCGCACAGCCTTCTCTGTTATTTTTGTGAAGACTGTCAAACAGATTTGTGAAGAGAAAATCATACATGGTGGTACGCCTGCAATAGCAGATGGCAGAACCAGTTAATAAATATTTTATGCAATTGAAGGTGCTAACATAAAAGTGTTTTAATAGAATGGGATTATTTTGGTTTTCAGATTTTCTTAATTTTTTAATGTTATATTTGACAAAATGGAAATTTAGAAATCGGCCTATAAGTCCCAAGAATTTGCTCTACTTAGGATTCTTATGTCTGTGTTGATGTATGTGATGATTTATCAACAAGCGTTTGTGTTTCTTACAGTTGTTGGCAATGTTACTTAAGAAGAAACGATCCCTTCTTAACAGCCATATCCTCCATCTAACATTTTCCCTGGTGGGAACTGTTGACAGTGGCCATGAGACCTCCATTATTCCAAATTCAACTGCTTTCCAGGACCTGCTCTGTGATTTTGAAGTATGTATACAAGCACTAACTGGTAATACATAGTAGATGAGTCCATCTTTTTCCATATCCTAAAAGAGTTAAACACATCTCCAAGATAAACTGTTTGAAGTTCTAAAATTTTATGATGATCATATTGCTATTATTTAGTTAAACATAAAAAGAACAATTATGTTTCCTTGTCTCAAAAAATATCCTACTCTACAAACATTAAAAAAAGGAAATACTGTTCTGAAATGAAATATATATTCTGAAATATACACGTCCTGCAACTATCGCTGCTACAGCTGGCATTGCAAGAGGGAAACATGCTTATCAAGCAATTCTAATCAAAACTGAAGTAAAATCTAGACTTGTAATTCAGGTCATTAGCAGGTACACAGTAAACGAATGTTTATTTTGCCTAAATAGCATGGTATTCATTTCTTCTGGCTTTATTACCATAGTACTTCCTGCCATCTTTTCAAATACCATGTATTTCCACTCTCTGTTATGTGTTAAACACTATACAATAAATGCTTGTGTTATATCCCTTAGAAACAACAGGATCTATAGGCATTGTCTGATAAGTTCCAACTCTCTTTTTTCTCATGATTTCTACACAATCTTTGGTGCACTATAATGTCTGGCAAACAGACTCCCCTAATTACCTTACTGGGATAACATTTTCAGAGCGTCTTCACAGTTTCCTTCTTAGTAAAAATCCATGGCCTGCACTCAGTCCTTACCATCCACAGCTTTCAGTAGCACTTGATGTGCTTGCTTTCCTCTTCCTCCAACTCCCGAATCTCTTGTCAGTGCTCAGGCATCCCCATGAAGTTTTCCTTGTTGTATTTAAAGATTTCTATCTTCTCTGCTTTCTGTATCCTTCTCTTCCGTTTTCTCTTTTCCTTTCCCTTTCCCTTCCCTTTCCTTCATTTCCCTTTTCCCTTCTTTTCTCTTTTCCTTTCCCTTCCCTTCCTTTCTCTTTTTTCAGGTTTCACTGTACCCTGTGGCCTCATCTCTGTGGAGTTACTTCTCAGTTCCAGATGTATTTCTGACTTCTAGCTCAATGTTTCCATTTTTATGTCCTAGCAA
The DNA here is from genome assembly GCA_009823505.1 of Rhizomys pruinosus. Classification (NCBI taxonomy): domain Eukaryota; kingdom Metazoa; phylum Chordata; class Mammalia; order Rodentia; family Spalacidae; genus Rhizomys; species Rhizomys pruinosus. Next base: position 314,020 of record VZQC01012745.1, on the reverse strand, counting down.
AAACCTTAACTGAACTTAACATCCCTGCCTGGATTAGCATCTCCTTTAAACTTTTCTGTTTCTATTAATAACTCCGCCATTCCTTGGGCTTAAAATTATAAAATAAGCTTCCTTCTCTCTGTCTATAATCAGTCTGACACAAAATCATGTGGCTTCTACTCTCACTGTGTAGAGTTTACCTTTTTTGCCCCTGCTGCATCCTGAGTCAAGCCCTAAGCAGCTCTCCTTACATAACTATCACTTCTTTCTGCCTTTCCAAAGTCTGTTCTATCTGCCTTCATGATCTCATTATTTTGTAAAGGAACAATTATACTCATGTCTTAGAATTTGCTGAGATTTCCCTTTACATAATAAACTTTTCTCAACTTCAAAATTCTAGTTTCCTAAACTTTGATTATATATATATATATAAAATATCTCTCTATAGCCCCAGCTAGCCTGGAACTCACTATGTAGATCAAGCTGGCTTCAAACTCACAGAGATCTGCCTGCCTCTGACCTGTCTCCCAAGTTCTGGGACTAAAGGCAGCCATGATTGATTCTTTGAGTCTTAAAGTACTTGCTGAGTATATTATTTCTAAATTACAGTTTTTGTGACTTTAAAAAAAATTGGGAGAATTTCAAACATGAGCACTGTGTTTACATCATTTCCAGCATTCTCCAATGACTCCACCACTGAAATTCATGGGAAAGTGAGGACTTTAACTGTGGCGTGGGCAGTGAGAGGGAAGGAAGAGATAAATAACACTAAGGGTGTTTGAAAAAGCCATAGGGAAACTTTTTATAAACTTAAAAAATATATAGAATGTGTGTATGCCTGCATATATAAATATGTATATCTATGTAGCAGGTATATATCTGTGTAGGTAGAAAGATGATTGATTAGATAGATAGATAGATAGATAGATAGATAGATAGATAGATAGAATGTAGTTAGTGTTTTTTAGCCAAGCACTGTATTAATTTTTAGTGATGTAAAACAGAAGATGAAAACATAGTCTATGCTTTGAGGCATTTAGTTCATTGGAAGAAAAAACAAAGAAATAAAGAAGTAAATCCTTGTGAAAATGCACAGATTAAAAGCCTGCAGATAAGAAATGAGAACTGAGAAGACCGACCTAAGCCAGCCTGACCTTGCTTCCTCCCAGTAGTGGTCACATTAAAATCATGGATTGTCTTCAGGTTCACATTTCTATTAATATTTTATATATAGACTCTAGAAATTTAGCTACATAAGAACTTTTTGCTTCATTTCACTGTATCTTGCACACTTTATGGCTTCCTATAGCATCCTTATTAACCTTAAACCACTAGTACTCTACAAATAATTCCTCCCAGTTTTAGAAACAACCATAAATAAAATAATCATCATAACATGTAAACAATTTCTTAGATACTGATTATTCTAGCATCTTTAATTTGCATATAGAAGAAATTTTAACTTTGAAGAATATTATACTGTGCAAATACCTTTCAGTAAAATACATCCATTTCTTCTTTCCTACCCTTGGGTCTTTGTTTTTGTACATTTTTTATGCATGTTCATAATAACAGTAGTTTATATGATTTTGGTCTAAATAACCTTTTTTCTTTTCATCTTTTTGAGATAAGGTCCCCCTATAGCCGCAGTTGGCCTGGAACACACTATGTAGACCAGGCTGGCCTTGAACTCACAGGGATCCACCTGCCTCTGACTCATGAGTGCTGGGATGAAAGGGATGCACCACAACACCAGACACAATCATTTTTAAAAATCTTCTTTTATTTGCCCATGTATATGATACTTCCAGCATTTATTTATAAGACCAGAATTCCATTTTATGCTTGTAAATTTTTTTGAACATTCTTGTACACAGGTCTGCTGGCAGTGAATTCTTCTGTCTGTAAAAGTCTTTTGCCCTTTTTACAAAGGGTGCTTTCCATGAAATACAATCCTAGTTGACCATGTTCATTTTCACACTGTGAAAATACCATTCCCCACGTTCATCTTTTTGTGACATTCTTAAACATATAGAATGTTTATAGTAGATTTTAAAAGCGTGCTAATTCCATTTTTGTCATTTTGGGTCTATTTATAGTGATTGGTTTTTCTCCTCCATCTCCTATTATATTCATTTAATTATATATATGAAATAAGTTCCATGTGCCATGTTTTATTTTGTTGTATACCCTTGTGGGGCTTTTTTAAAACCTTATATGGGGCTGCAGAGATGGCTCAGCAGGTAAGAACACTGGCTGCTCTTGCAGAGGATCCAGGTTCAATTCCTAGTACCCACTTGATGGCTAATAGCCATCCCTAACTCCAGTCCCATGGAATCCAATGCCCTCCTTTGACCTCCACAGACATTGCAGAACATGGATGTACTTACATACATGCAGGTAATACACTCATACACTACAATAAGGCCAGCCAGGTCTACAGAGCGAGTTCCAGGCCAGCTGGGGCTACAGGGAGACCCTGTCTTGAAAAGACCAAAAAATAATCTTTTTTTAAACTAAAACCTTAAATACACTGTTTTCATTTTTTTTCTAGGTTTGGCTCCATGCTCCATATGAACTTCATCTTTCCTTATTTGAACACTTTATTGAACTGCTCACAGAGTCCAGGTACTACTTAATAGTCATGTAGTTGGTCGTACAGTTATAGAAGACATGATGCTTCAGTGTATTAAATACTCCTTCTCTTACAGTGAGGCTTCAAAGAATGCCAAATTAATGAGGGAATTCCAGTTAATCCCAAAGCTGCTCCTGACTCTTCGGGATATGTCTTTATCCCAGCCAACCATCGCTGCTATTAGTAATGTGCTGAGCTTCCTGCTGCAAGGTTTCCCCAACAGCAATGATCTGCTCAGGTAGTCAACACTTCTGTTTATCTTTTCATCAGCTGAAAGCACCTGTGGGGTTAAGATGAGCAAGATGAATGTAACTGCTTCCTGCCTGTGTAACACCTGTAAAGTCAGTACTTTACAGTACACTCACACACACACACAGTCACAATGTGCACACACACAGTCACAATGTGCACACATACTACCATTTTTCTGTTTGGTCTGTGTCACTCAAAAACATAATACTTTATTATTTGCCTACCCCAGTGATCTGGTGGCAGAGCTAAGATCGCACAGGCTTGCTGGCTACCAGCCTAGCCTGAAAACCGGAGCTCCAGGTTCAGGAAGAGACACTACCTCAAGAGAATAAGGCAGAGAGTGGTGAAACGGGGAACTAAACAGCCTTCTCAGGCCTCTACATGTGTGCAGGCACTCACACCTGCACACATGTGCATACACCACACATGTTCTCCTCTCTCGATTTCTGTCTCTGTCTCTTCTCTGTCTCTGTCACACATATATACACACCAAAGAAAAACAACCCACAGGTGAAAAAAAAGGGAAATAATGATTTAGAGCATATTTATGTAGTCTCTGCAGAAAGTTGTGTAATTTTTTATGTTTATGAGTATTTTACCTGCATATGTGAGTGTACCCTGTGTTCAGTACCCACAGAGGCCAGAAGAGAGCATCGGATCCCTTGCAGCTGATGTTAGTTGTCATGTGGGTGCTTGGAACTGAACCTGGGTCCTCTTCAAGAGCAGCCGGTGCTCTTAACCTCTACACCATCTTTCAGCCCTGTGTTTTTCTTTATTCTTGGTGATATTTGAACTGGACCTTAAGAATAATTTTGGAAAATTAAAGTTGTATTATTACCCATTTTCCATTAAGAATTTATCCTAGCATTGTAATGATCGCTTCACTGCCAAACATCAAACTTTAACTTTTCATCTTACTTTATAAATGATGGTAGAGAACTGATGTTGCTTAGCCCAGGTACCATGGACAGAAGTCAGTCTGGATCTTAACCTTGTCCGTATTTCCAGAACCCAGGTTTTTGATCACTAGGCTACATTAGAGACAGGTAGATGCTGATACATATCAGAACATGCAGATAGTGTCAGAACATTTTAACTTGATTGATTGTGCCATTTCAGTTTATTTTGACCAGTTAATTCATACATTAAAGAACTCATACTTCTAAACACCTAGATATTTTCTTATGCTTCAAAAACATGATTATATGTGATGTTACTGGGCCTGGTCCATGAGGAAGCAAACCAAATATAGTCACCTAACGGTCCACAAACATAAAAGGAGAAATGCTGAGGGGCTCGTGAGGTGTTTTGTTTTTGTTTTTCCCTATTCCTCCTTTGTGTGCTGCGGGAATGTAAAATGAAACCCAAAATCTTTTCTTTCTCTTTATTTAAGGTTTGGCCAGTTCATTTCTTCTACTTTGCCAACCTTTGCAGTTTGTGAGAAATTCGTAGTTATGGAAATAAAAAATGAAGAGAAACTCGAAACTGGTGAGTTGACCTTCAAAGGGTAGTGATCAGTTAGCTCTCTTCTAACACAAATTAGACCTGCATTAAGTCTGAGAATGTTATATAACTCTTCTCTTTATATTTTTGGTCTTTCATCGATGTCTTTACCTTGTATTAAACCCATATACAGAAATGTAATGTTGCCTATAAAATTTAATAGAATGTAAGTTTTACTTTAAAAGTAAAATCTTTCCTGATTTTAGATTTATAGTAATGCTCCTTTAAATAGAAAGCTTCTTCTAGTGTAATTAAATATTGCCTGATTTCTCTTTTTTGTATTGAACATTGGTACAATTCATACAGTGGTTCCCAATCAAACCGTCCCATGCCCCAACCCTCCATCAGACCATTACAGTATCCAAGCTAAGCCTTATCCAGTCAAGCTCCCAAACCCAGACATCCTTCTTAACAAGTAGACCCACTCCAGTCTAGTCAGCATGTCTAGTCAGATAGATAGATAGATAGATAGATAGATAGATAGATAGATAGATAGATAGATCGATCTTCAGAAACATTATCAGCTAAAAGTGACATGTCCATTTTACTGTTACTGTCATTTCTCTGTTAAGTAGCATTTGCTCTTATTCATAGTTACTAGCAAAAAGATCTTTTTACCAGGGTCATTTTATGTAAGCATAACAAAAAAAACAAATTTCATAGGTTGTGAGTTCCTAAGTCTATGACGAGAAATTTTTTTAAAGTTGTTAGGTGCATCTTTTTGCCTTTTTTTCTCATATATATTTTTGGCTCTATATTCCGAGGCAAGAATTCTGGCTGGAAAGCATTGAAAGGATCTTTAGGATTGACTTGTAATTACATTCCCAGCTCTTACAAGTTCTTCCTCTGCATGTCCAGGTTCTACATCTGTGGATATAACCCAACCACAGATTAAAAGTATTACGAAAAAAGTTACATTGTCCCTAAGACTACACTTCATTGTCTTCTCTCTGATCCTTAAATAATACAACTAGTTACATGGTATTTACATAGTATTTGGTGTCACAATAATCTATAGATGATTCCAAGTTTAAGGGACAGTTTGTGTAATTACATGCAAATATGTCACCATTTTATGATAGGAATGAAGCTTGACTATCTCTGGATTTTGTTTCCTATGAGGGGTTGTAGAGATAATCCCCCACTGATACTGAGGGATGACTCTTGGATTATTCAACATACTGATGTGTTTTCCCCAGTACGTAATTTCAAAATCATATCTGTGTGGTGGTTTTGACTCTTACAACCATATGCTGAACTCTAACTTTTGCAAGGATCTCTTTCCCATGCTTCTTGAATAAGAGATGGGAATGTAACTATAACTTTTGAAGGACAGACTGGGAGATTAGAGAGACCGAAATGCTACAGATCACCGAGTATGCTGATGGCAGACAGGACTGTAACATAAAGCTTTCTGATTATTTACCTGTTGTTAGTCCATTTGAATCCGTGTTGACATATCTTAGGTGCAAGAAAAATTAGCAGATGGATGCACAGTACTTCCTGAACAGGTAAATATTGTATCTACTCTTGCCACAACCCTATTACATAGTAACTACTACTTTACTTTTACCTGGAAGGAAACTGCCACCCAGACAAATATAAGTAAAAGGAAACTACCTAAAACTATTACAGTGACTTTATCTGAACCTAAGTAGCCTAAACAAACAAGCTTTTAACGTATGCCACCATGTGCACAGATTATTCTTAAGCTCTACATTAATATAAGCTGAATAGATATGAATTAGGAAATGAAAATATTTCAAAGACTGTTGAAAATATGAAACACTTATTTCAGTTTTAAAAATATTGTGGGAAAAATGTAACTCTATTTTCCACAGATTTTGCTAGCCATTTAGTTCAGTAACTATAGTAGTGTTGTAAATTCTTCTTGATGGTGAGCACTGCGGTAAGGATGTATGAATTCTAATATTTCTGTAGAAAAGCCCAGTTGATTAGGCTGGTGTTCTCACTGCTTTGCTGACATTTGAAACGGGAAAGTCAGAAGCATGTTGCTACTCCAGTTTGTGAATGGTATTTATTATTTAATTGCTAAGGGCTGACAATTATATCCCATATGATAAGATATCCCAAACAGTTCATGTCTTTTTCTTTCAAACAATAGGCATGATGTTAAAGATACTCAGGTGCAAAAAAAGAAAAGTGAATAAAATGAAGCCAAACACTAGTTAATGAATGTCAAATACTATAAAGAGCATGAAATAGAGTGATGTAATATGGAAAAGAAACAGTTTGGGGAAAGTTAACCTGGGAACTCCTTAAAAGCTAAGGCAAACAAAATTAATAGAAAGCCAAATGAAAATTAATAAGGACTTTTGAGAGTTTTAATTTTCTACATATATTGTTCATTTATTGTAAAAAATTTTTAAGAAAGTAAGTCTTCAGCAATTTAGATCTTTTGGTGTGCTTTTGCTAAGCTGGTTTGCTGTTGTTTGTTTATTTTATGAAACAGGGCTCCTTGTGGCCCCAGCTGACCCAGAACTTAGCAGTTGTTAAGTTGAGCTTTAGCCTCTGTGCCCCCACAGATGAAGAGTAGGCCAGCACTGTGGGTGTCTGATGTCCCACCCCAGGTTTCTAGGACTCTCCACTGAGGCCCTCACGCTCCTGTCTTCCTCTGCTTTTTATCCAGTTTCTTTTGTGTCTTTGTGAATTTCACTTCTGCGCTATAGAATTCTAATTTCATATTATGAATTATAATTGTTGAATAAACTTATGATTCCTGTTTTCAAACTTTTAGGTCTGGTATTAACATAAAACACAGCTCTAATCTCAAAGAGAATAAGTTTATATTTGAGCCAGTTATGAGTGACCATGGCCTGGGAACAGAGGTTCCAGTTACGAGTGACCATGGCCTGGGAACAGAGGTTCCAGTTATGAGTGACCGTGGCCTGGGAACAGAGGTTCCAGTTATGAGTGACCAGTTATGAGTGACCATGGCCTGGGAACAGAGGTTCCAGTTATGAGTGACCATGGCCTGGGAACAGAGGTTCTGGTTATGAGTGACCGTGGCCTGGGAACAGAGGTTCCAGTTATGAGTGACCATGGCCTGGGAACAGAGGTTCTGGTTATGAGTGACCATGGCCTGGGAACAGAGGTTCCAGTTATGAGTGACCATGGCCTGGGAACAGAGGTTCTGGTTATGAGTGACCGTGGCCTGGGAACAGAGGTTCTAGTTATGAGTGACCATGGCCTGGGAACAGAGGTTCCGGTTATGAGTGACCGTGGCCTGGGAACAGAGGTTCCAGTTATGAGTGACCATGGCCTGGGAACAGAGGTTCTGGTTATGAGTGACCGTGGCCTGGGAACAGAGGTTCTGGTTATGAGTGACCATGGCCTGGGAACAGAGGTTCCAGTTATGAGTGACCGTGGCCTGGGAACTGAGGTTCCGGTTATGAGTGACCATGGCCTGGGAACAGAGGTTCCAGTTGCCTCAACATATTTCAATGTGGAAACAGGTTCATGGAATTTTTATAATTACAGAACAAATGTAACTCATAATTCAAGGAATTTTTCAAATATGTTGGTGGAAACATCAAGTCCAGTCTCAGCAAAGCAAAGGAACTGCTACAGGCTTCCATGTGATCTGCTGACAGGCTTAGCTTAAGTGTGGTAAAAGCTAAGCCTGTTAATACATTTCACAAGGTCTTAGCCAATCAGACACAGAAGTAGACAGGAACAGCTATTAAGTGGACTTAAGATAGCCCAATGGCTGAAGATATTTTGGGTCTAGATCTGCACCATTCCAATTCTCTAAAATTAGGAAGTTTCCATCAGTCACTTAGCCTACAAAAATCTTTAACATGGGTGTTGCCTTTTCTGGGAACTTTAGTTCACACCATTAAATTAAACTATATCCTTAAAGAAATGAGAAATTAAGGACCTGTCTGGGAGTTTGAGGTTCTGTCATGATTATTGTTTGTATTCATATAGCTCTTTTAGAAAATTATGTGTATATACGCGCATGCGCGTGTGCGTGCGTGTGTGTGTGTGTGTGTGTGTGTGTGTGTGTGTGTGTGTGTACATGAACGCAGGTGCCTGCAGAAGGGAGACGCATTGGATTCCCCCAAGATATGGAATTACATGTGGTTTTTAGCTACCCAATGTGGTTTCTAGGAATTGAACATGGAGCCTCTGGAAGAGCAGTAGCTGCTCTTAACCTCTGAGCCAGGGATGAAATACTGATATAAAAGAAAACTAAAGTCCTCATTGTCAGTACTCTAGATAATGTCAGAGATAGAAATGAACAGTTTCCAAGGTTCTGAAAAGAGTATTTAACTGACTCTCTTATCTGATAGTGGAAGTCACTTCTAAAAGAAACTTTCCTAAAAGACTAGTTTTCAGGATGATTTCAAGGAGCTGTGTTAGATATTTTATCCGATATCTTCCGTGGTTTTTAACGTATTTATCTTCCTTTTAGGAAACGAAGAAGAGTTTGGAGGTCTTGTATCTGCTAATCTTATACTTTTGAGGAACAGACTTCTAGATATCTTGCTAAAGTTAGTTTATACATCTAAAGAAAAGACAAGCATTAACTTGCAGTAAGTGAAGCCTTTTTAGAATTGATGGTTACATTTTTTTTTTTGAGACAGAGTCTCACTATGTAGTCCTGACTGGCCTGGACTCACTCTGCAAACCAGCCTGTTCTCAAACTCACAGAGATCCCCCTGCCTCTGCTTCCTGAGTGGTGAGATTAAAGGTGTGCACTACGACCCACAGCCCCTCACTAGTCAGTTTTGGTCAAGCACCAGATGATGAAATTGTCCCTCATTTATGTAGATTTGTTTTAACCCTGAAAGTGATACTATTTCAAGAATGAGACTCAATCATAGTTTTCTTTTTAATTTGAAATCCTAATTCCTAAAACTAATTTCTTTTCTTTAAACCCATCTTTGTCTGAACAGAGCTTGTGAAGAACTGGTCAGGACCCTGGGTTTTGACTGGATTATGATGTTTATGGAAGAACACTTGCATTCCACCACAGTTACAGCTGCCATGAGGATTCTTGTTGTCCTACTGAGTAATCAGTCTATTCTCATGAAGTTTAAAGAAGGACTCAGTGGCGGAGGATGGCTGGAACAGACAGATTCTGTCTTAACTAATAAGATAGGAACTGTGTTAGGTATGAGATTTCCATAGTTCCCTTCTGTAACATAAGCTTCTGTGTCTTGTTTTTAAATCTCTTGTAAGCATATTCTCTTCAGTTTATCTCACAATCACTAAGAGTCTAAAAGCTTCCAAATTCAAGCTAAAGCCAAAAGAGTTTAAGATTTGGAAACTTGGGGAATTTTCTGTGCTTTTGCTATAACATATGTCCTTTCTTGATCAATATAAAGATAATTAGCATAGCCTCAGTAGACTGAAATCAGTAATGACATTCCTGTTTCATTACTCTGTGCTGGTTACTAAACACTTGCCATGTAATAACTTGTAGTAGCTTATGTATTCCATAGCTAGAAGAAGTCTAAATGCATCTTACACATTTGACAGATTAAAGCACCAAGGCATAGGGCTGCAGTCATCTGTCATGTAGCTAGCAAGTGTCAGAATTCAAACTCAGATATATATATGGCAGTGTCTAATGCATGTGTTCATGTGATTCAGAAATGAGATGAGATGTGAAAGAGCCTGGTAAATTGCTATGCAAATTTTATTAATTACAATGTACTTTAGATGATTAATTCATATCATAATGAGCAATTGGTTAAGATAAAATACTTAAAGCAAGCTAAACATAATTATTCTTTTATTATGTTAAATAATAGTTCCTCATCATCTTAGAAAAAATAAAATGAAAAAATGTAACTCTCCACTTGAAATAATAATACCTTCAGAGTAGAAATCAGTTGTCTATTGGCTTCTCTTCACAAAAGATTTCTGTTCAAATTATGACTGACTTTCACTTTGAACTGAACACTCTATTAGGAAAGAGATGGCCAAAGAACATGTTTGGGTTGCATATCCTGAACCCCATGTGTAGTACAGGACTCCTCTATAGATGAGACTGGTGGAAATGCTCATGCTGTTAGCTGCGTTGGTGCTCACTGGCTACCTGAAAGGTCTTCAGAGGACTGTGGGTGGCAGCTCAGTCTCTGGAGGACATAGCCACAGGGACCTGGGTTTGTCATCCCCCTTGTTGACAGCTTTTTGATACACTACAGATTGTGTTGTGAGGAAGGTCTGATATCTAAGGCCATACAAAACTTAAAGTTGACAGGTTTATGGTGATTTTTCAGGACAAATGAAATATATTACCTATATTTTACAAAGTATATTTGAAATTATAAATTTCTATATTTTTTGTTAGAGAACCGTGCTATCATCTTCCATTTGACTGTATTTTTAGTTTCACTTAATTCTTTTCAAAATATGAGCAGAAATGTTAGACCTCTCCTAAAGTTTTTGTGATGAATAGAGTTTATTTTGCCTCGAGAAGCATCTTATCACTCCTGTATCTGGTTGGTCCCTCGTATTTCACAGCCTGTATCCTAATGGACAAGCTTGCTAAAGTCAAACAGATTGTAAAGCAAAATTTGACTGAAAGATCAATGCAGCTACTTCCTGCCTTGGTTTATAAGAATGCTCAGGTAGATGCTCCCCACACATGCCCCACCCCTCATTGAATTACTCTCCTTTTTGTTAGTGCAGCACAGTTACCAGTTACTAACTTTCTTACTGGCCTTCTTCTCTTAGGGTTCAATGTGGGCAGGAGTGCCGGTGGGAGATCCACGGTCAGGGAGATCAACAGGGACGCCTGCCATTTCCCTGGCTTTCCAGTTCTGCAGTCTTTCCTTCCTCAGCACACCAATGTCCCTGCCCTCTACTTTCTCCTCATGGCCTTGTTTCTGCAGCAGCCAGTGAGTGAGCTGCCTGGGAGCCTGCAGGTCAGTGTGCCTGTCGTCAGCAGCCGGTGTAAGCAGGGTTGCCAGGTAGGAATTACCTAGTAAGCTGTGTCACTGTAAAACAGCCAGTGAATGAGCTGCCTGGGGGCCTGCAGGTCAATGTGCCTGTCCTCAGCAGCCGGTGTAAGTAGGGCTGCTAGGTAGGAAGTACCTAGTAAGGTGTGTCACTGTAAAACAGCCAGTGAGTGAGCTGCCTGGGAGCCTGCAGGTCAGTGTGCCTGTCATCGGCAGCCGGTGTAAGCAGGGCTGCCAGGTAGGAAGTACCTAGTAAGGTGTGTCACTGTAAAACAGCCAGTGAGTGAGCTGCCTGGGGGCCTGCAGGTCATTGTGCCTGTCCTCAGCAGCCGGTGTAAGCAGGGTTGCCAGGTAGGAAGTACCTAGTAAGCTGTGTCACTGTAAAACCTATCAGTTCTGTCACTCCTCTGGCACTAAAGGTTTGATTTGGGGATAAAAACAAATTTGAAAATCCACTTGGTAATTTTCCTAAAAGGAAGTGCTTTGTGACTGTGTTAGCCTCTTTTTCTTTCATGTTCTGTATGATTATCTCTGGGTAAGGATTTTGAATGATTATATCAACTACAATAATCTAAAGGATGTTTTTGAGGAATATGACTTTACCTAGAAATACAATTTCATTTCCAGAGAGTTAAAGAGGAAAGAAGGGGCTAGGGAAATGACTCGGTCAGTAAAGTGTGTGTTGTTCAAGCAGGAAGACCTGAGTTTGCACACCCAGAAACTCCATAAAGAGTTTGATGTGGCAGCATAAGCCTGTAACCTTAGGCTTGAGGACGAGAAGATGGAAACAGGCATCTGATGCCTTAGTCTCATTAGCCAAATGGATGAGCTTCAGGCTCAATACAAAGACAGCCTCAGAAAATAAAGGTGGAGAGCAAGAAAGGAAAAACATGCAGCACCAACCTCTGGCCTCCAAATGTATGTACACATACAGATACACACCACACACAGGCGCACACACACAATGAAACAAGTAGGTGCAGCTTTAATTAGAAAAATATTTTCAATTTCTTTTTAAAATGTTTTATTTATTTTTATTTTATGTATGAGTGTATTGCCTGAATGTATGTAAGTGCACCCATGTTGTGCAGTGCTGGAGGATGTCAGAAGAGGGTGGGTGTCTGATTCTCCTGGAACTGGAGGTATGAATAGTTGTTAGCTGCCATGTTGGTGCTGGGAATTGAACCTAGGTCCTCTGCAAGAGCAACCAGTGCTTTTAACCCCTGAGCCACCTCTCCAGCCCCCTATTTCCCCATTTTTTTTTAATTTTATTTATTTTTGTATGTGTATGAATGTACTGTCTGCATGTAGATTTGTGCACCCATGTCGTGCAATGCCGCGGAGGTCAGACGAGCGTCTCGGATTCCCCTGGAACTGGAGTTCTCCTGGAATTGGAGTTACAGATGGTTCTTAGCCGCCATGTGGGTGCTGGGGATCGAACCTGGGTCCTCTGCAAGAGCAGTCGGTGCTCTTAACCGTTAGGCTATCTCTCCAGCCCCTATTTCCAATTTTTTAATGATAGATAGCATCTACATTTTCAGGAAAGCAGTAGTACCTTATTTGACCTGTAATTGAAATCTATTATAATTTTCTATCTGTAGCTTATATTTTTACTTTATAAGGATGTAGCGATTTATCTTTTTATTTTTATTATTTATTTGTTTATTTTTTATTTATTTATTTTTTGGGGGTGGGTCTTTTCAAGACAGGGTCTTCCTGTAGCCCCAGATGGCTTGGAACTTACTCTGTAGACCAGGGTGGCTTTGAACTCACAAAGATCCGCCTGCATCTGCCTCACAAGTGCCAGGATTAAAGGCGTGCGCCACCACGCACGGCACAATTTAGCTTTTGAATTGAACTTTGCTTCCATTCAGTGCCAGATGACATTTGCATCAGTCTAACAGTTGTTCAAACCTGCGCTTGGAGCCAGGCATGGTGGCGCACGCCTTTAATCCTAGCACTTGGGAGGCAGAGGTAGGCTGATCTTTGTGAGTTCAAGGCCAGCCTGGTCTACAGAGTGAGTTCCAGGACAGCTGGGACTACAGGGAGACCCTGTCTCAAAAAGACCAAAAACAAAAAAACAAAAATCAAAAAAAATCCCTGTGACTTGAATTCTGTTGGCCTATAACCTTTGCATCAGATCAAGATAGATTTCATGCTTAGCAGAGTTTGCTTACTGGGATACTTCCGAAAATACATGGCATCATAGTCATAAAGTATTACATAAAACTGCTCTCAAAGGGCTAGAGAGATGGCTCACTGGTTAAGAGCACAGCTGCTCTTGCAGAGGACCCAGGTTCAGTTCCCAGGCCCCCATGGTGACTAAAAATCAGGGGCTGGAGAGATGCTCAGTGGTTAAGAGCGCCGACTGCTCTTGCAGAGGACCCGGGTTCAATTCCCAGCACCCACATGGCCCAACATGGTGGCTAAGAACCATCTTTAACTCTAATTCCAGGGGAATCTGACGCCCTCTTCTGACCTCTACGACATTGCACGACACGGGTGCACCAACCTACCCACAAACAGTACACTCATACACATAAAAATAATAAAATTAAAAAAAAAATTATCCATAACTTTAGTCCCAAGGGATCCAACACCATCTTCTGATCTCCATGGCCGTTGCACAACAAGTGTACAGTTATAGTCATTCAGGCAGTACACTCATAAACGTAAAATAAAATAATAAATATTTTTAAAAATTATTCACAGTAGCTGGGCTTGGTGACAGCACGCCTTTATTCCCAGTACTGCAGCGGCAGAGGCAGGCGGACCTCTGTGGGGTTAAGGCCATGCTGGTCTGCATAGCAAGTTCCAGGCAGGGGAGACCATCTTAAAACAAAATATTACTTTTAATAAATGTCATTCATTTTTATTGTGTCATATCTTATTTTTAAATAATGTAAATTTGGATCAAAACATTTCTAAGAATGCAGGGAAAGTAAATTCATCATGGCTTTTTAAAGATCTTGCTAAAAATCATCACATTTGTAATTTTATCTTGGTTAATTAGCATACGGTTTTATTTTTCTTTTTTTCTTGAGAAAACAGGTAGAAAATAACATTGTAAGTGTAGGAACTTGTTAAGACAGGTTACAAGAGGGTGTACACTCCTGTAACACCTGAGTTTTCACAGTAGAACGGAGAGTTGGTGATGATCTGTTTATCATTATTCACTTAAAAAAAAAAAATAGTTTCTACAGTGTGAGTTCCAGGCCAGTTGGAACTAAAGGGAAACCCTGTCTCAAAAAATACCAAAAAAAAAAAAAAAGTTTCAATGCTGGGTATGGTGGTACACGCCTTTAATCTCTGCACTTGGGGGGCAGAGGCAGGTGGATCTCTGTGAGTTCAAGTCCAGCCTGGTCTATATAGCAAGTTCCAGGCCAGCTGGGGCTACAAAAAGACCAAAGAAAAAAAAAAAAAAGTTTCAAAGAAATTGTACAATATTAGAATTTTTAAGTATCTTCTGAAATAAAGAAGATTAATGACTGATCTTTAATCATTCTGAACTTTGCAGTTTGATTTGGATTCCATCTGGACATTTATCTTTGGAGTTCCTGCCTCCAGTGGAACTGTAGTCTCTTCTATCCACAATGTGTGTACAGAAGCTGCTTTTTTATTGCTAGGAATGCTCCGAAGCATGCTGAATTCAGTAAGTTACTGAGGGGCTGGGGCAGGCTATATGATAATTGTTTCTTTAAAGAGAAATCCTTTTATTATTTATCATAGTTGTTTATTTCCCACATAGCTCTAAGAACTCCATCTTAGGTGTTTCTCATCCGTAATGTAAGGATAGACAGTGCGGTTATGACAACAGATTCTGAGGCTAGAGGTGTGGCTCACTGGAAGAGTATTTGCCTGTCAATGTGTAACGCCTAGGTTTGATCCTGAGCACTGCAGGGCAAAGGGGACCAGTGATTCTAGAACCCAAGATCCCACTACTGATGTTCCATACATGCAGACCTACGTGCACATCTGTTGCCTCAGCTGAAAATTTACTGATAACAGGGTTGTTCTGAGGATTTAATGAGGTGGTATATACATAAAATGCTTATAGGAGTGCCTGGTGTGTATAATAAGTGTGTCACAAGTGTCAGTCAATATTAATATATATGTTATAATATGTTCATTACTAATGATATGTATATGATCTCAGTGAACTAAAATCATTTTCATTTAGGTGTAAAACAGGTCAATAGTGCTAGTTTACTTTTTCACTTTTTCTGTTCTGATTATTTTGAACTTAGATATGAAAAATTGGGAGAATAAATAACAAACTTCTTTATCCTATCTTTTTCTTTTATTTTATTTCTTTATTTTTGTTCCTGTCTAAAAGAAATATTGTGAATAACGACTTGGTTTGCTTATACAGTTTTGAATTCTGTTTTAAGGGAAAATAACCTAAACACTTTTAATGATATGCCTGATAATTAGAATTTTAGTCAAAACCATTGTCCTTTCATCTAAGAATAAAACATTACCATTAAACATAGTTTGCTTTGGAACACTGTGATTTTTATTCATAAAAAAATATAAAATTCCAAGTTGAAAAAGGCCACTCTCAGGGCCATTGTCTGAAGATGCACGTTATTGAGATATTTATATGTATACATTTTATTACTTATCAGCATTGTGTTTGTTATAAGGTGCTTCAGAGTATTGGTGCTGTTACTGTACCATGAAGTGGCTCAAAAGGATAGAGTGACTTCTGCATCTGTTATTTTTACTTCTGATTCTCTGACACGATGCACATTTGGGAACACTGAAGGGAGACAGCTGCTGTGATGTCAGCCATGCTCATGCTGATAATGATGAATATTCAGAAGCACTGCCTGTTCTTAGCTTAGTTGTGAGGACTCTGATGAACAAACATCTGATCAGTTTCAATGGGCATGGCTTGTGTTTCTGCTAACTACTAGGTTTGTTTATCTGTGTGCACATATATCTGTGGTTTATAATGTTTTGGAACATTGATAATTGATATCTTCAATGATAGGAGAGTGGTCAGTAGTAGATTTTTTTGTCTTTGTATGGGGGGGGTGGAATATCTCATATCTCATGCAGCCCAGGCTTACCTCAAAGTTACTGTGTAGCCAAGGATAACCTTGAACTCCTGATCTTTCTGCCTCTGCTGCCCAGTTCTGGGATTATAAACATTTGCTACTTAGCTGAAGTATTTCTCAGATGTTAATGTCTCTAACATTGTTTCTTCTCTTATCCCTGTGTCAGCCATGGCAATCAGAAGAAGAGGGCTCATGGCTCCGAGAGTACCCAGTGACCCTAATGCAGTTCTTTAGATACTTGTATCACAATGTGCCAGACCTTGCCTCCATGTGGATGAGCCCTGATTTCCTGTGTGCATTAGCAGCAACTGTCTTCCCCTTCAACATCCGCCCTTACTCAGAGATGGTAAGAAGGGGCAGGGGAAGGTAAAACCAGAATTAGTCTGGTCTAGTGCTTAAACAGGTCTACATTTAAAAAAAAAATTTGCCTGCTGTCTCTAGTACCCCACACTGTTACAGCTCTGTCTGCTGTCTCTAGCTCTCCACACTGTTACAGCTCTGTCTGCTGTCTCTAGCACCCCACACTGTTACAGCTCTGTCTGCTGTCTCTAGCACCCCACCCTGTTACAGCTCTGTCTGCTGTCTCTAGCACCCCACACTGTTACAGCTCTGTCTGCTGTCTCTAGCACCCCACACTGTTACAGCTCTGTCTGCTGTCTCTAGCACCCCACACTGTTACAGCTCTGTCTGCTGTCTCTAGCACCCCACACTGTTACAGCTCTGTCTGCTGTCTCTAGCACCCCACACTGTTACAGCTCTGTCTGCTGTCTCTAGCACCCCACACTGTTACAGCTCTGTCTGCTGTCTCTAGCACCCCACACTGTTACAGCTCTGTCTGCTGTCTCTAGCACCCCACACTGTTACAGCTCTGTCTGCTGTCTCTAGCACCCCACACTGTTACAGCTCTGTCTGCTGTCTCTAGCACCCCACACTGTTACAGCTCTGTCTGCTGTCTCTAGCACCCCACACTGTTACAGCTCTGTCTGCTGTCTCTAGCACCCCACACTGTTACAGCTCTGTCTGCTGTCTCTAGCACCCCACACTGTTACAGCTCTGTCTGCTGTCTCTAGCACCCCACACTGTTACAGCTCTGTCTGCTGTCTCTAGCACCCCACACTGTTACAGCTCTGTCTGCTGTCTCTAGCACCCCACACTGTTACAGCTCTGTCTGCTGTCTCTAGCACCCCACACTGTTACAGCTCTGTCTGCTGTCTCTAGCACCCCACACTGTTACAGCTCTGTCTGCTGTCTCTAGCACCCCACACTGTTACAGCTCTGTCTGCTGTCTCTAGCACCCCACACTGTTACAGCTCTGTCTGCTGTCTCTAGCTCTCCACACTGTTACAGCTCTGTCTCCTGTCTCTAGCACCCCACATTGTTACAGCTCTGTCTGTTGTCTCTAGCACCCCACACTATTACAGCTCTGTCTGCTGTCTCTAGCTCTCCACACTTCTGCTTTTCCCTCACTGAGCAGTGAGCTCTGCGTCCTGCTGTCACCCTCTGTACTTTCCTATCTATAGCTAATCATTTTCCTGTCCCTGTAGCTTTTGTTCAGTTTCTTTGTCCATATCGTGGTGGTTGTGTAGTTATTAAAAGGTCTCGATTGGTGGTTACAGAATTCTAATCAGGCCAAACTTCTTTATTTCTTGGGAGAAAGTATTTCCTAGTTTTATTTTTTTTTTAATGACGTATAGAGTTGATTGTCTTCAAAAGTGATCAGATAAATGTGATTCTTTTGCTCAACTTTTCTCCTTTTGCTCAGTTTTTTTTTTATATACTAACTTAACAGGAAATTGGGCTGTAATCAGACATAATCCAGGAACTTCTCTTCTTTCAAATGATAGTTATTTGCCATAGCACTTCTGAACTCCATGAAGTATTCTCTTATTCCTATGATATATTATAGGGGCTAGAGCAAACTGCCTTCTTCACACTATATAGAACGGTGAAAGGCTCATTCTAAAACTGTGGGTATTTCTAGAAGACAGGGATGGAACATGACTTTAACAGTCTGGCTTGCATACAAGTTTAGAATCCTTGTTTTTGGTAAAAATAAGACATTTCTTAGTATGTCTTTTCTTTATCAGTGTTTTGTGAATTGTTTACTACTCTGTCTTTCTTACCTGGGTTAAAATTGGGGAGAGTTTTGATGTTTTGCATATTACGATTTTTTTTCCACATGCAAAAAATGATCATCCCTTGGCTATTACCATTAAGACAGATTTTTATCTAAGGTTTCATGACATTTGACTTATCTGTCCATAGGCTTCAAATATGCAAATACAGTCATCCTCACACTGTTTCGTTCATCTGAAGTGCAGTTATCCATAGTGCATGAATAACCCCACATAAAGCAGTTATAGTCCTAGTGTTCAGTCAGAAAGGCCAGTGCTGAGTAGCTATGACATGGGACCAACCAGATCACTGCCTTGAATGCCAAGGTGAGATAATGCAGAGTGCAGCGTGTACTGACCAGCGGGAGTAAAGGTGAAGGAAGTAGTGCCTCCGCTGCCACACTGCTGCTCTTGTTGTTTGCTGCTGTGGCCACTGCCAGTTTTCTTTTTAGGACACATACAAGTAAACCCGTCTCTAAATCTAATGTGATAATGCTTGAATTCATTAGGTAACTGATCTTGATGATGAAGTTGGATCTCCAGCAGAAGAGTTTAAAGCCTTTGCTGCAGACACAGGGATGAACAGGAGCCAGTCGGAGTACTGCAATGTGGGAACCAAGACGTATCTGACCAACCACCCAGCTAAAAAGTTTGTCTTTGACTTCATGAGGGTCTTAATAATAGACAACCTCTGTCTTACCCCTGCCAGCAAGCAGACTCCACTAATTGATCTTTTGTTGGAGGTAAAGAAAAAGAAATGCAAATAGAACATGCTTTTATAATCAGAACATTAACAACCAGTTAAATTCTGTGCTGAACACTTTCAGATTTCTAATTCTTCTGGATTATCTGTGGGCAGTACACATGTGAGCTGGAAGTTGTTAATCCCACGTGTACTTCCCGTCAGTTTGTCTCGGTGCTTTCCCTTCCCTTAAGCATGTCTAACTCAGTCAGTTATCACCCTCTTTCTAGGAATTGGTAAATTTTTCCAATAAGGAACCAAATACTACTTATCTTAGGCTTTTCAGGCCATGTAGTTAATGTCCAAACTCTTCAACTGTGCCATTGTACTATGTGGAAGGAACCAGAGCCAGCACAGAAAGAGTGTCCCAGCAAACAAACCATCACCAAAAATAGGCACAGGGTAGATTCTGCCTGTGGACAGTACTGCGTGGACCCCACCCCTCCTCTGTGTGTTCACAACACTTCCTAGCATGCTTTCCCTCACTTCCTAGCTTTCTACTTCACTCGTGCTCACACATCATTACCACAGGTATTGCAACCCTTATAACACAGTATATTGCACTCAGTGTTTGGTCCTCACCCCCCCCACCCCCCGCTGCCCCAGGGAAACAGTATATTCCACATAGAAGATGGTTGCACATAGAAGATGCTCAAAATGCACTCAGAGGGTTTTTTTGTTTGTTTAGGAATTCACATTGTTTCCCTTTAATTTTATATTACTCTAAAATATGAATATATACTTTCCACCCATATACGTTAATTACCATATCTGAAAGTAGGTAGTAAGTTAATTCTAGGGCCTATTAAGAGATTCACATTACAACATCATAGTTGCTTTCAGATAGAAAGAATCATGTTTAAAGTTCTAGAAGGAATTGGACTGAAGGGAACATTCCTGAATATAATCAAAGCCATATACAACAAACCCACTGCCAACTTCATCTTAAATGAAGAGAAATTAGAAGCATTCCCCTTAAAAGTGGGAACCTGGCGAGGTTGCCCCCTATCCCCACTCCTCTTCATTATAGTGATTGAAACGCTCGCTAGGGCAATAAGGCAAGAAAGGGAAATTAAAGAATTAAAGCAGTACTAATTTGAAAGGTGGAAGTCAATATGCTCGTTTACCTAAGGGATACTAAAAACTCTACCAGAAAACTCTTAGAAATGATTAAGAGTTTCAGTAAAGTGGCAGGATATAAAATTAACCTAGAAAAATCATTAGCTTTTCTTTACACCCACAACAAGCAACTGAAGAAGGAATACAAAGAGACCTTCCCACTCAAAATAGCCTCAAAAACAATAAAATACCTAGGAACAAACCTAACCAAAGACACTAAAGATCTCTACAACAAAAAATTTTAAACCCCTGAAGAAGATTGAAGATGACATCAAAAGATGGAAAGACCTGCCATGCTTATGGATTGGAAAAATTACTACAGTAAAAATGTCCATTCTACTTAAATTGATATACAGATTCAATGCAATCCCAATTAAAATCCACATAAGTTTCTTCACAGACTTGGGGGAAAAAAATCCTTAAATGCATATGGAAAAACAAAAGACCATGAATAGCTAAAGCAACCCTGAGCTAAAAAATACAATAAAGGGGCGATCACCTTATCAGACTTCAAGCTATATTACAGGGCTATAGTCATAAAGACAGCCTGGTACTGACACAAAAATAGACCCGTTGACCAATGGAACAAAACTGAAGATTCAAACTTGAGCTCATTTAATTTCCGCCACCTCATATTAGATAAAGGGGCCAAAAAAGCTCACTGGAGGAAAGATAGCATCTTAAGCAAATGGTGCTAGCAAAACTGGATTACCATTTGTAGAACAAAATAAAACACCTACCTCTCACCCTGTACAAAAATCAACTCCAAGTGGATCGAAGATCTCAGTGTGAAACCTGAAACTCTGAAGGTGATAGAAGAAAATGTTGGTAGCAATCTACAAGATGTAGGAGTAGGAAAAGACTTTCTAAATCAATATGTTTTTTTGTTTTGTTTTCTCTCAAGGCAACTGATGTCCCTTCCTGAGGAAGTGATAGAAGCCAGTGGTGCAGAGAAAATGAGAAGGACTCTGCACCTTAACTGGTTTCCCTGTTGGCTCTGGATGTAAACCATTTTCAGATACTTGTAAAGAGCTGTGGTGTGTAGCTCAGTGGTAGAATGTGTGCCTAAATAGTGCAAGATTTGTGTTTGATCTTCTCAGAGCTAAACAACAGTGTTAAAAAAACAAAACCACCGGGCATGGTGGCACACACTTTAATCCTAGCACTTGGGAGGCAGTGGCAGGCGGATCTTTGTGAGTTCAAGGCCAGCCTGGTGTACAGAGTGAATTCCAGGACAGCTGGGACTACAGAAAAAAACAAAACAAAAACAAAAACAAAACATCAGAATGCTCACCTATTTGAATCACTAAAGGAAATAAAAGATCACAAGCCGAGAATTTAATGAATAATCCATCATTGTCTATATCTTCATGTTCTTTTGGCAAGTTTGTGATAATAGAGCCAGATACTCCATGCCTTGGAATGTATGAAGGTTATTATGTGTGCAGACTGCTTTTCTCAGGGGAAGGAATGTGGTGTGGGCGCAAGCTCTCAGCAGTGTGACAACCAAAGCAACTTCTCTGCTCCCTCTAGTGGCTAATGCAGTTAACTTGTTAATTGTAACCTCAAAACCTCAGAAAATGTTTACTTATATAAAAACATCTCAGTCTAGTCAAGTAAAAGAAGACACAGAATTTAGGAGCCAGTCATGCTTTAACCAGAACCTCAGTGTTTAAGATTGGCAGAAAAAATATGTTTCTTCCGTAATCCACATCATAAAAAGTTTTAGAATGAAAAGCTTACCTGATTGCTTGCTATGAAAAGCTCGTAGGGCAGGAGCTCAGTGCTGGGGCCCTTGTCTAGCATGCATGAGGTCCTGCATTCAACACCAAGTACCACCAAGAAAAGGAAACAACAACAAAAAGCTCAGCAAGAACTATGGTCATTATTTCAGTATCTAGGGTAAAAGTTTGAAACAGCCCATGAAAAGTGAAGTGATGATGACATTCAGAAGTTGGTGCAAGAAAGGATAAATGGGAAAAAATAGCATGCACAATTAAGGACATGGAATGAGTACATCTGTCCAGGGTTAGCAGTGCTTGAGCATGTAAGAACCTTAAAAGCTAATTAATCATGAATAACTTATGAACTTTTATTTTTGTTTTCTGTGTTAGTAGAAAAGTTACATAAAAGCAGAGTTCTTATTGTGGGTACAGGGAGTTGTGCCTATTCGGACTAGGGATCTGGGGTGTTAGGGTTGTAGTCCAGGGATAAACTGGGATGTTAGGTTAAAGCCCCACAGATTAATTTAAAATCTTTAAAACTAGATAGTCATTTTCATGTATTTTTCAGTCTCCTCTAGCAGGAGTCACATCAGGTGACTTGTAACGTCCTGTAACAGCATCCACATCATGTGACTCATAACATCCCATAACAGCATCCACATCAGGTGACTCATAACATCCCATAACTCCAGCTTGTGGGTACATATACATACAGCATACACACACATACACATAAATAAAAATCAAAAAGTAGAATTTTGCTTGCAGAATATACATAGACATATCAAAAATTAATTAAAATATTGTGTTCTTTGCCTTTCCTTAAAAAATCTTATGATTATAAAGTATCTCTGAAGAGATTCTAGAACAGTGGCCTTAAACCCACTAATTTTCAGTCTGACAAATGTAAACCCCACCCTCTTCAGTCTTACTGATATCAGAGCTTTATCATAGGAGAACCTCCTTAGTTGATTGCATCTACCAAAGGAACATGTAAAAATCACTTTTTTTTAGCAGTCTCTAAAAGCCAACTATAAGGGAGTCAGTGAGGCCTAAGTGAGACTCTCAGTAAGAAGTACTTGAATTTGAACCTGCTCTGTTCATTACATGAACATATTACATTAGTTCTTTGAAGAATATCATTTAATGCTTCTGTGGGCTTGTTGGGAGGGTTAGATAAATGCATATTACCCAGTGAAAATCATTCCTCAGAATTAATGTGTTCTGGTTCTAGCAGCTCTGAGACTGGTCAACATCTACTCCCTCTTCCCTTATAATTTACCCATCTATAAAATGATCTAAGAAAGGAACCTGGCTCTGATAATTATTATGAAACAAGATAGTGCAGGGCAGTATTCATAACTCTTTGCCTGGCACTTAAGGTGTACTTAAATGGCCTCGCTTTAAGGGTGTCTGGTGACTCTCAGGCAGCATTCATCAGAGTCCTCTGCTCTCTCTAGCCAACTGATTATGATTTTGGTACAGATGAGAGTTGTGGCAATGGAAAGAAAGTACGTGACAACAGATCAAAAGTACATGAGAACAGATCAAAAGTACGTGAGAACAGATCAAAAGTACGTGAGAACAGATCAAAAGTACGTGAGAACAGATCAAAAGTACGTGAGAACAGATCAAAAGTACGTGAGAATAGATCAAAAGTACGTGAGAACAGATCAAAAGTACTGAGAACAGATCAGAAGGGATTTGCATATACCTGGAGGTCAAGCAGACCAAACTCAGGGTTCCGAGTTGGCATGTGTTTTGTGGATACTGCACGCTGTGTTCTGTAATCTGGGAGCTCAGTACACTCTTTCCCAGGCATCATTCCCAAAACCTACCCTCGTCACACATCAGAGGGAAGCTTACCCCGAGTAGCCACAAGGAAGCAACAAACAAAAGCAGTTGTAAAGTGGGCCATGAGAGTACCATGGCACTCAGAAAAAAAAGGAGTCAAAGGAAGCCTGTGGTCAGGACCCAGAAGCTCAGACTCCTCTCCTTTTAAAGGCTTCTCATCCATTACTACCACGGGACAACACCGGAGGCCTTCTTCCCAGAACCACTGAGTTCTCTCCCAGGGAGAGCAGATACCTGCCAGCCAGCCAGTGCAGGACAAGATTATACATGACCCTACCAAGACCTTGAAAAGGTGATGGTGATCCTTTGCATTCTTGTGTTGCCTGCTTCACTGGCTCTATTGGGAAGACAGGTCTGCCTACCCAAGCCCAGAATAGCTTCCAGTGCTTACTATATGTGAATGTAGGTCTGGTGGGCCAGCTGGCTTTATCTAAAAGAATGATGAAAGGTGATAGCCTGTGCTTGTTAACCCCACTGTGGTATTTCAGCGGAGTGGGGAGAGCGTGATGTGCTGGCGAGGCCCAGGCTCTAACCTCCAAAGACCTGGGGTTTAAGTCCTGGTTGTGATTTCATCTCATTTAGCCTCAATTACTTTGTCTCTAAAATGGGAGTGTCAGTATCTGTTTCAAAGTGGCATTTGCTGATGACATGATGTAAGTGTATATAGCAAGGCCCTGTATATGGCACAGAATGCTCCAGTGAATTATTTTAAAGAGACTATGATGCCTGTGTTCATAAAAATCTTAAGTTCTTTTAGTCCCAGCTGACCTGGAGCTCACTATGTAGACGAGACTGGCCTTGAACTCACACAGATCCTTAAAAATTAGACTGTTGTAAATCTTAGCAAGACCATTTGAGCTAGGCACCTAGGGCCAGTAACAAGTGTAGTTTTTGGATCATGATCACTCATACAAAAGTTACAGTGAGAAAAATCAAAGGATTAAATGCCCACTGGTGACTTAAGGATCTTAAATCCTTCTAAAACTAGAAACAAGTTGTTTTTACTTAAGAAAAAATAAACACTGGTGAGTGATAAGACACTTCTCTTGTGTTTTGAAGACCTTGTTTTGTAGTCTCAAACAATATGGTTAAGACTTGATAAACCTACTCATTGGCACTTAACTCCTGGGTTAGTTGTGTTGCTGAGGAGGACTGTAGTCTCCAGAGCAGTTGCATCCTCCGAATGGAAAGCCTTATTTTTTGGTCAACTCTGACCAATCTGGTGGATGAAATGGCTATTTGCCTAATTCCAAGGCAGTCCTCATCATTTTAAGGACAAACCAAATTTAGTTACTAGATCCTCTCATGTATTTTGTCACTTTAGTCACAAAAACCCCAGGGGTCTGAAGAGATTCATCAGTTAAGAGCAGTGGTAGCTCTTGTAGCAGACCTGGGTTCAGTTTCCAGCACCCCCTTGGTGCCTAACAACCATCTATAACTCTAGTTCCAGAGGATTCAACACCCTCTTCTAGACCCCATAGCCATTGCATGCACCACTTATGTGCATTATGCACATACATCCATGTGCATAAACCACTCATAAACATAAAAATAAATAAATAATTAAAAAAATAAAGACATCATGCAAACGAAAGAAGGAAATACTCATTAACAACTTTGCTTTAGTTGTTTTTTGACTCCTTAGGCTACTGTCTTTGATTCCAGTGTAGAAGTCAAATTTCAATTGTGTGTTTGGAGGAGGGAGGAGAGATCCAGAGGTCAACATCAGGTGTCTCCTCTATTATTCTCCACCTTATTTGGGGGGATGTAATCTCAGACTAAACCTAGAGCTTGCTGTTTCCATTAGACTGGCTGGCCAGGAAGTCCCCAGGACCAACACTGGGAGTTACAGACATATACCATTGTGCTTGGCTTTTACATGAGTACTTACACAGCAGGCTTTTAACTAAGCTGTCTTCCAGCCTGTCAACTAAGAAGGAACATGGATCACCTTTAAAATCTTCCATGGGCCCGCCTAGAAAGTCAGCTCACAAAGACAACAGAACAGTATTCTAAAACTCACTTTTTAAAGAAGGTTCTCACAAACATAGTCCTGATCCCTCTGTTTTCCCATTTGTCTGCAAAACGCCAATATTCTACCTTCACCTACACATGCAGACAAGAGCATTATAACACTTGGCATTGTTTGTTGTATATGAAAGGCCTGGTTGAATTAGGCTAGCATTTCAGAAGTATGATGAATATATCCTTACTTTTCTTCCCAGTGCCTTGCCATTTACCAGGCTATATACTTGGAAATTAGGTACCTAAATTGTCTTCTCTAACAACCAAGAGGTACTTTGGAGGATATAGTTCAACTGTGTACCCTAAGGTTTTTCTTGAGATGAGGACTCTATAAAACTATTGTCAGAAATGCCATCTGTGTATCGGTTCACTATCCAGACAGCACTGCTCACAGACAATTGTAGGAAAACATAACCTCACTGGCCCCAGCAATCTAATGTGCTTCCTATCTACAGATAATAGAAACTATAAGCCACATTTTGTTCCCTCCTGACATACATGAAACTCAGCACTAAATTCTTTGCCCAATTAATTTTTTGTTTAAATATTTTCTTCCCCATTGAATGCTCTTGACTACCATATTTCTTGAGCTTGTGTTTACTTTAATGCTTCTGTGGCTTATTTTATCTCTTCTTATAAACTGCCGTATCTTTTGGAAACAAGGTATAACAATAATAATAAATTATCAAATATTTACTAAATATTGGGTTTATGGTTGGGATTTTGAAAGAATAGATTCAGAGATGGTGCTTTCTTTTTGCTTTACTTTTATTTGTTTTTAATTTTGTGGCTTAAAAAATGAGAGCAAGATGCTCTACACAAATAACGTCCCTGTGCCATTGTCCCCACTTTGCCAGTAGGGCTTCTTTTGTCTTTTTGACATGTTTCACAATGTAAATATGCTGGGACCCCATCCTTGTGTAGTTAGGTCTGTGTCTAATTCTGTTTTTTTGTTTCTTCTTTTGGTTTTTCTTTATATACCTATATAGGCTTCCCCTGAAAGATCAACAAGAACTCAGCAAAAAGAATTTCAGACGTACATTTTGGATAGCGTGATGGACCATTTGCTTGCAGCTGATGTGTTACTTGGTAATCGCATCTTTCTAAAAAATCTTTTTCTTTCTAAAACTGCCCATTATCATTACTTTAAACTCTCCAACCTCCAGGTTCTCTTTCCTCTTTGCAGCCTAATCCTTCTTTGTGTGTCATTATGAGCTAGAGTCTATGTATATCCCCAGCTGGCTGGAACTTGCTATAGAGACCCCAGGTTCACCTTGATCTTGCCAAGATCTGCTTGCCTTTGCCTCTTAAGTGCTGGGGTTAAAGACATTTGCCACCATGTCCAGCATTCAGCCTACCCTCTTAAAGTTAACATTTTGTTTGTGTGGGAAATGTATCTATGTCTTTGCATGGAGCAGAAGTCCATTTGTTATCATTGCTATATAGTATTATGTTATATGAATGTATGTTTATTCATGTTATTGTTGGTAGACATGGAAGTTTTCAGTTGGTACAACTCTAAATAAAGCTTCTATAAACATTCTTGTTCAAAGAGACCATATATGTGTACATATGTGTGTCTGTTTAGTTGTAGAATCATAGATTTGTGCATTGATTCTTAAAGATATATTCCAAATCAAAAAGTCAGATATACTGAATGGTTTTTCAAAACATGTGCATTTCATTACAATAAAAATGTAGTACTTGATCCATTCACAATTGAGACATTGTTCACATATAAAACAATGTGAATTTGTCAGAGAAAGGAATGTATTGGTTCAAAGCCAGGCATGGCGCACCCACCTGTTATATAGACAGTGCCAAGAAGTCAAGGATGGAAGATTATGAGTTTGAACCAAGCATAGACCATGTAGCAAGACCCATTTCAAAAATAAAAAAGTGAAAAAAGAAAACCTAAAAATGTTGAAAGGTTTATTTTATGTACTACTCTGAGTTCCTACTGAGCACATGAATCATAAAGCCTCCATGCTAGTAAATTAATATTTTTCTAAAGTAAATGTGCCAGGAAATCTTTAGTATTGTCATAACATATAACTGAATTCTCAAAGCTGTGTCAAGTCACATTTTTGTACTTGTTCTTGGCCAATTGAGATTATTTGTACCACATAAAGACACAAAACAAGAGGCAACATAGGTGGCTCAGAGATTAAGAGCACCATCTGCTTCTTGTATTGGATCCATATTCAGTTCCCAGCTCACAGCCACCTATAACTGCA
The DNA here is from genome assembly GCA_009823505.1 of Rhizomys pruinosus. Classification (NCBI taxonomy): domain Eukaryota; kingdom Metazoa; phylum Chordata; class Mammalia; order Rodentia; family Spalacidae; genus Rhizomys; species Rhizomys pruinosus. The sequence continues at coordinate 285,838 of VZQC01012745.1, read as the reverse complement.
GTTACAAGGCATCCGACATCCACTTCTGGCTGCCATGGACGCTGTGTGCCTGTGACGCACGTGAAGACAAATAGTCATATGCACATACACATAAGGGAAATGGATTTTTTTGGTCTTTTTGAGACAGGGTCTCCTTGTAGCCCCAGCTGGCCTGGAACTTGCTATGTAAACCAGGATGGCCTTGAACTCAGATCCTCCTGCCTTCTGAGTGCTGGGATTAAAGGTGTTCGCCACCACACCCAGCATAAGTAAAATAATTTTAATGGTACAAAATGAAGAGTTGGTTTAACAGGGTAGTTTAGAGTTAGGTAGCCATAGTGATCACATGTGTAGCAGAGCCTCCAGACTGTTCAGTGGGTGGGTTGGGGGTGTTAGCGATCACTTGGTGATGATGATCTGAGGCAGTGTGTTTCTAACAGCCCCTGGGCACACTGGGGTAGTGGAAGAGCAGAAGAGGCAGTGCTGGTGCTGCTCACAGCCCCCCCTTTGTTACCTCACTGAGTGCTGGATTTCACACTCTCTTTAGTGTCTTGTATCTATCATCTCATTGCTATGGAAAGTATGTTCCAGAATTGGGTTTTGTTTGATGGGGTTTTTTTTTTTTCTTTTTTTTTTTCTTTTTTTGGTATTTTTGAGACAGAGTCTCCCTTTAGTCCCAGCTGGCCTGGAGCTTACTCTGTAACTCTGTAGACCTGGCTGGCCTTGAACTCACAGAGATCCACCTGCCTCTGCCTCCCAAGTGCTAGGATTAAAGGCATGTGCCACCACTCCTGGCTTGGTGGGCTTTTTTTTAACTCTTTATTATTTACACACAATCCATTTTTAGCTAATATATTGAATTTTTGTCTCAGATGGAGACACTCTATTGCTGACAGCTTTAGTTAAAGAACTATTTGCTTCTCACAGACTGTCTTTAGTTATAGGAGACTTCATAGGGAGTGTCAGCCCACAATGCTTTTAACCTGCTGAAAAGATTCTTTCCAGTATTTATCCCGATTCTGACCATGCACATCATTTTCTTAAAATGGTACCTAGGAGCTTGCGGTTGTATTTCGTAAGTGCCTGCTTTCTTTGAGGTCTTTGTGCTGCTAGACACCAATTTTCTTAGACCCTTTTTCCTGTTGGAATTTAGGGGAAGATGCATCTCTGCCTATTACTAGTGGAGGAAGCTACCAGATATTGGTGAACAATGTATTTTATTTCACACAACGTGTGGTGGACAAGCTTTGGCAAGGCATGTTCAACAAAGAATCTAAACTTCTTATAGATTTCATAATTCAACTAATTGCACAGGTAATCCATCATCACTATTAGTTGTATAGTACATGTTTTCCTTTCAGTAAACTTTTTATTATGGTGTCAAAATTGTTGGAAATATGCATAACTAGTAAGAAAATGATTTTGACATTTAATATAGCTAAGCTTATTACAAGTAAATGAAAATGTGTATTTTTGACTCCACCCTCCCTGGTACCAGTGTTCCCCTTATACAGTCCTAGCTTTTTCAAACTACTTCGTCTCTTGCTGGCCCTTGCTGAACCATGATTAATACTTTAAGTTAGTACAAATTCAATACAATTTTTAATAGAATTTAAAAAAAAAATTTTATTTATTCTTGTATGTGTATGAATGTACTGTCTGCATGTAGGTCTGTGCACCCATGTCGCACAATGCCACGGAGATCAGAAGAGGATGTCGGATTCCCCTGGAACTGGAGTTACAGACGGTTCTCAGCTGCCATGTGGGTGCTGGGGATCGAACCCAGGTCCTCTGCAAGAGCAGTCAGCACTCTTAACCGCTGGGCCATCTCTCCAGCCCCTTAATACAATTTTTATAATATGTCAGTGTGTAAAGACAAAGAACGAAGAGTACATATTGAAGACTGAAGAGATTTTCTCTTGTCAATTAAGCTTTTACACTGTCCATTGGTATTCACATTCCTTTGAAGATGTCAGCTCCTCCCCCCTTATGCATGTTTGACCAAAGATTATTGGTCTGATTTGGCACATGTAATTAATTTTACTTACTTTATAATGCAGGAAAGTCAGAAAGTGCTGCTGCCAAGTTTGGCTCATGTATGGTGTAGGTGCATAGTTATCTCCTGTCACCTAAGAATCTCTGAAGATACACATTTGTGGTTAAGCCAAAGATAACTAGAACACTGGAACATTCTTCACTAAAATTCCCCACGATTTCTTCAGTAAATATGTGTGGAGGTCACTCAGCCCAACAAAGTTAACTTAATAGAAGCTTTCAGCCAGGTGATACTTGGTGTGCTCTTGGGGCAGCCACTGCTCCACAGTGAAGGACTCTCAGGGAGCACTCAGTGTAGCACTTTGTTTATTCTTATATTGCACTGATGGTCTCATGGGTTCTGAATCCTTTATAGCAAGAGCTTAGTATTTTTCAACTAAGTACTCCTCGGACTTATCTTGGCATCTGTTACATGATAGCTAATTGAGTACATTTCTGAATGATAAGCAGGTCTTTTATTTTTGTCCATTTACTGAAAACATCTCTTTTGTGTCTTTAGTCAAAGAGAAGATCACAGGGATTGTCGCTGGATGCAGTTTATCACTGCCTCAATAGGACCATCTTGTACCAGTTCTCACGGGCTCACAAAACTGTTCCTCAGCAAGTAGCTCTCCTTGATTCACTCAGGGTCCTTACTGTAAACAGAAACTTGATCCTGGGACCTGGGAACCACGACCAAGAATTTATTAGCTGTCTTGCTCACTGTTTGATTAATCTGCATGTTGGAAGGTAAGTCTCTTTGGTTTAGTATGCCCTGTTGTTGACTTTGTCTTTACTGATATTCCTTCAGAACTCTGTTTTTTTTATAGTGATAGTTATTTTTACCTTTAATCTGTTTTATTTACTCCTTTATGAAAAAGGTAAAGGGCAAGTGGTACATTTTTGCAAAGAAATAAGTATTTTTTCCCTTTCATTTACTTTTCTATATATCTTGAAAGTTTTTTCATAATCACCATATGTCACTCATGTCACAATTTGGGTATGCTGGTATTGTTTATTTCCAATTTTCCTCTCTTTTAAAAGGCTAAGAAAAGTGAAAAAGAAAATAGCATAGTGTTATATGTTAAATTGGTGAGTTGAGTGTTTAATCTTAATGCTTCGATAGATGTATCTTTGGTATCTACTGGGGGCTAGTTATTGAATTAGGGGCTAGAGTGATAATGTAAGCCAGATCCTGTGGCAGACTTAGTGAAGAAAAAGCAGAACTGATTAAGCCAGTCAGCTGTACAGAGTGTTCTAGAAGCAGCAGAATGTTATAGAAGGACTACTGGCAGAAAGAGATGTCTACATGGGTACCCAGGGAGGAAATGGTGTGGTGCATTAGGGATACCCAAAGTATTTCACTGGTGCTTAAGCCAAGAGGGGAGAGCTACGAGACTGGAGAGAAATTGGGTATAGATGTATTCTTTTATCATTTTAATATAAAAATGTTAACACTACTCTAAAAACACCTTAAATGTCAATATGATAATCTTGATCCTGAAATTACTTTAACAACATGTAATCAAGTGGATTTGTGAGATCATTCCTTAAAAATGGTTCCTTGTGGTAAATTAGGATCCTGTTTTGCATCTGCTGAATGTCTGTCTACCAGTAATGGACTGGACCTTTATGATGGGGCCAGTGCTTACACGTCTCTGCAGAGTAATGTGTGGTCATTACAGCTGTCGGGTGTAATCATTCCTTCAGAGAGTTGAATTTGGTTTCAATGTTTCAGCAACGTGGATGGGTTTGGACTGGAAGCAGAAGCACGCATGACCACGTGGCACATCATGATTCCCTCTGACATTGAACCAGATGGTGGCTACAGCCAAGATATCAGTGAAGGTAAATGTCCCTCGATTTGGAGTGTGGTGGTATTGTTCATTTCCAGTTTTTAGACATAACAAAAAAACATTAGCTTCAAACTACCAGTATTACCAGCTCTTCTCCCAGTGAGATAGACACAGCCTGTAACTCCACCAGCCTAGCTACTAACCATCTCCATGTGCCAAGATGAGTAAAGCACTAAGCCTGATAATGCTGAGAACATAGCGCATTGGCAGAGTGTTTGCCTGGCACAGACGAAGACCTAGATTCATTTGAGGGCAGGGAGAATTTCAAAACTTTGAACTCACTTTCTAGATCAAGCTGGCCTGGATTTCACAGAACTCCTCTTCCCTCTGCATTCATACATATAAAATAAAAATTATAAATAAAATATGAAAAATATAAATAATAAAATATTTTAAGAGTCAATAGATTAAACTATATAATTTTCAATTTTATAAATAAAAATTCAACATTTTCACATGACTGTAAAGATTTTTTTTTAAGGTTTTGCAAGTAGGCAAAACTTAGTTTTGGTTTTCCAAGTAACCCTGTTCACTAAGGTGTATGTAATTTGAGCTTTGTTTTTTACAGTTAAATACAGTTATCCAAATTCCTAGGTGTGAAATGTGAAGAAAAGTAATAATTTCCTTTATATTGCATTTTGATCATTTACCTCTTTTCATTTTCTAGGACGTCAGCTTCTCATAAAAGCTGTCCACAGAGTTTGGACTGAACTGATCCATAGTAAGAAACAAGTCTTGGAGGACCTTTTCAAAGTCACTCTGCCTGTGAATGACAGGGGCCATGTGGACATAGCCACAGCAAGGCCGCTGATTGAAGAGGCTGGTTTGAAGTGCTGGCAAAACCATTTGGGTGAGAAGGCCTACCTGGAGTGCCTGCTGTCCCTACATGTACACTGTAGACCCTAATGAAAGCATGCGCTAATGACATCAGAGTGCCTGCTGTCCATACGTGCACTGTAGATCCTAATGAAAACATGTGCTGATGACATCAGAGTGCCTGCTGTCCATACGTGCACTGTAGACCCTAATGAAAGCATGCGCTGATGACATCAGAGTGCCTCCTGTCCATACGTGCACTGTAGATCCTAATGAAAACACGCACTAATGACATCAGAGTGCCTGCTGTCCATACGTGCACTGTAGGTCCTAATGAAAACACGCACTAATGACATCAGAGTGCCTGCTGTCCATACGTGCACTGTAGATCCTAATGAAAACACACACTAATGACATCAGAGTGCCTGCTGTCCATATGTGCACTGTAGATCCTAATGAAAACACACACTAATGACATCAGAGTGCCTGCTGTCCATACGTGCACTGTAGATCCTAATGAAAACACGCGCTGATGACATCAGAGTGCCTGCTGTCCATACGTGCACTGTAGGTCCTAATGAAAACATGCACTAATGACATCAGAGTGCCTGCTGTCCATACGTGCACTGTAGGTCCTAGTGAAAACATGCGCTAATGACATCAGAGTGCCTGCTGTCCATACGTGCACTGTAGATCCTAATGAAAACAGTGCTGACATCAGAGTGCCTGCTGTCCATACGTGCACTGTAGATCCTAATGAAAGCTTGTGCTAATGACATCACAGCATTCACTGAAATGCAAGTGCAGTGGAACCATTCTCTAGTGATTATACTGACATGTGAGAGTACCTTTTTTTTTTTTTCTTTTAGAGACACATTCTCTCTTTAGTCCCAGGAGGCCTGGAACTCACTCTGTAGACCAGGCTAGCCTTGAACTCACAGAGATCCACCTGCCTCTGCCTCCCAAGTACCTGGATTAAAGGCATGCACGCCTGGATCTTCTTGTACTTTTTACACCTAAGGGCATGCTCTGCATTGTTCATGTAGTTTAGAGAATACATTGTTGACAAGCCTAGCCACTGTCTTAACTGTTGTCAGCAATCATCTTCCTTAAAACTGAAATTGTGAAAAACTTCAGACCCATGATTTTCTCATTCATATGGTACTAAGACTGACTTGGTACCTATTTTTATCATATGTGGTGCAAATATTTATACAATTTGCTACAGTAATATTGATGTGTTCAATTATGGTTTACTGTCATAGATGCTCAGTGTTATACAATGGACTGTGTGTGTGCCTCATAGCTTTCCTAAATTCAGAAACATTCTGTGTTCCAAAATATGCCCAGTAACAAATGTTTGATATAACAGATTGTGAATTATTAACATAGGAACCCATTCTATTAAAATAGATCTGCATATTATTGGAATGTTATGATATTCCAACCAACTATAAATTCAGCTAGCACAGTCATTCTCAAACATCTATCCTTAAACAAAGTCTGTGGTATCTAGAAGCAATATCTACCTCTGTAATTGATGCTGCTTTTAAAACTGTAGCAGTTTCTCTCTATCTGGTGGTGATATATTTTCAAGATCCACCAGAGGGGAAAAACAGATAGTACTAGAACCTATGTATACCATGTTATCTGTTTTTACAAGCCTAGGAAGTTTAATATATACAGCTGCACTATAAGATTAAGAATAATCACTAGCCCGGCGTGGTGGCGCACGCCTTTAATCCTAGCACTTGGGAGGCAGAGGCAGGCGGATCTTTGTGAGTTCAAGGCCAGCCTGGTCTACAGAGTGAGTTCCAGGACAGCTGGGGCTACAGGGAGACCCTGTCTCAAAAAGACCAAAAAAAAAAAAAAAGAATAATCACTAATAAAATAGAATAATTATAGGACTGTACTGTGATAAAAGTTATTTGAACATGGTTTGTCTCTCAAAATATCTTATTGCATTATAGTAATATTTTTAGACTGTAGCTGACTGCCTGTATCTGAGACTAATATGAAAATAGTAAAAGTAATACATACACAGATGAATTGTACAATAATCTGATTTTAATCTTATAGCCCATGAGAAGAAATGCATAAGTAGAGGAGAAGCACTGGTGCCCAGCACACAGTCCAAATTGTCTCGTGTCAGCAGTGGCTTTGGTCTTTCCAAGTTAACAGGATCAAGAAGGAATCGAAAAGAAAGTGGTCTTCATAAGCACAGTCTTTCCACCCAGGTATGTTACATAGTTTTATTGGTGATACGGTTGAAAGTTTATATTTCGGGGACTGGAGAGATGGCCTAGCGGTTAAGAGCGCCGACTGCTCTTGCAGAGGACCCAGGTTCAATCCCTAGCACCCACATGGCGGCTGAGAACTGTCTTTAACTCCAGTTCCAGGGGAATCTGACGCCCTCTTCTGACCTCCGAGGCATTGCACGACACGGGTACACAAACCTGCATGCAGACAGTACATTCATACACATACAGAAATAAATAAAATTTAAAAAATAAGTTTATGTTTCAAGGTTTATTTGCAGTGTTTTACACATACAAGTACATGACTTGAAATGGAACTTTGCTACACTTAGCCTTAGAATAATAGAGGTAACAGATTCTAGAAAGTTTTTTTTATTTTTATTTTATGTGTGTGAGTGTATTGCCTGCATGTATATAAGTATACCCTGTCATGCAGTACCCACAGAGGTCAGAAGGGGGTTATGGATTCCCTGGAACTAGAGTTACAGACAGTCGTTAGCTGCCATGTGGGTGCTCCTAACTGCTGAGTCACCTCTCCAGCCCTAGAATTGTCTTTATTATGATACAATTGTACTGTGAGTACTGTGCATTTACATCCATTTCATAACTGGACCCAAATGAGACTCAGACATTGGGAGAAGATTGAGATCATTTTTTTCTGTTTTTTCCAACTTTGAATAATACTGTTATTGATAATTATAGAAGTTTAAAATAACAGACAAGTCTTCTTTTATAGTCTAGATGTAAATACTTCTGGTTGATTTTTTTTTTTTTTTTAATCTTGCCTGCCTCCTTGTATTAGTTACTTTTCTGTTACTGTGATAAAACTGTATGACCAAGGCTGCTTATAAAAGGAAGAGTTTATGTGGCTTTTGATTCCAGAGGGAGAATTCATAATGGCAGGCAAGTCATGGCAGGAGGCAGCAGGCGCAGAAAGCTGAGTATTCACATCTTCAGGCAGGCACAGGAAGCAGAGCACCCAGACCGGAAGTGGGAAAGCAGTATACTCCCAACATCCTCCCCGTGCCTTCTCTAGCATGGCCATGCCTATTAGAGACTACGCACATTGTTTCTCAAGCAGTCAAAAGCTGGGGACCAAGTGTCCAGATACCTAGAGTCTGTGGACAACCATACTTCAAACAACCATACTTCATTAACTTTTTCCTCATGCTTCCTTTGTGTCCTTAAGGCTATAGTAGCTGTGGAAAGGACTGAGGGAATTTGCACATAAAAGCATATATTGTACATATGAACCCAACTCTGAGATGGACTTTAGGGTTCAGGAAGTATATTAGGGGATGCCCCAAGGATTCATCCCATAGAAAGGGAAATGTGGCTGAATGCTGGTTGAGTGACACCCCCATTTGGCTGAAGAAGGGACACAGTGATCTGCCAGAGCTGACAGGCACTGAACTGAAATTACCCAGGTTTTGTACAGCCAGTCCTGGGGGGGGGGGGCTGCAGAACTGTGGCCACCAATCAGTCCGTTTTCACCATGTAATTAATTGTTTAGCATTTTTGCTTTTTGTTTTCTTTGGTAGCGTATTTGGTGGAATTTTAACTGACTATTCAACATTAATTTTAGTGACAACTAACTCGTTTCTCCCCCCTCCAGGAAACCCATAAAATATTAAGGCTCTTTTCCTATCATTTGTTAGGAGATTTCTCAGTGGATGTTTACACATATTGCTGTTGTTCGTGACCTAGTGGACACACAGTACAAGGAATATCAGGAGGTGAGCCTTTCCAACCCTATCATGGTAATGTTTGGCATTGTTGGGGGTGAAGGAACTCCTCTCTTGATGTTTGCTTCCTGTTTTAAAGTTAGGTTGCTGACTACATGAGTCACCAGGTCATCATTTCAGTATTCCCACTCTACCTCAGCTCCTTGTTTGACTAAGTACATACTACTCTGTGTATAACCATCCTTTACTTGGAACTAAATTAATCGCATTCTTGAATTATAATAAACCCCACTTCTCATAGAGTCATTAGTTTTCTTTCCTTAAACATAAATAAAATGTAGTGTATAATATTGACTGAACTAATGTGGATGGAATATGTTTCCCAATTATAACTTCATTCCAAGTTACTTGTGGTTTTTATTGTTAATTGACAACCAACTTGGCCTCCTTCCCTCCAGCGCCAACAGAATGCCCTGAAGTATGTGACTGAGGAGTGGTGCCAGATCGAGTGCGAGCTGCTGCGGGAGCGAGGGTTATGGGGTCCTCCCATTGGCTCCCATCTAGACAAATGGATGTTAGAGATGACGGAGGGGCCCTGCAGAATGAGGAAAAAAATGGTGCGGAATGACATGTTCTACAACCACTACCCTTATGTGCCAGAAACAGAGCAGGAGGCAAACGTGGTGGTGAGTGCACAGACCCAGGTTGGCGGTGGCGCCTTCCAGCCCTCCTTGGTCTCCATATGCATTTTCTTTTCCCTTAGGTCCATTACCTAATCTGTTTTAGGTAAGCTATAGCAAATGGATTATGTCTGTGCAACAAGGAGTCATCCCAGTGCAGAGGTTTACAACATAGACTCTGGAGCCTCACCGCATGGGTTTAAAACCTGGTGCTGCTGTTACCATCTAAGGACATGCTATGGGACCTCTGTAGTTTTCCATTTCTTTATGCTTAAAATGGAAAAAGAATAATTCCAACTCAAATTGCTCTTAGGAGGATTAAATTAGTTCACATATTTAAAGTATACAAGGGACTGGAGAGATGGCCTAGCGATTAAGAGCGCCAACTGCTCTTACAGAAGACCCGGGTTCGATCCCCAGCACCCACATGGCGGACGAGAACCATCTGTAACTCCAGTTCCAGGGGAATCTGACACCCTCTTCTGACCTCCGCGGCATTGCACGACACGGGTGCACAAACTTGCATGCAGACAGTACATTCACACATACAGAAATAAAATTAATAAAAAAAATAAAAATAAAAATAAAAATAAAGTATACTGTAGTAGTGTCTGCCACAGAATAAGCACTGAGCACCTCTTGTTTAACCGTGTTGAAATACTGGCTCCATTAATTTCCTATTCATTGCTTTCAGCCACTGTTCCAATCCTGCCTGGAATGTAGGCCTTAGAATCAACCTCAATGTCTATCAACAGATAAAAAGATAGAGAAAATGTAGCACAGGTACATGATGGGGAGCTATTCAGCTTGTATCAGGGAAATGCTGTCATTTGTTAACACTTGAATGTTCTTTTAGGACATGAATGAGGCAAAGAAAGGGGAATCCCACCTCTTTGCCGAGTGTACAGTCCAAGATAACCTCAGAAGCAGAGCAGGGAGTGATATCAGGAGAGTGAGGAGATGTTGGTCAGATTCTACAGGCTTCTAGTAAGATGGATAGTCTTTTGAGATCTGTTGCACAGTAGAGTGACTAGAATTAATAGTAGCATACAGAATCGAGAGAGTTTCATGTGCTCATTACAAAAATGATGAATATATTTGAAGTAATAATTTTTATTTTAATTTAAAAGTTTTATTTAACCATTGCAAATTATACACTGTATGTATAGCATCACTTTTTACCTATAAACATATACAATTTAATTTGTCAGTTTATAAGAATATTTTCAAGCACTCAGTAAGACAGTAGCATGTGGAGCTAGGTTTTAGACTGATGGGTTATGTTTTAGAAAACATAAGGCAGATGAAGAAAAGTTGGAGATACATTAATAGAGTGAGTTTGAAAGAGAAGGAAATTTGTAGAGTTAACTCATGGCTGGAGAGATGGCTCAGCAGTTAAGAACACTGCCAAAAAAAAAAAAAAATACACTGGTTACTCTTGCAGAGGACCTGGGTTCGGTTCCCAGCACCCACAAAGCAGCTCACAACTATCCGTAACTGCAGTTCCAGAGAATCTTCTGACCTCTGTGGGCACTGCACAACATGGGTGCAGTTACATACATGCAGGCAATATACTCATACACATAATGTTCAATGGCATTAAAAAGTTAACCTGGAGATTTGAGATCTCCTGAGCCCAGCGGCAGGTGCGGGTGGCGGGGCTGAGAGAGCCCCCCCCCCCAACTGGGATTACGAAGAAGAATCTGAAGGAGGCAAGCAAGCAAGCCTTCAACCAGTGAAGAGGCATTTAGGACCACATTGGAATTGGAATACAGGCAAGGAGAAGCCCATATTCCAGGATCACGAAGAAGAGAACACTGGAAAGGGGCAGGATAATCCCACTCCAACTTTACCAAACTATGGAAGACTCCTGCATGGGATCCCTCCGGGGATGCCCCAGGACACAGACATCAGAAACACAATTGGGACAATACTTAAAGAACTACAAGACATAAAGACAAATTAAAACTAAGAAAAGAGAATGAGGAACTCAAGAAGGACCGAGAGAGAGAGAATGACAAGTTCCGGAAGGAAGTAGAAAACACTGAAAAGATCCCATGCTGAAAAAGAAAAGAAACAAACCAGCGAACAAAAGAGCTACAAAAGAGATCGAGAACTCCAAAAAGAAATAGAAACACTAAAGAAATCAGAAGAGGAAATGAAAAAGGAAATCAAACACTCATCCATTCAAAGGAAAGGAATGAAAAAGCCTCAGAAGCAGAATGAGGAACAGAAAAAGAATATCAGCAGACCTGGAAGATAACACAGAACAACTAAAAACCTCAAGGAAAGATTATGAAAAATTTAAAAATACACAAAAATGGAACAACCAGAGCTGTGGGACACTATGAAAAATCAACCTCCACATCATAGGAATAGAGGAAGGAGAAGAATCCAAGAGAATGGTATGGATCAGATCTTCAACAGAATAATAGAGAAAACTTCCCCAAACTAAAAAGAACAAACCAAAACCAATACAAGAAGCACATAGAACTCCAAACAGACAAGATCAGAAAAGAAATTCTCCACGCACATTCATAGTTAAAATGCTAGACACCAAACAAAGACAAAATACTTAAAGCAACAAGAAGAAAAACAAGTACCTATAAGGGGAAACCTATCAGAATAACAACACTTCTCAACGCAAACGATGAAGCAAGAAGAACCTGGAGCAAAGCATTCCCATGTTTGAGGGACAATGGATCGCCAGCCCAGGTTACTATACCCAGCAAAAATGTCAATCATAGTGGAAGGAGAGAGGAAAATCTTCCATGACATAAACAACCTAAAGAATACATGTCCAGAAAACCACCCTTCAGAGAATACTTGAAGCAATTCAAAGAACAGAAGAAGGAGCAACCAACCCCAGGCATAGAAAGAGAAATCATAAAAGCATAACTGCAGAAGTAGAAAACCTAAATCAAAACCACAGATGGATATAAGGCAAAAGGAACAAACAAACCTATCAGTCATAACCTTAAATATTAATGGACTAATTCCCCAATCAAAAGACATAGACTGGGAGACTGGATTAGGAAACAAATCCATCGATATGCTGTCAACAAGAAACACATTCTTACCTTCAAGGACAGGCACCACCTTAAAGTGAAGGGATGGAAAAAATATTCCAAGCAAATGTACCAAAAAAGAAGCAGGTGTTGCTATTTAATGTCGGACAAAATGGACTTCAAAATAAAAGAAATCAGAAGAGACAAAGAAGGCCATTACATTTTCATCAAAGGAAACAACCACCAAGAAGATTTCACAATTATGAAATTTATGCCCAAATCTGGTGCACCAAACTTTATAAAGACATCTCCAGGACCACAAGTCACAGACAAACCCCAGCACACTCATAGTGGGAGATTTAATACCCCACTGAGTCCTTGGATAGGTCAACAGGACAAAAAATAAAACAGAGAGACATATGAACTGAACGATATGCTACACCAAATTGGACTCATAGACCTCTGCGAACATTCCATCCTAATACCAGAGAATACACTTTCTACTAAGCACCCCATGGAACATTCTCCAAAATCGACCACATCCTGGGACACAGAAGAACCTCTACAAATACAAAAAGATTGAAATAATTTCATGTCATCCTGTCAGACCACAGTGCAATAAGCTCAACATCAACACCAGGACAAGCCCTCCTGCCTACAAGAAACACATGGAGACTAAACAACACACTCGTAAATAATGAATGGGTCAAGGAAGAGATAAAGAAAAAATAAAACATTCCTGGAACTGAGGACAATGACAATAAAACACTACCAAACCTATGGGATCTTAACCTAAAAGCAGTCCTAAGAGGGAAGTTATAAACCCGGGTGCCACATTTAAAAAACAGAAAAGCACAAGTGAATGATCTAACACTACAGTTAAAAGCACTTGAGAGGCAACAACAGATGAACCCTAAACGCAACAGACCAGGAAGAAATACAAAAATCAGAGCAGAAATCAATGAAATAGAAAACAAGAAAACAATACAAAAATCAATGAAGCCAAAAGTTGGTTCTTTGAAAGAATAAACACAAGATAGACAGACCTCTAGCCCAGTTAACAAAAGAAAGAAGGACAAACTCCAAATCAATACAATCTGTGAAAAGGGAAATCAAAACGGACAAGGAAAAGATCAGAAAATATAATGGGAATATTACAAGAACCTATATTCTACCAAGTTTGAAAACCTGAAAGAAATGGATAATAGAAATCCTGGGAATCACCAGAGCTTGGCCAAGAAGAGCCACAGCTTAAACAATCCATAACATATGAAGAAATAGACGATGTAGTAAGAACCTCCCAACTAAAAAAAGCCCAGGTCCAGACTGTTTCACAGCAGAATTCTATAAAACATTTCAAAAGACCTACAACCATGTATTCTGAAACTGTTTAGAAGTATACAATCAGGGAATTCTCCAAATTCCTTCTATCAAAGCCAACATCACTCTATTACCAAAAACCAGGCAAAGATCCAACAAAAAGGAGAACGATAGACGCATCTCCCTCATGAACACAGATGCAAAATTCTAAACAGAATACTGGCAAATCGCATACAGACCCACATCAAGAAGATCATCCACATGACCAAGTTGGATTCATACAGAGATGTCAGGGATGTTCAACATACGAAAATCCAATAACCAACTCAAACAACATAAAGGAATAAAGACAAAAACCACACCATCATCTCAATTGATGCTGAAAAGCCTTTGACAAAATCCGCATCCCTTCATGCTTAAAGTCCTAGAAGGAATTGGATGGGAGGATCATTCCTCAATGTAATCAAAGCCATATACAGAAAACCCACAGCCAAAGCATCCTAAAGGGGGAAAAATGACAGAAACATCCCTTTAAAGTAGGAACTCGGCAAGCTGCCCCCTATCACACCACTCCTCTCATATAGTGCTTGAAACACTTGCTAGAACAATAGGCAAGAAAGATATTAAAGGAGTACAATTGGAAAAGAGGAAGTCAAACTATCCCTATTGCTGATGATATGATTGTTTACTTAAGGGATGCAAAAAACTCCACCAGAAAACTCCTAGAAACGATTAAACAGCTTCAGCAAAGTGGCAGGATACAAAATTAACCTTAAAAAAATCATGGCCTTTTCTTTACACAAGAACAAGCAACTAGAGAAAGAATTCAGAGAGACTTCCCAATCACAATAGCCTCAAAACAATAAGATACCTAGACAAACCTAACCAAGACACCAAAGACCTCTACAACAAAATTTTAACCCTTAAAACCCTTAAAAAGAATTGAAGACCTCAGAAGATGGAAAAACCATCCCATGCTCATGGATTGGGAAATTATACATGTAAAAAATGTCCATTTTACCAAACTCTTGTATATTTTTAATGCAATCCCAATCAAAATCCCCAAGAGTTTCTTCACAGGCTTGGAAACAAAGTTCTTAAATTCTTTGGAAAAACAAAAGACCCCGAATAGCCAAATCAACCTGAGTGAAAAGAGCTACACAGGAGGGATCTCTATACCAGATTTTAAACTATACTACAGGGCTATAGTCAAAAAACAGCCTGGTACGGCACAAAAACAGACCTGTTGACCATGGAAAAAACCGAAGATCCAAGCTGAGCACATACAATTTCAGCCATCTCATATTTGACAAGGGGGCCAAGAAACCACAATGGAGAAAAGACAGCATCTTCAGCAAGTGGTGTTGGCAAAACTGGATCACCACTTGTAGAAGAATGAAATTAAACCCCTACCTCTCACCCTGTACAAAAGTCAACTCCAGATGGATTAAAGACCTCAACGTGAAACCCCAAACTCTGAAGGTGATAGAAGAAAAAGTTGGCAGCAGACTACAAGACATAGGCGTAGGAAAAGACTTCCTAAATCAGACAGCAGCTGCACAAGAATTAAGGTCGACAATTGACAAATGGGACCTCATCAAACTCAAAAGCTTCTGTACATCAAAAGAAACAATCAAGGAAGTGAAGAGAAATCCCACAGAGTGGGAGGAAACCTTCACTGCAGATACATCTGACAAAGCATTGATTTCCAGAATATATAAACTACTCAAAAAACAAAGAAAAAAGAAAACAAACGACCCGCTCAATAGATGGAGCAAAGAACTGAACAGAGACTTCACAAGCGAGGAATTAGAGATGTCTGAGAAACACCTCAAGAACTGCTCAACATCACTAATCATTAAGGAAATGCAAATCAAAACCACTTTAAGATATCATCTTACTCCAGTAAGACTGGCTAGGATCAAGAAAACAAATGATACCAAGTGCTGGAGAGGTTGTGGGGAAAGGGGAACACTCATCCACTGCTGGTGGGAATGTAAACTCGTACAGCCACTATGGAAAGCAGTGTGGAGAACCCTTGGAAGACTTGGAATGAACTTGCCACCCGACCCAGCCATACCACTCCTGGGCATGTACCCTCAAGACTTACGCCACCACAGAGATACATGCACGGCCATGTTTATTGCAGCTCTCTTCACAATAGCAAGGAGCTGGAACCAACCTAAATGCCCCTCAACTGACGAGTGGATAGAGAAAATGTGGTACATCTACACAATGGAGTTCTATGCAGCAGTAAAGAAAGACGACATCACGAGCTTTGCAGGAAAATGGCTGGAGCTAGAGGACATCATGCTGAGTGAAGTAACACAGTCCCAGAAAAACAAACGACGAATGGTATCCCTCATCTGTGGATGCTAGTGCCAATTACCCAATTGTAAGTATTTCTTGTATAGGGCCCCCTGAGCTTTTGTCCAAAGCAGTTGGGCATAACGCATTTTGGAAACAACAACAACAACAACAACAGAAAAGACTGCATCAAAGAACTGACTGAAACAGTGAACTTCTGCTCAAAACAGTCAACTTCCCCATGGAAAATATTGAGAATGACTAAGAGATGGAAAGCATGTCTGGCAGAATGCATGAGCTCTGGCGGGGTCGGGGAATCAGCGGGAACACGGGTCCAGATTTGTTAAAAATAAATAAATAAATTTATGTGAAAAAAAAAAAGTTAACCTGATGCGGTACAATTTTCTGAGTGAACTTTTCTCACTTTTGTTTCGATTTTTGTTTTTGCTTTCTTAGGTTTTTTATTTGTTGGGTTTTTTCTTTTTTCCCCCCGACCCCTGTTTGCTTTTCTCTACACAGGGTCTCTATAGCCCCAGCTGGCCTCAGTCTCACACAGGTCTGCCTCTCTCTGCCTCCTGAGCGCTGGCATTAAAGGCATGCACAACCATACCTGTCTACATTAGTTTTGATAATTCAGAGACTTTTTTAAAAAAATAAAATTTTTAAATATTTTATTATTTTATGTATATGAGTGTACTGCCTTCGTGTATGCATGTAAGTGTACCAATGTCATACAATGCCCTTGTGGGTCAGAAGAAGGCATTGGATCCCCCTGGAACTAGAGTTACAAATGGTTGTTAGCTTTGATGTTAGTGCTGAGAATCGAACCCAGGTCTTCTGCAAGAGCAGCTAGTGCTCTTAATCACTGAGCCATCTCTTCAGTCCCAATTCAGAGGCTTATAAATTTGAAAGGATTGAATATCCACTTTTATCTTAAGCAATATGAAGTCTGGTTAAAAGCGGAACACAGAAATATTGATTTAAAAACACTGAAACATCTTTCATACCATTGGCTTTTCTCAGGAAATCAATTAAGAGGTACTAATAGGGTCATATACTACTTAACGGTGTTTGGTCAGTGATGGGTGGGGTACCCAGTGATCTTATGAGAGTAAATCACCTACTGATGATATCCTAGCTGTCTTGGACTGTTAGTATGTTCTATGATGTTCTTGCTACACTGAAATCATCTAATTCTCAGAGTGAGTTCCTGTGGTTTAGTAATACCTGACTGTATCTAAAAAGCAAAGTAAGTTAGATGTCCTACAGAGAAAGCTGCATGAAGTTTCATGTATGTCTCTCAAGGTCTCTCTGAATTCCAGTTATTATTATCCCTATTTTACACATAAGGAACCATAAATTTATGAAACTTTTTGGGATAGAGCTATAAAATCCTGGAGTGAGCTATGCGTCTAGATCAACAACCCCTTAGTAGTTAAATAATTTGAAAAAGAGAAAATTTCCTGCAAGTATGGTGGTGGAAGACTGTTATGTAATTTGAGAGGCAGAGGAGCAAGGTCATCAGTTCAAGGTCATGCTGGACTGCCTAGTCTATGCTGTGAGACTGTGTAGAAGAAAGGAGAAAAAGAGGAGGGAAGGAGGGAGAAGAGAGGGAGAAAGAAGGAGAAGAGGGAGGGAAGAAAGAAGAGAGGGTTCTGGTATTTGCTTGTGCACCATTGTCCATAGCTGGTAAATTTTTGCTGACAGACATCGATCATAAGTTTTGTCTCTCTGATGCTGAGTGTCTGGTACATAATAAGTGTTGACTGAATCACCAGTAGTCTGTCTCCTTTAAGTTATAATAAATGTTGACTGAATCACCAGTAGTCTGTCTCCTTTAAGTTATAGGATTTTTTTCTATTCCTTCTTATTCAGCATTCTGTAGAATTTTATTTTTTTCTTTTTTGTTTTGCTCTGTTTTATTGTTTTTTGAGACAGGATCTCCCTGTAGCCCAGGCTGGCCTGGAACTTGCTATGTAGACCAGGCTGACTTAATCTCACCATCTGCCTGCCTCTGCCTCTGGAGTGCTGTGATTAAAAGCATGCGCTACCATCCCCAGCTGTAGAATTTTCCTAATTCTGAGGTTTCTCCACTAATTGGGACCAGCAATTAGGATGAAGAGGATGAAGGAGGTCAATGCAGGCAGATGATAGCAAAATAGAATCATGTCTATATTTGAAGATGCCATAGTGAAACTCATTATTTTGCATGTTATATTTCAAAAATAAATTTAAATATTTTCTGCTAAAAAGAGCTAGAACCATTTTTCTGGGCCTAAAAGTTAACAGAGTTTAGGAAAGGGCTCTGTGTAACTGCAAATACGAAATTATTAGGGCCAAGGTTTTGAAGAAGGCCCCTAAGAAACAAGTAAGCCCCATTAAGGTTTAAGCTTTGTTACCCTCATGTTAAGGTTATCTCTGCCCTCAGCTATATTAAATCTTACTTCTCAGAGTTAGAGATCAGTCAGTTCCTCTCTTTCAGCTCCCTTAAACTTTTGCAATAGATGATCATAAAATATAATCAGAAAGTTCTTGCAATACAGCAGTGTGTGTGTGTCAACCTGAAAATTGCTTTTGAAGACTGCTGACGACAAATCCAGTTTCTCTGAACAAGTGCAGAGGAGTTGACTTGCTGCTGAGCGTAAGCACCACTGTTTCTAAGCAGCCTTTACATTATCAGTTCTGCTGCTGAAGTTAAAGAGCATGGTGGTGAAAAAGCACCACTGTTTGTAAGCAGCCTTTACATTATCAGTTCTGCTGCTGAAGTTAAAGAGCACAGCGGTGAATAAAAAGCTAATTTTGTTTTTTGAGATAAGTTCTCCCTATAGCCCCAGCTGGTCTGGAACTCACTCTGGAGACCAGGCTGGCCTTGAACTCACAGAGATCTGCCTGCCTCTGTCTCACTAGTGCTAGGATTAAAGGCTTGCACCACCACGCCCGGCTTAAAGACGGTTCTGAGCCCATCATATGGGCTCTGGGAATCAAACCTGGGTCCTCTTCAAGAGCAGTAGGCACTCTTAACCACTGAGCCATCTCTTCAGCCCCAAAAACTAATTTCTTTTTTAAAATATTTGTGTTAGAATTTAAGTTAATGATTATTAGATATTAAATTAGTGATTATTTTTTGAGTTTATTAAAATTTTGTTTATTAAGTCTTTGGGGGTAGAGCCTAGGCATTTTCTTCATGAGGAAGGGAGGGTGAGACAGTGTCTCATAGAACCCATTCTGGCCTCTAACTTATGAGGTAGGTAAGGATGTCCTGATCTCCTGATTTTCCTTCATTTGCCTTTCACATGCTGGGATTACAGGCATGTGCCACCAAGCCCAGCTTGGTTTTCATATTTTGAAACAGGGTCTCTTTATGTAGCCCAGGCTACCCTTAAATTCAAAATCCTCCTGCTGTCTCCACCTCCCAAACACTGAGAGATACTTTTTTTTTTTTTTTGTCTTTTAGAGACAGGGTCTCCCTTTAGTCCCAGCTGGCCTGGAGCTGGAGCTTGCATGTAGATCAGGCTGGCCTTGAACTCACAGAGGATCCACCTGCCTCTGCCTCCCAAGTGCTGGGATATAAAGGATGTGCCACCAACCCAGTGAGAGATACTTCATAAACCTGACTAATATTGCTATACTACCTTTTTTTTTTTTTTTTTTTTTTTGGTCTTTTCGAGACAGGGTCTCCCTGTAGTCCCAGCTGTCCTGGAACTCACTCTGTAGACCAGGCTGGCCTTGAACTCACAAAGATCCGCCTGCCTCTGCCTCCCAAGTGCTAGGATTAAAGGCATGTGCCACCACGCCTGGCAATACTACCTTTTTTTAATGGCTTATTTTTCTAAGTTTTGAACTTTACTTCTTGATAATTTTGAAGTTTATTTATAGAATATAAAATATATTTTGATGGTTCATATGACATGGACTTTAAAGCTTTGAAACCTTATAAACTAAAATTATTATAACAAAATTACTAGTAATAATTATTAATGCCTTTCAGAAAACTCAATTAAATTTTATAATTTCTGCATTCTCACTTGAAAATAATTTATTCTGTCTGCACAGTGACTGCTTATGAGTGAAACAATTTTCACAATTTAAGCAGCTTGTATTGAATTACACTGTTATTGTATATATTATGTGGTAATATCAGTTATAGATAGTGATAAGATGTCAGCCTAGGTTATATGATAATGAAAACCTGAACTCGTTACTCTGTATCCTAAAGCAAGAAAATAAGATCCTGGGCTGGCAAGATGGCTCAGCAGGAAAAGTCACATGTCACCAAATGAACTCCTGCAAGTTGTTCTCTGACCTTCACACATGCAGGTACACACACATATACACACAAAGAAAAATGTAATTTTAATTTTTTAAAATAAGATACTGTAGCTTTCCACTTACAATATATCATTCAAATGTTAAAATATGTTTTAATTATATAGTCCCCTTATTTTTACAGATTAATAATTTCAAATAAATTTTGCTATTTGTAAAGATCAGTGTGGTAAGAACATAGCTGTATACCTATTAAGATGTGGTTGCAGGCCTGGGGAGATAGGCTAGCGGTTAAGAGTGCCGACTGCTCTTGCAGAGGACCCGGGTTCGATCCCCAGCGCCTACATGGCGGCTAAGAACCGTCTGTAACTCCAATTCCAGGAGAGCTCCAGTTCCAGGGGAATCCGACACCTTCTTCTGACCTCCAAGGCATTGCACGACACAGGTGCACAAACCTACATGCAGATAGTACATTCATACACATACAAAAAAAAAAAAAAGATGTGGTTGCTCAGGGATTCCTTTTCTGACTGAAGAGTCCCTTGAATCTGCCTCTACACATAGGTGTTATATGGTATATAGATATATTCTAGAACTCAAGCTAAACAACTCATTTGACAAACTCAGTTGCCAGAATGATAATAGAGGAATTAAAGTAAAAAGCCAAAAAAATTTTTTAGAAATTCTAACTGAAAAATGTAGATTGCTATATGACCATAATTATAATTATGGTGACTTAAAGGGAATTGTGATGGTACCACATTTTGGTATTCTGTTCACATTTTCCATTAAATTCTAGACTTTTTCATAAAGCATGCAATTCAGTGAGTTGATGAACAAGTATATATGCAGCCAGCACTGTACCATAAACAGGTGTGTATGAAGTACACTGTCACATATCTGTCTTGCAGACTCTTTTTTGAATTTCAGTATTAATGTTAAACATTTCTGTATTATAGAATTCAGTCTTTTATTTTTACTTGTGTATTTGCCAACATGTGTACCGCATGTGTGGTGTCCAAGGAGTACACATGTACACATGCCTCGTGTCCAAGGAGTCAAAAAAGAGTGTCAGATCCCCTGAAGCTTTAGTTACAGATGGTTGTGACCTGCCATGTGGGTGCTGGGAACCAAACCAAATGCTGGTTTTCTGCAAGAACAGCAAGTGCTCTTAACCACTGAGCCATCTCGCTAGCCCCTAAGTTCAGTATTTTTATAACTTTTTATTGAGGTAAATCCTATACACATTGAAGTATACCAATCTTGAAGTGAAGTCAAGCAGGGGGCCCTGCTCTGTCACCCCTAGTCTCTTTTATTTTTTCAGTGTTGAATTTTATGGCCTGATTTTGCCTTTAAAATCATTTTACATAGTGCTGGGTATGATGGTTAATCCCAGATTATTCTTCAGTATCAAATGCTTATTTTTTTAAAGCAGGAGATTCTTTGAATCCATGTTCAAATATTTGAAAGTGTCCTAATGGTCCAGTGTCTGTTTCGCCTATGGAAACAAGCACTAGTGGAAACATGTTCACCATAGGGAAAAGTCCTGAAGTCATCTTCAGATACAGACCTTGAAGAGGAAGACAGCTTGGAAGCTCTCCTTGGCTGGGTTTCTGTCTACACAGATGCCACACAGGCAGCTCAACAGAAATTGCCTTTTTGTCCATCAAGTGACTGCCTAGTTCATCAAGAGCTTTTGGTTTGTGTCTGAGGATCCAGTCTGCCTTTCAGCCAGTGCCAGGTGATATCTGTGAGATGGTAAAGGGCTGTATTCCTAGGCTTTTGTGGCAGTGTTATTTCCCTGAAAAGCACTCAATGTGATGGGAGGAATTGTAGATGACAACCACATGAGTTGCAACACAGATTTAGGGGGCACCGGGAAAGAACACTAGGAGACACTGCCTATCATGAGGTTCCATTCTCCAGATTTTGGTTTTTTACCTTTTTTGGTGGGGGAGGGGGGTCTGCCTATAGCTCCAGCTGGCCTGGAAATCACCAGGTTGGCCTTGAACTCACAGATATCCTCCTGCTTCTGCCTCCTGAGTGCTGGAATTAAATGCGTGTGCCGCCACGCCTGGTAATTTTTTTTTTAACTTTTGGAGGCACATAGTTGCCTGTAAGGCATGCAAATTGATAGCAATCTGTGCTGAAGTTTTGTGGTGTGATATTTGAAAGTCTGTCTACTCAGTAGCATTGAAACTTTTGGTGTTTTTCAGTTTTACTTAAAATTTTGATCTTTGCTCACTGGGAAATAACCACAGATGCTGAGTGATTACCTAAGAGGCTGAGTAGTCATGTTAATTTCTTTTGAGTGAGTTGAGTGCATTCTCTGTATTTCTTATGGTTCGGTAGAAAAATTTATTTTTGTGTTCTTTATATGTTTGGTTTTTTGGTTTTGCTTTTTTTTCTGATGTGTCTATACTTAATACCCTGTTTTCAGTCTGAGATCCCAAGTAAACAGCCTGAGACACCCGATGATATCATTCCTCAAAAGGTAAAATACTAATTACCACAAGAAGAATGCAAACTACTTGCAGTTTTATTTCATTTTATTTTTAAGTGCATGGTAGACTAGACTAACTTAAAGGCTGACTTTGAGTTTGCTCTTATGTAAGTTTCCTGGAGTTGAGAAGCTGGGGTCCTTTGTGCTGAGATATCCTCCTTTTTCTCTGCGGTGTTCCACTTTCTAGGGTTTGTCTGCTGCTCACTAACAGGCAGGGCATCTGGGGCTGCCTGCATTCCCTGCCACTTCATGCATAACTAACTGATTGCAAGGCATTAGTGATGGGCAGCCTGGCATCCTCAGCTTTTTTATTTTCCGGCCATTCACATGATTCTTTTAAGAATTCAAGATCATTCTTTTAAAGTAACTTTTCAGTCAGAAGAATTTAGTGGAGACTAACTGTATGATCACTTTATGAAGTACAGTTTTAATTTATTTTAATGAGTACACATTGTTCATTGTTTTTATTTTCCAGAAAGATTCAATGTAGATGTAGATACCGAAATGTACCTCAACACATTTTGGGAAAAGTACTTGTAATCCAAGTTCAAATTTATATCTGGTCAATAATGAAGTAGATAATGTTCACCATCTGTTAATTCTTTGTCTTGCCCATCACTAACTATGCCATTATCCTTTAAAATAAATTTGGCAGGTGGTACTCCTGTTACTCCCCAGCCTGCTGCCCCTTGTGGGATCCTGTTTTTCCTTCTAACAAAATCTTAGCAACTTCATGTTAATATGATCGTTATACTTCATACAGAACAACTGTCATGGTCTCTAAGTTTTCTTTCTTTCAGTTTAAAAGAATATTGGAGTGTTTTTGTTAGTTTGCTCATTGGCTAGAGCCCCTCATGATCCTGATATTATTTCTACCATTCCCAGGATCATGTCATTGGTAGTCCCATCACTGCATGTCCCTCCTTAGTATGCTCTCTTAGTTCCCTGGCTCTGCCCCTGGAAGGCCCGAGCGGCCTCAGTTCAGGAGCTTTTGTCTGAACGCTTGTTCAGTATTTCAGCCTGAATGTCCCACCCAATTGGTTGCTTGTTTTCCATCTTAATTGGAAATCGGCTTGAACAATGTGGGAAAAGTGGGATTCTTTACTGAATACCTTTACTCATAGGAAAGGAGAAATAATATTAGAGGAACTTAAAGCACACTCAAATTCTACCTTTTTAAAAAATTTTAACCAAAATCTGATCTTAGCAGTCCACATACATATACATTTTTGTTTTCACTCCATGGTTTTAAACTTGTAGGCTTTAGGTCAATTGGAGAATCTATTTTTAGACTAAAGATTATTTTGTAAAAGAAATATTCTTCTATTGTATACCAGAACATTGGATCGTTTATTATATTTCCAGGTAATTAATTTTTTCATCAGGATTAAATTATGTATGTCTTGCTATATACCCTTAAATTTTGTTACCAGTGACAGACGGGAGGTACCCGCTCATCTTGCAGGCCAGCCAGAGAGCTCCATCTAGTGTTGAGTGTATCTTCTATGTTGGATCAGGATGCAGAAGCTAAAGGTGTTGGCCTTTTCCAGAGTTCTGGGAACCTGGGACTACAGGAGGGAATAGTGTAGTTCTGATTTTCTTCCTCCGAGTATCTGAAATAAACACATGCAGAATGTCCTAAGTGAATGAACACCACCCTTCAGGCCTGATCCACTCTCTTTACTTGGGGCAGGCGCAAGGCTCAGTCTCCCCAGACTGGACAGCCTCACTGCATCCTGCTGCCCCTCACAGTTGGCATGTTCTTCTCCACTTTCCTGGTAGGTCAGCAGCTCCAGAAGTGAGAGGGAAATTCACCAGCCCAGAAACATTGGTTAAAAATTGTCTATTTCTGTTTGGGAAAGAACAAAGCTGCTCATGTTATTCAATATAATGTCTTTTTACAAACTGTGGAATTTTAAAATGAAGAAAATTAACCCAGAATCTGTATATTTATTGTACATTGCTATAGTCTATGAAAACCCTTAAAAATAGGAACACAAAGAACTCTTGATAACATACCTGTCCAGGAAATTTGCATTGCAGTTGATGGAAATAACTGAGTCATTTTGTCTTGTTATTTCTTAGAAACCTGCTCGGTACAGAAGAGCCATAAGTTATGACAGTAAAGAATACTATATGCGCCTGGCCTCTGGCAACCCAGCCATTGTCCAGGATGCCATTGTAGAGAGTTCAGAAGGCGAAGCCACCCAGCAAGAACCAGAGCACGGTGAAGACACCATTGCCAAGGTCAAAGGTCAGCCTCACCCTTTAATCTGGATTAAAAATAATTTTGAGCATTTCTTCTGTGTGACTTCATATAACAGTATGCACATCTATAAGCAGGGGGGCCAACCTTAACAGCTTCTGCACATACATTAACCAGCGCACCCTTCTTAAAGATTCAGCATGAGAACTGGAGAAACTGTCTCTGTTCCCCAAAGATGGATGCCAGTGTCATATACTCGTTGGCTCAATAACTTTTTATTGTATTTGCCAGTGACACCTGATTTTTAAGCAACTTAAGAAATAATTACAAAATTAAAAGTTAATAAATGAATCATTGGTATGTAAGTAAAAAATAACGGCCTTTCTTTCCATAGCTGTGAGGAGTGATCTCAAATCTAGACTTCCGAAGCTTAGTAGATAATGAATTCATAATTATGAATTTAGTCATAATTTGACTGAAATGGCCATGTGCTTTCTGATTCTGTAGTGTTACATATGTATGCTTTCTCTCCCTTCCTGCAGAGTGTGCATGAGCTGTTCCATAGCAAGTCCTGCCCAAGCATCCTACTCTAGGCCTTTGACTGAGTATGGTGCTTGGCTTCTCTCTCTCTCTCTCTCTCTCTCTCTCTCTCTCTCTCTCTTTCTCTCTCTCTTTGTTAATTTTATTTATTTTTGTATGTGTGCGAATGTACTGTCTGCATGTAGGTTTGTGCACCCATGTCATGCAATGCCGCGGAGGTCAGAAGAGAGTCTCGGATTCCCCTGGAACTGGAGTTCTCCTGGAATTGGAGTTACAGATGGTTCTTAGCCGCCATGTGGGTGCTAGGGATCGAACCCAGGTCCTCTGCAAGAGCAGTCGGTGCTCTTAACCACTAGGCTATCTCTCCAGCTCCTGGCTTCTCTCTCTCATACAAGCTGCAGTGATATATTTTTTTCACTCTACATGGTTTTTTTTAATTTGTAAGTTTTCTCAAAGCCAAAGATTATTTTTTAAAGTGTATGTTTATGTATGCATGACCATGTGCACATACATGCAGGTACATGCATATGGAAGCCAGGAGTCACCCTCAGGAGTTGTGGATGATTGTTAGCCACCGTGCGGGTGCTGGAAACTAAACCCAGGTCCTCTGCAAGAGCAGGCAGTGCCCTTAACCACTGAGCCAGCTCTGCAGCCCTCCTCAGTGCTTGTATGTAAAGCTGTGTATGTAGTACTGTGGCCTGAACTTGGGTCCTCATGCCTGTGGTGCAGGCACTCTACCAGCTGTGCTGACACCTCAGCCAAATAGTATTTCTTTTTACCTCATTCTTTTTACATGCCTACCATAAAATGATGGTCCAGTCAATGTTGAATATGTAAATCAGTCTACTGTTTTCACTTTTTTTTAATGTATCGAATCAAGCACCAACTCAAAAAGTTTGCATTTCCTAAAAACGAAGCCCTAGAGTATAAATTGAGAACTTTTTTGTTTGTTCATTTTGTTTTGCTTGGGGTTTTTTTGTTTTGTTTTTATTTTGTTGTGGTTTGAGACTGGGTCTCATTGTGGAGCTCTGGATAGCCTGGAATTCTCTATAGGAACCAGGCTGGCCTCTTACAGAGATCTGCCTGCTTTTTTGGGGATTAAAGGCATGTACCATTATGTCTAGCTATAAATTAAGAACTTTTAACTAAAAGTTTTAAAATTATAATACAGTACATTAAAATTTAGTATTGAAAGTTGTTAATAAATGAAAGGTAACCTTGAGATCCATGGGATTAAGAAACATCACTTTGTGACCATGTCAAGAAAAAAACACATTATAATATTATCACTTTACCCAGTGTTCAAAAATACATGCTCTCACTGGGATGCCCCTTTAATCTCAGCACTTGAGAGGTAGAGACAGGTGGATCTCTGTGAGTTCAAGGCCAGCCTGGTCTACAATGTGAGTTCCAGGACAGCTGGAGCTACAGGGAGACCCTGTCTCTAAAAAGACCAAAAACAAGCGAACAAAAAACACATGCTCTCTCTACTGATGACTTCAGCTTAACAAAGCATTTCGTAAACAACCCAGCATTTTCACAGAATTGTGTAATTATAACTGAGCAGAGGAGAACCCCTCTGTTCCTGTTCACACTACACCATTACCACTGTGGGGCTGGTCTAAAGCATGGTTCCTAGGTACAAGCCAAACTGTGCCCTGCAGTCAGACGACTTGAGTTAGGGTCATTGGTTTGTACCTTCTACCTTTATTTTCCTAATCTCTAATTAAGCTAAAAAGCACAAATATTGGTATAATTGCTAGTATAGACAAGATGTTCCTCCAGATGTACAATTGGAGTTTGGAGTCATTAACCCGAAGGCAATGCAGCTGTAAGCTATCCCCTGTGTGAATGTTCTCTGTGGGTGTTTCTCCTGGTTATTTACCATGCTCTTTCATCTCTTCTTAAGGCAAAGCAAAGCCTCTGGTCACTAACGTTCAATGAGTAAAGTTCTTAACAGGCTAATTTACATTTCCCTAAAATGCTGAGAGCAATGTATAGTATTAATTTTGATGGTACAGCTAGAGAATGTTAAGTCATTAAATGTATGATTTTAGAACACATTTCGAGAACATCTAATAGTTTAGGATCTCACTGGTTACTGCCATCAACTGAACTTAATTTCTTCTACTGTGATTTTTAATGAAGTTATTAAAATATAAACAGTAAAATAGTTTCTTAATTAATTTGCAAACTAATGATCTGTGCTTGTATTATTTAAAAAGTTCTATTCCTGTTCCTTCTAACCTGATGTTTTGACTAAGTTCCCTCATGTACAAAGAACCATATTGCTCCTTTGAAATGAGGCTTGAAATAGTCTCCATGAGCCCTCGAGGTGAGTCACAGTAGAGCTCCGCAACAGTGACTGATCATTTATTATTTATTCACAGTGTCTCTTCAGCATCACTCATCTACAAGCAGCACATTCTTTCTACTAATAATGCTGAGCTTTATGTTTATTGCCATCATCTGACTTTCCTGAGAATTGGCTCAGGAAATTGTATAAGCATGGTCTTAATCATGTTGTGTTTATTACTTCATTTAGTCCTTCAACAATCCTCTGAGGTAGATAGTGTCCTTGTCCCAAGTTTGTGGAGGAGAAAACAAAGGTTCACAAAAGACAGATAACTGCCCAGAGTCATACCAGTTTAACTCCCAGGACTTTGCTGCTGACCACTGAATAATGCTGCCCCTGGGTACCTTCTAGAATTCTCTCATGGGAAATGTACAGAAGTGACTATGTACTGGCTAAAGTTTTGCTGCTGTGACAAATACCTAAGATAAGTCAACTTATAGAGAGTTTATTTGGGGAAGAGCAGACTGAGAGATGCCTCTGACTGCTCTTGCAGAGGACTGCGGTTCAAATCCCTAATTCCAGTTCCAGGGGACCTGAGGCTGGCTTCTAACCTCCGTGGGCATTGCACGACATAGATGTACTTACATGCATGCAGGCAATACACTCATGCACATAAAATAAGAATAAATGAAAAACAACTTTTTAAAAACAGTTGATTTGGGCTCGTGGATTCAGCGGCCTCAGCATGTGGTTGGCTGTTCCCATTGTTTTTCAGTCTGTGGCAGGGCAACAGGACCCATGTGGGAGAGCAGAGCTGCTCACCTTCTGGCAGCCACAGACAGACAGACAGACAGGGGTGGGCTCTAAATCTCCTTTTCAGGGGCTCATCTCCCAATAACCTAATTTCATCCCAGTAGGTTCCATCTCTTATTGGTGTCAAGTGGGAACCAGACCTCTAGCCCATGGGCCACCTAAACCATAGCCAACTCCATGAGACTAAACTGTTCCCCACATGGCCTCTACATTGTCATACGACCCTGTTGGTTTCTGTACTGTAGGCTTGGTCAAGCCTCCTCTGAAGCGCTCTCGATCTGCACCTGATGGAGGCGACGAGGAGAATCAGGAACAGCTCCAGGACCAGATTGCCGAGAGCAGCTCCATAGAAGAGGAGGAAAAAACGGACAATGCCACCTTGCTGCGCCTGTTAGAGGAAGGAGAAAAGGTACTGTGTTTTAATGTGTAAGGACTGGATCTAAGGAACACTGTAAGACAATGTGCTAGAGTGCCTAAGATAACTATTTTAGCCTCTGTAATGAAATACAGAAAGGAACTTTGGGGTTCCTCACTCTACTTCCTCTGCAGTTGAGGGTTTTCTGACCTCTATGAACAAAGCAGCAGAAAGTTTCTTCAGATACAAGGTTACTAACTGGTGCCCATTCATTCTTCCTCTACACCCATTGTTAGGCCATGGCTCTTTTTCAGAATTCCCTTTCAAGTCTACATAGATAAACCTTCCAACTCTGTTGGCCTTGCTGGGTTTTGTTTGTTTTACATCTCTATAACTCCAGTTACCATGTATGTAGAATGGATTTTCACCTCCAGCCTTGTATTTAATCCTGTTCTTCATTCACAGGAAGCCAATATGCCTTCTTCCTCCTAGGTCCTGCCCGCCATTCCAGGCTCATTTCACTGAGTGACTTGTAGCCTGAGCACCTGCAGCATCATACACGTTGCATTCAGATCGTTGTACCCTGTGTGTCTTTTAGTTCTGTACTTTACTCATACTGTTTTTTCTCCCCAAATGCGCCTCCTTTGCTTGCATAAGCTCTAGCCTGGTAACTCCCGTGTATCCATTTATCTAAAAGCTTGTAATTCTCACATGGTGGAAACCTTTGTCCGTCATGCCTTCTCAGCCCTGCTTTAGCAGGCCCTCCCCTCCCTCTATGCTTCTTTTTTTTTTTTGTATTTTTGAGACAGGGTCTCCCTTTAGTCCTAGCTGGCCTGGAGCTTGCTATATAGACCAGGCTGGCCTTGAACTCACAGAGATCCACCTGCCTCTACCTCCCAAGTGCTGAGTTTAAAGGCATGCACTACCATGCCCAGCACACTCCCTCTATGCTTTTATACTGCCCTTTCATCTCTTGTCATTTGTCCCTGTATTGTCTCTTTCTCTGGCTGGCATTTACATATCATTCTCTTATATGATTCCAGTCATGTAATAGACACACAGACCTTTCAAAGAGTATCACTCTAAAATGCTATCTTTATTTATACCTGTTCACATTAGCTTTTGACTTAGCCCTTAAAAATCTATCCTACTTCAAGACATAGTCATAAGAAGCTGGTGTGTAATTAAAATAATGCTATTCAGATAATAAGCCCTGAATAATTTTGACTGAAATTATAAAAAGAAAAAGTCATGTAACTATGAAAGTGCATCCATTCAGAAAGGACCTTGAGAGTGTCCACGTCTCCTGGATGTTGCCGCCTCACTGTGGTTTAGCACTTGAAACCTGCCCAAGCTATATACTTAGGATGCCGGCCTCTCTCTCTTCCTCCTTCCTGCCCTTTTCCTCTTTCCCCATATTACATTACTATAGTTATTTTAAAAGTAATTTAAGAGGCTAAGTGCAGAGCCCAGTGGTAGACTGTATGTTTCACATCATGATGCCCTGGGTTTTTGTCCCCAGCACCACTGAACAAAATTCTTCAATTATATCTGGGGCCTGGGCTACTGGTAGAGTGCTTACCTAGCATGCATGAAGTCCTGGCTTAGCTCCCCAGCACTTCGTAAGTCGGGCATAGTAGTGTAGACCTGTAGTCCTAACATTCAGGAGGTAAAGGCAGTGGGATCAGGAATCCAGGGTCTGCTTTAGCTATCTAGGCAAGTCTGAGGCCAGCCTAGAATATATAAGACCATGTTTCAAAAAAAAATAAAATAATTTTTTAAGTATGCCTGGATTTCCTCACTAGCAGTCTATTCTTTTGTTGTTGAAGTGATTCAAGAAGCAATGAAAATTGAATCATTTGATAAAATTTATTGTCTTTATCTTAAAATTTTAATTTTTTAAATTTTATTTCCAAATGACAAATAATTGTCTACATCTTAAGGGTATAATGTGATGCTCTAATCTATAAGCACAGAAAGACTCAGCCAAGCTAATTAATTTATCCATCACCTCACCAATGTTTTATAGCAAGAAAATTAGTAAATCACTAATCCTCTACTCTGCACAAAACTTTGTACCCTTTGATAAACTTCTTTCATTTTCTAATCCTGTCCCCAAACCTCTGGTCATCAGCATTATATTTTCCTTTTGTTTTCCAAACTTAGGAGTATACTTTCTCCCATAATCATTTTGTTAGACTAATCCAGGAACTGTTTTCAAACTGACGTCCATTTGACATTTGTTTGACTCTGATTTAGTTGCTGATTTTTCCCTTTGACTTGTTTGAAGTGAGTTGAAGCAAGAAAGAACTTTTGCTAAGAATTAGCTACTTACCTTTTGAAAAGAAAACAATACTCACATTGAGAGATTTAGTAACCTGTTCTCCTATGAGGAAATAGAGCATTGGCCAAGCTTGGCTTTTCACAGTGGCCTAAAAGGCTGCCCAGGAGGCAGAGGTCAGGTGGGAAGAAAAGGGGACATGCATCTTTGAGTTCCAGGGAGGGTTATGGAGGACAGTGAACTCCATGGAAGAGAAGGCAGCCAGCAGTTCTAATGTGGTCGTGGGCATTGCCTCATTTAAGTCTTACAACAAGCCCATGGTTTAGATTGGAAAAAAAAAAAAATTCATGAGGGCAGAGGCTCACAGAATTTGTGAACCCTGATGAAATCTATGGGGGTTTTAGTGACAGGCTAGGAAGTTGCCCAAAGCTCACAAGCCCTGCAGAGCATTTTCACAGTGTGTGTGA
Organism: Rhizomys pruinosus; assembly: GCA_009823505.1. NCBI lineage: Eukaryota > Metazoa > Chordata > Mammalia > Rodentia > Spalacidae > Rhizomys > Rhizomys pruinosus. Next base: position 254,168 of record VZQC01012745.1, on the reverse strand, counting down.
TCTTGTCTGTTTAATCTCCTTAAATGAATGCTTTAAGTCCCTGTTCTGCCAAGCTTATCTCTGTGCCCCCCAGAGGAGCCTCATCTAACTTGCTCCTCACTTATTGTAGACCCCAGCAAACATGTGCCTGGCGTTGTAGCAGGTGGGATCCTAGGTGAGGTGCAGGCTGGATGGATGATGTGGGTAATGGTTGTCCGCTATTAGCAAAGGCATCTCCAAATATAATGTAGTATAAACTGACTCTAGGCAAGCTTGAAATAAATCTAATGTGCTTAGCATGGGGTTTACCGAAACCATAACAACAAAAAAGGGAATATTATCTGAACTTTTTAAAAAGTTCATTAAAGAAAATTTGTGACTTTCTCGGTAGATTCAACACATGTACCGCTGTGCCCGAGTCCAGGGCCTGGACACCAGTGAGGGCCTGCTTCTTTTTGGTAAAGAACATTTTTATGTGATTGATGGATTTACCATGACAGCAACCAGGGAAATAAGAGATATTGAAACTTTACCTCCAAAGTAAGTAAATGAATGTAGAATTACAAAGAAAAACTATCTTTAGATAAAATAAAACATTAGCATTTTTCTTTTTAATTTAAAACCTATGTAAGTAATGCTATCTCTCAGTTAATGTGTGCCTATCATTTCATATTCATAAGGACAGTATTGTCATTTCAGTGTATAAACAAAAAAGGTACTTGTTTATCAAAATGAAACCTGAATTTTATTTCTTTGCATCATTAGCATTATATTCAGAGCAATTATACCCATTATGCAGTCATTATATGTTCATTCTCAGTTTGTAAGAAAATATCAGTATGCCAGGCAGGGTGGTGCACGCCTTTAATCCCAGCACTCTGGAGGCAGAGGCAGGCAGATCTCTGTGAGTTCAAGGCCAGCGTGCTCTACATAGTGAGCTCTAAGCCAGCAGGGACTGACTAGAGTGATGGCTGAGGATAAGAGCACTTGTTACACAAGCGTAAGGGCTTTGGATCTCACACTCTCACGAAAAGCTGGGGATGGCCGCACATGCATCTGTGTAACCCACCACCCTGACAGGCAGAGACAGAAGGATCACTAGGGCTTATTGGCTGCCAGCCTAACTCCAGGTTCAGTATAAGACCATCTCAAAGGAATAGGCAGAGAGGGATAGAGTTGGGCACCTGATGTCATCTTCTGGCTTCCATGGCCCAGTATACACGTGCATACACACCACATACACAGAGTTGTAGAACAACATCCAGATTGTTGCACAATACTTTTTTTTTACTTTATTTATTTTTTTAAGGTGTGCGTCACCACACTTGGCTTAAAGGCGGTCTTTAGCCACCATGTGGGTGCTGGGAATCAAACCTGGGTCCTCTGGAAGAGCAGTCAGAGCTCTTAACCACTGAACCATCTCTCCAGCCCAATACGCTTGATAAAAGAATGTTCCCGCGTGCTTTAACCGTCCTGAAAGAGGTGTAATTGAAGCCCACACAGGGGCTGACAGGTTTCCACCTTCTTTTCTTCCTCCCAGGCGTAAGGTCGAGTGCTTGTCAGTAATAGAAAACTCAGGTCAATTCTGGCTGTTTCCTTGGACTCTGAAAGGAAACAGCCAGAATTGACCAGAGTCCAAGACAACAGCTCCAGAGAGAGTGGACTGTTTTGCTTCTCATCCACCCGTGCCTCTTTTCTAAGCCTAGGGAACAATCTGCGGAAGAGGGGGCGTGGTAGAATGTAAGGGCTGCGATTGGGGTGAATGGTGAAACTACAGCAATGTAGTCTGGACACTCATTTGATCAACTTGATTGAACATACAACCCCTCACCTCCCGCTGGATGGTGGGGCTGTGGGGGTTTGGGCACAACAGCCTGCAAATTGGTTTTACATGAAGGATGCTTGTACTCATGGATTATCACTTATAGCCAAAAACTGAAAAAAATAACTGAAAGATGCAGCACAGTTATGGCAGAATGCATGATCTGGGATGGGGTGGGGGTAGGGGGAAAGGAAAGGGAAATATGCCTGAACTGAATTGGAAAATGATGTATGAAATGCACAAAGCACCAATAAAAAAAATGTTAAAAAAAAAAAAAAAGAAAGAAAACTCAGAAGACACAGGACACCTGGCCTTTTCTCTTCCTTTTAACATTTTGAATGCCTAGCACTGCTGACCTAGATGGGGTCTTGCTAGTTCATTCCTAGGAGATAATTCAGATATTTACTTTATTCAACAGAGTCACATTATGATATTCATGAACACTCTCCCATAATAATAAAAGTTAAAAATCATGTTTTGTGATTCTTAAAAAAATTAAAAATCATGTTTTGTGACTCTCACTATAAAGCTGGATATATATTAAAGTACTTTGTTCTAGTGTAGTCTTTTTTTTCTGAATTTGAAGAAAAATAAAACCTTTTGGAGGATCCCTGAAGTATGTTGGTCTAGGCTCTGTGCCAGCTCTATTTGATGGAAAAGTTGGTCCTAACAACAGTGAAGTTTTTAATTGTATTTCTCAAAGGAGGTCCATTCTATGCTAGATAGCTGACAGATTAATCTTCTTAATCATGTTTTTTTAAATGAAAATTCTAATATATTGCTTCCCTCCTAGTCTTATGTTGAAGTAGTGTATCCTTTGTTGAGCAGGGAATTTATCTCTTGTGGTGGTTTTGTTTATTTCTTTTTTGTGCCTACCAATAGTATGCATGAGCCAATTATCCCTAGAGGAGCCAGGCAAGGCCCCAGTCAACTCAAGAGAACATGTAGCATTTTTGCTTATGAAGATATCAAGGAGGTCCATAAAAGAAGGTATCTCCTGCAGGTGAGTTGATGTCCTGTATGAAGTACATCATGCTGTTATTCTGTTCAGAAAATATCTTACTTTAAAAATGAGTATATGTCATGAAAACCCTCTGTAGCATCTACCTAATCCTCTAGCGAACACATATCCCATGAGTGCATAGAGGTGCAGAATGCGTCTCCATTTTATTAAACACAGCCTAAAAGTTGAGTGCTACCTTCATTATTGAGCCTTCTCCGTAGCTTTCTAAATCTACATATAAATAAAACTACATCCTCATAATTTTAGAAATAAAATTTCTTAATTGCTATTTATCATTCTATTCTTAAAGATTTTCTCAATATTAAGCCAAATAAAAAAATTATTTTATTGCATGGCTTATGAACAAAATATATTGTATGAACTTCTCAAAGAATTAATTAAAAAATGAGGAAAAAAAAATTAGAGAATTCCAAAATATTCTTCAGTCAAGCAATTCTTCAACATCATAGAAATTCATAGTGGAAAAGTTAACATGTGATCCTATGATCTTCTGTTTCTTAATGTTTTTCTCTCTCATATTTCAGCCTATTGCTGTGGAAGTTTTCTCTGGAGATGGACGAAATTACCTCCTTGCTTTTCAGAAGGGAATTCGGAATAAAGTCTATCAAAGGTCTTGTGCGTTAGGAATTCCTTATGTACTACATGGGAAGAGATGGTAGGCAGATGTGAGGCAGGGACTGCTGTCAGCCTATTTGGCTAGTTGCTTAAAATTCAGAATTTAGACAGTGAGTCAACATCTTTGAAGAAAGTGTTTCATTTTCTCTTGACATTGGATCCATCTAACTAGCTTTTAGAATAATGATGCCAATTCTCTAATGAAATCACTTTTCTTTCCTTCTGGTAACTGATAGTAGAAACTATCAAAAGACACTTTTATCACAAAGTCTAGAAGAAAGAAACTGTCACCTAAAAAGTAATATTTCAGCCACATGTGGTGGTACATGCCTTTAATCCCAGCACTCAGGAGGCAGAGACAGATGGATTTCTGTGAAATTGAGCCAGCCTGGTTTGTATAGGGAGTTCTCAGGGCTACAGAGAAACCCTGTCTCAAAAATGAAGCAGACAGAAACCAAAGACAAGTAAAATGTCAGGGCTAGTGAGATGGTTCAGCAGTGAAGGCACTTGGTGCCAAAGCCTGATGACGCCAGCTTGATCCCCAGAACCCACCAAAAGTAAAAGGAGAGAACCAACTCCATAGGGTTGTCCTCTGACCTACACACACACACACACACAATTGCATGTGCACATACACACATATATATACACACACAATAATAAATAAAATAAAAATTTGTAAAAATAAATAAATAAAAATTTGTCAAAGTAATACTTTAAAGTCAAAATGCTCCCTCTTCCTCCTTACCAAAATGAAGACAATCCCATTCCTTACTATGGAGTTCAAGAACTAGTTCCTTTAGAAACAGTATTTACCTGAGAGTCCTCTGTGGCCTTAGAAGAAAAGTTGGGTCCCTTCATTCTGGAAAAAGTAGCATAGCTAAATAAAACTATTGCTCTAGGGGCGGGAGAGATGGTTCAGTGGTTAAGAGCACTGACTGCTCTTGCAGAAGACCTGGGTTTGATTCCCAGCACTCACGTGGCGGCTAAGAACCATCTTTGACTCCAGTTCCAGGAGAATCCGACACCCTCTTCTGACCTCCACAGCATTGCATGACATGGGTGCACCAACCTATATGCAGACAGTACACTCATAAGAAATAATAAATAAAAAAATTTAAAAAACTATTGCTCTAACCTAAGCTTAATTTATTATTGGTAAAAGTATCTAAAATGGTCCCTACTCCTGGCGCCTGAAGGCATTTCTGTTAGACATGTGACTAGTAACACTTTACATAACTAATCATAGAGATGACAGCCCTGCTCTTACTGAAGGTGCTGTAGCTCCTGGCATTCTTGTGCTATGGCAAGTTTGGTGTTTCTTTTCATGCAGAATGCATGCAACACTGCATATTGCTGCAGTATAATACCATCGGTGGTGGCTACCTGCCAAAGTGATCCTCAGAGACCAGAAACTGCAGATAGCACCAAATCCTGTACAATAGGTTGTTTGTAGCCTCTCTATACATTTGTGACAAAGCTTAACTTATAATTTAGGCAGAGTAAAAGACTAAGAACAACAAAAATCAATTGGAAGAACTATAGCAATGTATTATAATAAAAGTTATTTAAAGAGCTGGAGAGATGGTTCAGTGGTTAAAAGCACTGGCTGCTCTTGCAGAGGACCTGGATTTGATTCCCAGCACCCACCTAGTGACTAACAACTTCAGTTTCAGGGGAATCCGACACTTTCTGACCCCATGGGCTTCGCACAGCATGGGTGCACTTATACATGCAGGCAATACACTCAAATGCATAAAATAAAAATAATAAAGTATTTTTAAAGTGATTAAAAACTTATGAATTACTTATTTTTGGAATTTTCCATTCAGTATTTTTGGCCAGTTGGTCAAAGGTAACAGAAACTGCAGAAAGCAAAGCTGTAAGTAATAAGACACTGCTGTAATGTCTGTGAACATTTGTGAAATGAGGTGTTCTTCAGTGCAGCTCCTGGATGTGCTGACCAGCAATCCCAGACTCCTTTCCCATGTGGCAGGAGCTAGGAAAGTGACTGAAGATCCCTTTTCCTCATCTGACGTACCATTTCTAAATGTATACTGGTCAGCATCAGTAAATCATTTGTTCCTCATAACTACAGGCTGCAATGAAAAGAAGAGTTTGTCTTTCTGTCATCTATTCAGCTGTTGTCTTGCCTCAGTAGGAATTCCCTGTCTGAGACAATTCCTACAAACCTATGTTCAAAGCTCCTTTCCACACCCAGCTGTTGCAAGCTAGGTCAGGGTACGAAGCAGGACTGCACTGCTGCCCTATTTGGTGTTCTAGTACGTATTCTCTTTGCCTGCCATTTTCTGGCTAATGGGAAGGCCATGGAACAATAAACACATAAATGAATCATCCTTGTTTGAGCTTCCGGCAGCTCCCTCCTGAGACTTCATTTTCAATTTTCAATTTTCTAGGTTTTTGGCGGTTGTACCATCTCTCACAGACAGCTCGGAGTCCGTCTCTGGGCAGAGACCAAACACCAGTGTGGAACAAGGGTGGGTAGTGTGCTCCATCTCTGTGTCCTGTCACTGTGAGATTGAGAGGCTTGGGTGTAGACAGAATCATTTGCTGTTCTTCCTCAGTGATTGTGTTTTAAATACTCTGAATACAAGCTTTTAATATGCTTCTTCCATTTAGTGTTGTATTTGACTATGTCCCATCTTCAAAAAGCTTTTCAGAGGCATAACTTGTAGTTGCCTCCTATTCATTATACATATAAAGCTTTCTCTCTCTTTTTTTTTTTTTTTTTTTTTTTTTTGGTTCTTTTCAAGACAGGGTCTCCCTGTAGCCCCAGCTGTCCTGGAAACTCACTCGTAGATCAGGTTGGCCTTAAACTCACAAAGATCGCCTGCCTCTGCCTCCCAAGTGCTAGGGATTAAAGGGCGTGCGCCACCACGCCCAGCTCTCTTATTTTTTTAATGTTACCTTTACCAGTGTTTTTTTTTAATGCTTTTATTGATGTTTTGTGTATTTCAGACATCATTTCTCAGTTCAGTTTAAACATAATTCCTCTTTCCCTTCCTCCCACCCCAGATCATGAACTCTGCCATAACTATCCTGCATCTTTCTCTCAGTCTTTTTTTATGTTTAGGAATTCACATTTTCCTCCTTTAATTTTATATTACTCTAAAATATGAATACATACTTTCCATTCATATACAGTAATTACACAGGCTGAAAATAAGAGGTGGATCAGTTCTAGAGCCTGTTAAGAGATTTACATTATAACAACATAGTTGCTTTCAGATAAACAGAACTATAACAATAACGTTGTTCAGCTTGCCTTTCATCTGGGGCATTTGGTTAGCATCCACAAATAGGGAGACCATATGCCACAGCTTCTTTTTCTAGGACTGTATTACTTCACTTAGCAGAATGGCTTTAAGTTCCATCCATTTACCTGCAAAGTTCATGATGTCATCTTTCTTTACCACTGAGTAGTACTCCACTGTGTAAATGTACCACATTTTTGTCATCCACTCATCTGTTGAGGGGCATTTGGGTTGGTTTCAGCTCTTCCCTGTTGTTGAAGAGAGCTGTAGTAACACATGGATGTGCATGTATCTTCGCGGTAGATGAGTCTATGTGGTATATTACCCAGTGAGTGGTATGGCTGTTTCAGGTGGCAGGCTCATTTGAGTCTTTTAAAGGGTTCTCCACACTGGCTTTCATAGTGGTTTGTACAAGTTTACATTCCCACCAGCAGTGCATGAGAGTTTCCCCTTTCCCCCAAAACCTCTCCAGCATTTGGTGTCTTTTGTGTTCTTGATCTTAGCAGTCGTATCAGAGTGAGAGATGATATCTGAGAATGGTTTTTAATTTGCATTTCCTTAATTATTAATGATGTTTGAACACTTTTTTTAGATGTTTTCTCAGCATCTTTACTTCCTCAACTGGTGAAGTCTCTGTTCAGCTCTTTAACTCATTCTTTTGAGGTAGCTCATTTGTTTTTTTACTTCTTGTGGCTTTTTTTTACTTTTTAATAAAATTTAATTTATTTTTTACATATATTTTGTACAAGATTATTGTACAATAGAATCTAGACCATTTCCCCCTCCCAACCCCCTCACCCCACCAGATTCACCCTTTCAGTCAGTTCTTTGGTGCAGTCTTTTCTGTTTGGTGGTGGTTGTGTGTGTTCTTTCCCAATATGCATCACTTCCCAACAAGAAAATGTTTACAACTAGGTTACTGGTGCTAAGCATCCACAGATGAGGGATACCATTGTCGTTTGTTTTTCTGGGGACTGGTTTACTTCACTTAACAAATATACTTCAGTTCCATTCATTACCTGCAAGTGTCATGATGGTTGTCTTTTTTTTTTTTTTTTTTTTTTAATTTTTTGGTCTTTTTGAGACAGGGTCTCCCTCTAGTCCCAGCTGTCCTGGAACTCACTCTGTCGACCAGGCTGGCCTTGAACTCACAAAGATCTGCCTGCCTCTGCCTCCGAGTGCTAGGATTAAAGGCGTGCACCACCATGCCCAGCTGATGTTGTCTTTTTTTACTGCTGCATAGAACTCCATTGTGTAGATGTACCACATTTTCTCTATCCACTCATTAGCTGAGGGGCATTTGGGTTGGTTCCAGCTTTTTGCTATTGTGAACATACCTCTGATAAACATAGCCGTGCATTTATCTCTGTGGTAAGAAGAGTCTTGTGGATATGTACCCAGGAGTGGTATGACTGGGTCAGGTGGTAAGCTCATTTTGAGTCTTCCAAGGGTTCTCCATAATGGCTACACAAGTTTACATTCCTACCAGCAGTGGATGAGTGTTCCCCTTTCCCCACAACCTCTCCAGCACTTGGTATCATTTGTTTTCTTGATCCTAGCCAGTCTTATTAGAGTGAGATGATATCTTAAAGTGGTTTTAATTTGCACATTCTTAAGATGTTTCTCAGCCATCTCTGATTCCTCACTTGTGAAATCTCTGTTCAGCTCTTTGCTCCATCTTTTGAGTGAGTCATTTTTCTTTCTTTGTTTTTTGAGTAGTTTATATACTCTGGAAATCAATGCTTTGTCAGATGTATCTGCGGTGAAGGTTTCCTCCCACTCTGTGGGTTTTCTCTTCACTTCCTTGATTGTTTCTTTGGTTGTACAGAAGCTTTTGAGTTTGATGAGGTCCCATTTGTCAACTGTTGACCTTATTTCCTGTGCAGCCGCTGTCTGATTTAGAAAGTCTTTTCCTACACCTATGTCTTGCAGGTTGTTGCCAACTTTTTCTTCTATCACCTTCATGGTTTCAGGTTTCACTTTGAGATCTTTGATCCACTTGGAGTTGATTTTTGTACAGGGTGAGAGGTAAGGGTTTAATTTTGTTCTTCTACAAATGGTGATCCAGTTTTGCCAGCACCATTTGCCTTAGATGCTATCCTTCCTCCATTGAGTTTTTTTGCTCCTTTGTCAAATGTGAGATGGCTGAAATTGTATGAGCTCAAGTTTGGAACTTCAATTTTGTTCCATTGGTCAATGGGTCTGTTTTTGTGCCAGAACCAGGCTGTCTTTATGACTATGGCCCTGTAATATAGCTTGAAGTTTGGTAGGGCAATCCCCCCTGTATTGCATTTTTCACTCAGGGTTGCTTTAACTATTCAGGGTCTTTTGTTTTTCCATATGAATTTAAGGATTTTTTTTTCCAAGTCTGTGAAGAAGCTCATGGGGATTTTGATTGGGATTGCATTGAATCTGTATATCAATTTGGGTAAAATGGACATTTTTACTATATTAATTTTTCCAATCCATGAGCATGGGAGATCTTTCCATCTTTTGATGTCATTTTCAATCTCCTTCTTCAGGAGTTTAGATTTTTTTGTTGTAGAGATCTTTGGTATCTTTGGTTAGGTTTGTTCCCAGATATTGTATTATTTCTGAGGCTATTGTGAGTGGGAAGGTCTTCTTATATTCCTTCTCCACTTGTTTATTATTGGTGTAAAGAAAGGCTACTAGCCAGGCATGTTGGCACAGGCCTTTAATCCCAATACTCAGGAGGCAGAGGCAGGCAGATCTTTGTGGGTTCAAGGCCAGCCTGGTCTTCAGAGTGAGTTCCAGGATAGTTGGGCTACAGGGAGACCCTGTCTTGAAAAGATTAAGGGAAAAAAAAAGGCTACTGATTTTTTTTCAGATTTATTTTGTAGCCTGCCACTTTATTGAAACTCTTAATCATTTCTAGAAGTTTCCTGGTGGAGTTTTTAGCATCCCTTAGGTAAACTATCATATCATCTGCAAAAAGCAATAATTTAACTTCTTTTTGGATTAGTACTCCTTTAATTTCCTTCTCTTGTCTTATTGCCCTAGCAAGCATTTCAAGCACTATGTTGAAGAGTGGTGGCAATAAGGGGCAGCCTTGCCAGGTTCTCACCTTTAAGGGAAATGGTTCCAATTTTTCTCCATTTAGGATGATGTTGGCAGTGGGTTTGCTATATATGGCTTTGATCATATTGAGGAATGTTCCCTTCAGTCTGATTACCTCTAGGACTTTAAACATGAAGGGATGCTGGATCTTGTCAAAGATCAGTTGAGATGATCATGTGGGTTTTGTCTTTCAGTTCATTTATGTGTTTTATGGTATTTGAAATCTGACTGTTTTGTTAGGATAGAATATCCTAAATAAAATAAATTTTCTTGACTGAATAGATTCCAACTTTCCGTATTATTTAAATTTAACTGATTTTTGTAAAATGTTTTCTTATTTTTAATTGTGTTTCATTAACCATTAGTAAACCCGAGCCATGTATGTCTGTCTTTTGGAATTGTGAGTCACTCCTGTCTTTTGCCCATCTCTCTTGCTACTACATTTACAGGGGATTTCCCTCTGATGAGATATTTACTTATCTTCTGTTTCTTTCCAGTTGCCCAGCTTTCCTTTCCTGTTTGTTCTCTTTTTCTGCACACAAGCCTATCTGTGGTTCCTTTTACAACCCTTTTAATCTTAGAAGGTTCTGGGTGATACAGCATTTTTTTTTTTCCCTTTGGTCTTTTCAAGACAGGGTCTCCTGGTAGCCCCAGCTTGTCCTAGAACTCGCTCTGTAGACCAGGCTGGCCTTGAACTCATAAAGATCCACCTGCCTCTGCCTCCCAAGTGCTAGGATTAAAGGTGTGCACCACCACACCGGTATAATACAGCATTTTAAAGCTCCATATACCCAGCTCTGTCTACAGTCATTCAGTGACCTTCTACTGGGAAGGAAGCAGAGTTTTGAGACTGCAGATTAACTATTATAACACACACATGCACATGCACATGCACATGCACACGCACACAAAAGATGTAAAAGCATAGTGAAGATTCTGTCCTTTATAAATTAAATTTTGTTCCAGTCTGCATATCAAAATGTATTTCCTTTTAAGATGTTACTTTATTTTTCTTTAGTCAGTAGCAAATTTAATAAATGCTAAATACATGCTTTTGCTAACCACAGAAACATGTTGTAGAAGTTTCAAATAATTTGTGCTATTAACATAAATACAAAAAGTGAAGTTTCCTTAAAGCAAAGTGATGGAGGTACTTTTTTCTGCCTCTGTCATCTCAAATTTGATATCCATCTTGTTTGCTGTCTTTGCTGAGTTGCAGTTCTTAAGGAACAGTTAATATTTCATGATGCTGAGGAGTGTTCCTAGCTATTTTCCTAGAGAGAGCATATTGCATATTCAGTTTGCCCAGTTAAAGGAATTAATATAGACATGGAAATGGTACTTGTACTACTAAGCATTTACCACCAAAGAAATGGAGATCTGTTGCTTCTTTCTGACGTAGTAAAGTAATAAATACTTTCCTTATGATTCTTTGTCCAATTATAAATTATTAATATTATAAAGTTGGTAAACTGTAGTATATAATTTTTTAATAAACTGAGAAACAAGATCATATATTTTCATGTCTTCAATTATTCAATAATAAACTGAGAAACAAGATCATATATTTTCATGTCTTCAATTATTCAATAATAAACTGAGAAACAAGATCATATATTTTCATATCTTCAATTATTCAATATCTATTCTAGGAGATTCTAATATAACCACTATGTGCAAATTATTGCATGTTTCAGTTCTTCTGCTAAATATCTTTGGGTCTGTTTGCATAGGGATATAGCGAACATCAGAAAATTGGAGTGGATCAGTGTTTTTACCAGGTCTTTTAACCGTGACCAACAGTGACATATATATATATATATTATATATATTATAATATATAATATAGATATATATTAATTACACTATCCAGAACAGACAGGTGAATCATAATCAGAGAGACAGTGAAACATATTTCATAGAAAATACCTTCTGTTAGTATATGAGATGACTTCTAAGTCTCTAATTTCTTTTGGCTCAGATATTTCATATTTTAATGAGCTATCAACTGTCCTCTAAACTAATTTCCTGGTTTCTAACACATCCTCTATAGTCCCAAAAATCTTGTGGACAGGTGACTTAAACTTTTCAACTGTAGAGCTACTCAGTTTAAAACATATATTACCTATAATTTATTTTATTCTGCATTTTTAAACATTTTTTTATTCTTAGAGAATTTCATACAGTGTTGTTTTGTTGTGTTGTGTTGTGTTGTGTTTTGAGAGAGGATCTCATTGTGTAACCCAGACCAGCTTTGATCTCACAGAGATCCACCTGCCTCTGCCTCCCAAGTGCTGAGGTCACTTTTGAACATATTCAGGCCCCTCTCCCCATCTCCACCCCACCCTATTCCTAACCCCCACTTCATGGCCTCTATTATTATTTTTATTTTTCTTAAAGGCCTGTCAGTTCTGATTTGTGTTCCTCAAATGTTCTTGTACTTTTTAGATCTGGATTGCTCAGTACTTTGGTTGGAGAAAAGTCTGTGACTCAGAGATGGGAGGTAAGCATAATCCTCATAGAGTCTTCTTTAGCAACTTACAGGTCAAGCATATAACTCACATGATCAGAAAGTGCATTTTATGCACTTTCATAGTGCATAAAATGTATACCTTAGCAAAAAGGTTTTTGGTTATTCTTTTTATGAGAGAAATGGTGTTTTGTTTAAAATTTAAAATGTTCATTTTGTATATGACAGTTTTCAAAACAGCAGAAACAATTGCTTACTCTAAACTGGATCTTTATTATCTTTCCTAAGAGAGGTGAAATCAGCAACTTCCAGTACTTGATGCACTTGAACACTCTGGCTGGCAGATCCTACAATGATCTCATGCAGTACCCTGTCTTCCCCTGGATCCTAGCGGATTACGACTCTGAGGTAAACCTCAATTCATGTGGCCCAGGGTAATACATTTTCAAAACCAAAGATATTTCAAGTTCTCTTTTATTTGCTTTGTAGTTTAATGTTTTCTAGTAGGCATGGGTGGTTTATGTAAGGAAGACTACTAGACTGAGCTTGGACACATACAAAGATTAGATAGTTGAGCCCCTTACTGGATACTGGCACTAATTCACAATTCCTTTCAGTTGCCTTTAGTGTGATCAGTTTGCATCCATAGATAACTGTCAGAAACCATCTTTGTAATTAGAATTGTTTGCTATAAAGAAATATTAAGTGACCTGTTCTACGAAATATTTACTGTCACATAAAGAAATGTTTATACTTTTCTGAGAAGCGTGGAGCAGTTTCTCAGAGTTGAATGTCTATAAGACTCGGGCATCCGAATCAGCAGCATACCACATGCATGTTTTCTCTCCTCTCTGCCTCTGCTTCCTGGTGTTAGAGGTAAGACTGGTTCTCAAGAACCAGGACCCAGGAAAACAAGAGAAGCTTGGCCCTTCTCAAATAAACAAAAAAGAAAAAGATTAATAATTCTCAAAATTAAAAATTTCTTTTGACTTTCTCTCTCATTATAGCTGTAGAATCAACTGTAATTTTATTTATTTTTATTTTTTTTATTATTTATTTTTGCATGTGTATGAATGTATTGTCTGCATGTAGGTCTGTGCACCCGTGTCGTGCAATGCCACGGAGGTCAGAAGAGGGCCTCGGATTCCCCTGGAACTAGAGTTCTCCTGGAATTGGAGTTATAGACGGTTCTTACCCGCCATGTGGGTGCTGGGGATCAAACCCGGGTCCTCTGCAAGAGCGTCGGTGCTCTTAACCGCTAGGCTATCTCTCCAGCCCCTCAACTGTAATTTTATATGCCATCTTATTATGAAGAATGAAGCTCTTAACACAAGAAAATAGTGGTTTAATAAAAGGGTAGAAAATGACCTCTATCTGTGAAGGCATGACTAAGTACACTTGGAGAACCTGTATGCTAACTCACATTTGGGTGAATGAATATGTCTTACAGGGTATTGAGGAGGAAAGGCTCACAACATGAAGTATTCTTTCTTTAAGTTAACCTAAAGAAAGCATCAGGAATAAGGAACCACACCATCATGGACTTCAGCATGTGTCTCATAGGACAGGAGCATTGCATCCGTAACTAAACCGTTAGTCTTCTGCTTCACTCTCCTGACAGTCGCAGCCCTAACTACGCCCATCTTAGGAAATGGCACCACCCTCCATGCTGCTGCTTTAGTCACTACAGTTCCTGAGCCTCTCACTAGACCACTGGCCAGAGCTTCTTACTACACTCCTACACCTGCCTGCATGGCTTTCCACACCGTAATTAGTTTCCAGAAACACAGGCTGCATTGACCTATCCCCTCTTTAAAATTGCTCAGAAGGATGCCCAGTTCCCTCTCCTACCTCAGTGGCTTTTTTCTGCCCCCACCCCCAGCCTGGAATCCTCCCCCAGTCTGTCTTTTACAGTTCTTTCCCCCTGACTAGCTGATTCCCACATAGACACCACGCACAGTGGGAAGCCCTGTTCCTCCTCTCCTGTCTGCTTTTTTCTCCATTCTGCATCAGCTGTGTGCCATGGTTCTTTTCCCTTTGTAATTAAATTATACCACTTTGGTTCACAGCATAGTATGCTCATATTTGTCTATTTGATTGTAAGGTGCTAAGCACAGACACCCTTACACATCTCTCAAATCCCAGTTTCTCCAGCAAAGGTTGGTACTTAGCATGCATTTCAGCATTTGCTTAGGATAAATGAGGTAATTTGCATGTAGACTTTGCAAGGACAAATCCAGTAACCAAGCTTATATCATTATTTGGATCAGTTTCTTATGCCCAAGATTTTTTAACTATGTTTAGCAAAGTTGAGTCATGATGCCCTATGAAAAGAACATGTAAATAAAAATTAAAAAATAAATAAAAAATTTAAAAGAACATGTATTAAACTTTCCACAGTCCCCTATTTCAAATTTCTACTTTAAAAAAAAATCTAAGGGAGTATATTTTGATTTTCTATTGAATATGTGAATTTGGTTAGCTAAAGATGAACTTTTAAAATAACCGCTATTGGGTTGATCGAATTCTTTGAATTTAGAAGTCACTTGATAACAGTATAGCGAACTGGTTACTGGGTATTTTGATTTATCTCATCTTCAAACTACCTACAAGAAGAAAGTACTTAAGAATGAAGTTGGAAGGAACTCAAAGAGGCAGGAGGAAGCATAGAAAGATTCAGTGCTCCAGTCACAGGAGCAATGGGGTGATGCTGAACAAGAGCTTTTATGTCCACAGTGGACCACTGCTAAGCCCTTCTAAAAACTAGAAGCATTTTCCTGCTGTGCATCCTCCCTAAAACCCAGATCCTGAGCGTCTTCCTATGAAATGCATAAATTCCGAAACAGTTGTCTTCAAACTGTGCTACTTACCACTCTGTGTCTGAATATGTGGATAGCATTTTGCGTGTTGTATTATTTTGAAGTCAGTTTCTGTCCACTCCAGTCCTCACATACCATTCCTGTAAATTACAGCCACAGCATCTACATGGAAGAATAGAGGGTGTCTTATAAGTTGCATTGCATTTTGTTTTACATTTCAGGAAGTTGATCTTACTAATCCCAAGACATTTAGAAACCTGGCTAAGCCAATGGGTGCACAGACAGATGAACGACTGGCTCAGTACAAAAAACGGTATAAAGACTGGGAGGATCCTAATGGTAAGGAACTTCTGCTGTTGGTCTTTGTATTTCAGTTCCAAAAGTCAGACGTTATTTACTGGTCTGGCATCTTTGTTTACTTCTTCAGCTCACTGATCATCACACCTCTATGCTATATGCATACTTATATGTAGTTTATTACAGTAGAAAAACCAGATTTTTGCATGGCAAGTTTGGGCCATCGCTAGAAGACATTTGTAACTGGTTCTTCAGTGTGCTGGCAGAGACTTAGCATGTCAGTGCCGCCTGTGGCAGAACCCTCCCCCCATAGTCATATGTAGTCTGAGAACTACACATTCGTGTATAGGGTCTTTTTAAGTTTTGTTTTGGGAATCCTTTTCCATTTAAAAACATGAATTGATGACATTTGTAAACTACTTATAGTATATCTTATTTAATGACTATTGTTTCTCCTCCTCAAATACATGGAGCAAAGTGGGAGGAAGTCTTGAGTATTCCTGTGCACTTTCTCTTACACACCCTCCCCCTACCTCCTCTGCCAAGTCAATGTGTAATTAAAACATACAATATTGCATTACATTGGTGGACAATGATTTAGAGAAATATATAATTATAAAATCATAACCTACTTTTGAAAAGAGTAGCCAGAAGTCAATGTTCTGCTTTAAGTGCTTTAAGGAAGGTGCCTTGCTAGTAAAGCCTAGTAGCCATGGCAGAATGGGTAACAATGGGTCTCAAATAGGACCCTGGCAGATGTGCTAGGCTTTGGGGAGCCGCTGGCAGGCTTGCTCTAGATTATTGCCGTGAGGAACAGTGGTGCAGTGGTTTCCCTGCTGCTCCTGCCAGTAGCCAGCTGTATAGTGTCCCAGCTTCCAGTAGCCAGCTGTATAGTGTCCCAGCTTCCAGTAGCCAGCTGTATAGTGTCCCAGCTTCCAGTAGCCAGCTGTATAGTGTCCCAGCTTCCAGTAGCCAGCTGTATAGTGCCCCAACTTCCAGTAGCCAGCTGTATAGTGCCCCAGCTTCCAGTCACATTTACCAGCAATTCCAAATCTATTGATTAATACCAATTTTGCTTTTCATATTTTGTCTTTTTTTAATGTTTCCATTGTCTGGACAGGGGAGACTCCAGCCTACCACTATGGGACCCACTATTCTTCTGCCATGATCGTGGCCTCATACCTTGTAAGAATGGAGCCTTTCACACAGATATTCTTAAGGCTTCAGGTAAAACTCAAAACTTGAAATTTTATCATTCTAATCGAGTCTGTTTTCATTTAAAATTGTCATATTTTAAAATTGTTCTCTTCCCTTATAAGAAATCCTCCCTAGGCCGGGCGTAGTGGCGCATGCCTTTAATCCTAGCACTTGGGAGGCAGAGGCAGGCGGATCTTTGTGAGTTCAAGGCCAGCCTGGTCTACAGAGTGAGTTCCAGGACAGCTGAGACTACAGGGAGACCCTGTCTCAAAAAGACCAAAAAAAAAAAAAAAAAGAAATCCTCCCTAAAAAAAAAAAAGGCATGGTGGCTTACACCTTTAATCCTAGCACTTGGGAGGCAGAGGCAGGCGGATCTTTGTGAGTTCAAGGCCAGCCTGGTCTACAGAGTGAGTTCCAAGACAGCTACAGGGAGACCCTATCTGGAAAACACCAAAAAAAAAAAAAAACAAAAAAAAAGAAAGAAAAAGAAATCCTCCCTGAGGCTTATCAGTGACAAGTTGGTTGTTCAGAATGGATAGTTCTGCTAGACCAAAACTGATGACTAAACTAGAATTTAGTTAGAATAAATAAGAACCAGGATCCTTTAGTTATAAACTTCCTACCCAAAGAAAGGAATTCAGTCATACGTGATTGAATTCAACAGGTGTTTAAAATTGTTTAAGGTCCCCATGCTGTGTTCATGGCTGTGGTCACCTCCATCCACTCTTTCCTTTATTCAGGACACATTGGTAAAATCACCTATGTGCCGGGCCTGTTCTCAGTGCTTAGAAGGACAACAGCTTCACATGTGGAGTTTTGACATTTTAATGAAGAAAGATAGCCACAAACATAAAAAAAAGTAGACTTCAAATTTTTTAGAATATGACCAAGTGTATCAGAAAGATGCAGATCTGGGAAAAGGAGGTGGAAGAGTAGAAAGTGTGGGAGGGCGGAGACAGTTCAAAGCAGCAGCCCAAGGGAAATGAGGCCTCTCCAACCACTGAGTATGTGCGGAGCTTGCCAGGACCCTGAGGCAGGTGTGTGCCTGTCATGGTTGGGGGGTAGCAAGGAAGCCAGGATGTCCAGAGCAGAGGAGGGGAGTAGCAAAGTCAGCCATGAGCCAGGGACAGACGAGGTAGGAAAGTCGGCCATGAGCCAGGGACAAGGAAGGAAAGTCAAGGATAAAATAGAATAGGGAAGGGCATGGTGAGTCAACCAAAATAAGCCTGTATATTCAATATGGAAGCCCGTTACTCTGTAAGCTAAGGTAAAAATAAAGCTGAAATGCTTTTTTTTAATTTATAAAATTGGCCAGTATATTTACATATAATTATTTGACTATTTCCTATTATATGAGGTTTCCATTAGGATGTTTACTTAGGAAGGCATCATCAAACTGGAAGAAGTCATATTTCTTCACTGTCTCTAACAACTTATTATTATTATTATTTTTTTTTTTTTTGTCTTTTCGAGACAGGGTCTCCCTTTAGTCCCAGCTGTCTTGGAGCTCACTCTGTAGACCAGGCTGGCCTTGAACTCACAGAGATATGCCTGCCTCTGCCTCCCAAGTGCTAGGTCTAACAACTATTTTAAATGACTTTTTGTAACCTTTATATTTTGATCTTACTTTGATTATGAAATATGTCATCCTTTGTAAGGGCATGCTAAGGAGAATTACATTCTTTGATTATTTTTAACTTTTCACATATTTAATGTAGAACTGTGAAAAATGGGATGTCACCAACCATCATTGAGGTTTTCAAGCCCTTGAACTTGACAAATGTCAATGTGGGAATTGCTCCCTAACAGAGAGCTGCCTCCTCCTTCTACCTGTAGGGTGGCCACTTTGACCTGGCTGACCGGATGTTCCACAGTGTTCGTGAGGCCTGGTATTCAGCATCAAAGCACAACATGGCGGATGTGAAAGAACTTATCCCAGAATTTTTTTACTTACCAGAATTTCTGTTCAATTCCAACAACTTCGATCTAGGTATGTAGAGCTGGGGCACTTCTGGGAATGTTTGCTCAGATGCAAGCATTCTTCTGAAGACTCTGCAGCTCTTGAACAACAAGAGAGCCCATTGTAGTTTGACTGCCTTTTACTTGCTATGATTGAGTGTGTTTGGCATAATAATGAAATATAACAAGTAAAGAAAGTTTATCCCCCCCAAAGAGCCATTTAAATTGAGCACCTTTGAGAAATTGAAAATTTTGCACAGATGGCATCTCACAGTCAGAACTTTGTTGTTTCGGTGAAAATGAATGTGAAACAAAAATGTATTTGAGAAACATTGCCATTGAAAACCGGTTACTATCCAAAGTGGTATATCCACATTTTTCATGTATTGTTTTAATCTTGGGTATTACCTGAGATAGTCTCAGTTTATATGCTAATTTTAATGTGTTTTAAAACTGGAATTTCAACATTAACAAATTTACTTTTCTTTATACTGTAAGTGTCCTGTTTTCCAGAAAATTTGAACCAAATCACCATTTTTTTAAAAGGAGAAAGATTTCTGCTGTTCCGTTTTTTTCTATTTGGCAGTCAGAGGAACGACATTTGACTTAGGTTACAGTTTCTTGGAAGACAGTTTGCTGATCTGTGCTTCTGAAGGTTTCTTTGAATATCAGAATTCCATTGCTTCCACTTTAGAATGATTTTCCAGATACCATTCTGTTTTCTGGTTTTAATGTCCTGCCTATGTTTTCTACCATTTTTGAGTTAAGCAGCCAGGTGTGATGGTGCACATCTGTAATCTCAACATTTAGGAGACCGAAGCAGGAAGGTCATAGGTTTCAGTCCAGTCCGGGCAGTTCACACCTACATATACAGAATGGAAAATAGGAGCTTAAACAAGTACACAAATAACCATATGCATAGCAATGCTGTTCACAATATGCAAATGATGGAAATAGCCCAGATGTGTATGAGTATGAATGGATGAACACATTGTGATGTGTGCACATGTTCTCTCACACACACATGTATGCACACACATGCACGCACACGCATACACATGCACACACACAATATGAAATATTATCCATCCACGAGGACAAGTGAAGCTCTGAAAATACCACAACATCAATCTGATATTCATCTTTCTGCCTTGTAGCAAATGCTGAAATAATCAACTTAGAAAAGTTTTGTTTGGGCTCCCAATTTTGGAGGCTTAGCCCCTGGTCTGTTGGCCATGGTGATTTTGGCCCTGTGATGAGGCAGTGTCACAGCAGAAACACATGGTGCAGCAAAGCTGTTCACCTCATGGCCAGAAAGCAGAGCGAGGAAGGACTTGGCATCTTGCTCTCCCCTTCTAGAAACTGACCAGTGACCAAGTTTGTATCACTTCCTCATAGCACTAATCTAGGGATCACATAGTTGACACAATGGCCTTTGTAGTACATTCTAGATCAAAACTATAACAATAGATGAATCTCAGAAATACAATGAATGGAAAAGGCCAGCCACAGAAGTTAGTCACAGAGTGGATAATTCTGTTTTTAGGCAGTACCTAGAATAGGTAAATCCACAAAGACAGGGTGGATTGGGGGCTACCTCAGTCCAGTACCAAAGAAAACTGTGTTTCTTTGAGGAAAAAAAAAAATCATGAATTATTAACTGCCATGGTTCACTTTCAACTTGATTGATTTTTGTTGTGTGCATTTTATCTCAAGAAAAAATACAAAAATAAAGCTCAACCCCACTTCTCTCTCAACCAAGAAAAGATAGTTATGTAAACTTGGAGTCCCGCCCCCCCCCCCAATTCTCGAGTTACTTTGAGTAATTAGACTTATGGTTTCTCTACAAACTACACTCACAACCTATGTCATTAAAATTGTAGATAGTGCTGAAAAATTAAATTATATTAGTTTAGTATTCTTTAAAAGTAGGTTATGGGGCAAGAAAAAAAGTAGTTAAGAGCACTGGCCACTCTTGCGAAGGACATGACTCTGATTCCCTACATGATAGTTAACAACCACCAGTAACTCCAGTTCCAGGTGATCTGATGCCCTCTTCTGGCCTCCGTTGGCATTGCACACATGTACTTAACAAGTACAACACTCTTACACATAAAATAAAAATAAATTAAAATTTTAAGTAGTTTATTTCTCAAGAGTCCTGAGGGTTATTGTTGTTTCTTGTTCTCAAAAAAATTAGATCAAGAGAATATTTGAGGAGAGTGGAGAGAACGTGTGAAGAGCGTATGGTCACTGCATGAACTTTACTTATTTTTGTCTTAAGTCATATAGTAACTTCTAACCCCATTAATACATTTGATCGGGAAACTTATCTTTTTATCTGTCACTTAATACAACTTTATAAATAATCAAACCACAGTGAGGAAGACAGGATAGCTCCAAGGGAAATATTTTAATTGGCTTTCTCTGGGACTCAGCCCAGTGCTCTGAAATTTGAACAACTGCATTTCTCTATGAAATTCCTAACACAAGTATTTATCTAACCCACTGCTGTGAAGTCAGCCCACATTGTTGTTTACCTTTTATAGTCCATTTTTTAAATGCTAATCTCATTTGTACCTATGAAAAACTCTAAGCTAAAATTACTTTTTGGAGCTGTTTCTTAAAAAAAAAAAAACTTGTTTCTTTATATGTCAATCTAGTTAATTTTTTTAATCTCATAGCAAATGCTTTCTTTTTATCCACTTATTTACTTATTTAATTTTGAATCAAGATCTTGTATTCTAAATCAAGCTAGACTCCAGTTCACAATACCTGGTATCTCCTCCTCCTGGGGTTGGTTCCGTAGGTATACACNAACCCAGTTCTGATCTCAGCACTCACTTGGCAGTTCACAACTGATTTTAACTACAGTTCTGAGGTACTTCCCCTTCGGGCTTCCACAGGCACCAGGAGGAACTGTATATTGTGTATACACTTGTATACACAATGTAAATTGTATATACATATAAGTAGGCAAACACTCATGTACATAAAATAAAAATAAATAAATGTTCCCCTTTTTTGGTCTTTTTTTGGTCTTTTTTTGAGACAGGGTTTCCCTGTAGCCCCAGCTGTCCTGGAACTTGCTCTGTAGACCAGGCTGGCCTTGAACTCACAAATATCCGCCTGCCTCTGCCTCCGGAGTGCTAGGATTAAAGGTGTGCGCCACCACGCCCGGCACTCAGATTTCATTTTCTAATGAGAATGATCACTGCAGAAATCTCAGTTCTACAGCGCTGTCTTGAGATTTTTGTGCTTCTTTACTGAAGTTACCATTGGGAGATTCCAGACAGTAGCCTTGCAGCTGTGTCATTGAAAAGAAGTCCTGTGGCCAGTAACATTCCAGAAACTCTGTCTAGATTTCATCTTGGAGGACAGTGAACCTGACATATTGAAGCCCCTCAGGAGTCTTACAGGAAAAGAATTGTGTTTAACTTTGTAAGTCAGCGTTTCCTGAAGACACTTGAGAGTGAGGCCCTTGTTTTTGCTAATAGTTGGCAAATCTTTCTGAGGAGTGCCCTAGGGAGCAGTGTTGGGGAGAGGCCAGAACAGATGATATTGGGAAGGACAGGTGTTCCGTGGGGAGACAGTAGGTCTGCTCATAAATCTAACACACTCTTTCTTTCATCTCTTAGTAGGAAGTTACCATTTATCGCACTCTTACTTTTCTTTCTAATGCATCCAACTTCACAGGTTGTAAACAAAACGGCACCAAGCTTGGAGATGTTATCCTTCCACCCTGGGCAAAAGGAGACCCACGAGAGTTCATCAGAGTTCACCGTGAGGTAGGGGAACCTGGGTTCATGTGGTCTGTAATCACAGCACAAAAAGAGGATGTTGAGCAGTCTGTCACCCATTTGTTTAAGTTACCATATCACCCTGGCTTTTTAATTATTTCAGTTCCCGTTGACCACTAGCCAAGTGTCTTTTATGTTGTGAACAAATAATAAAAGCCAGCCCGTGACTCAACCTATGTTTTGGAATCACAGGCTTTGGAATGTGATTACGTGAGTGCTCACCTGCATGAGTGGATTGACTTGATCTTTGGCTATAAGCAACAGGGCCCTGCTGCAGTGGAAGCTGTCAATGTCTTCCATCACCTTTTTTATGAGGGTCAAGTGGATATCTACAACATCAATGACCCACTGAAGGAGACAGCCACCATCGGGTTCATTAATAACTTTGGTCAGATCCCTAAGCAGGTATGGATGTACTTATCATTAGTGTGTTCGGTTTCATCTTTTAGGTGTGGTAGAACTTCTCTAGATGGTAGATGGCCATGCAATATAGACCAGTTAGTATAACAACCATAACTATCACCTATTAAATCCTGTAGATCTCTCAATTATTACTATCCCTTTCATAGTCCACATAAATAGAATTTTTGTTGTTTGAAGAGACTTTTTATTTTCAGACTGGTACATTATGAATGTTCCTTAATCAGCCTAAGACCTAGCAGGCAAGTCCTAGTCAGATGGGATTTCAACCTCAGGCCAGGCCAGGCCAGGCCCAGTGCATGTGCATTGTTGTCCATGTCCGTCCCGCCCCATCCTCCTCCCCCCTTGAGCACACACATTGCAGCAGAGCTAAGCTGGGAGAACAGCACTTAGGAACTCCTCTTCTAGCTTCATTGCTGTGCTGTTATAAAACACCTAACAGAGAGAAACCTTAGGGGACAAAGGATTTTAGCTCACAGTTCTTAGTGACAGTCCATAGGAAGTCGAGGCAGGAACTTGAAGTCGGAGTTCACATCACTTGCACAGTCAACAGCAGAGAGAAATGAATGCACACATGCTCAGTGTCTGCTAGCTTTCTCTCCTTGTGGAGTAAGGACCACACCTGAGAACGGTCTGCTCCCTTTCAGGCCAGTTTTCAAGACAGTCACCCTCAGAAACACTCACAGGCCAGTGTGACAGACTAGGGAGTCTGATTATATCACTCCCAAGTGAGTCTAGGTTATATCAAGTTGGCAATTAAAACTAATCACCATCCTGAAAGGGGGGGCTTGTATGTTCAATCAAGTTGATCAAATGAGTGTCCAGTCTATATTGTTGTAGTTTCACCATTAACCCCAATCACAGCCCTTACATTCTACCGCGCCTCCTCTTCCGCAGATTGTTCCCTAGGCTTAGAAAAGGGGCACAGGTGGATGAGAAGCAAAACACTCTACTTTCTCTGGAGCTGATGTCTTGGTCTCTAGTCAGTTCTGGCTGTTTTCTTTCATGGGCTGCCAGCTTGTCCAGGCTTAACCTTTCGATCCTACTAATGAAGCACATGCAATTAGATATTTAGGTATTTAAACAGTATAATATATAGCCTTTCGATCCTACTAATGAAGCACACACAATTAGATATATAGGTATTTAAACAGTACTAATTGTTATGGTAGGTTACTTTGGTATAGACACAGATGTTTGGATGGTATGTTAATTC
>VZQC01012745.1:124019-229424 GCA_009823505.1 Rhizomys pruinosus | reverse complement strand
CCGGGACTGTGCTGTGACAGTATACACAAGAGGATATGACCGGGACTGTGCTGTGACAGTATACACAAGAGGATATGACCGGGACTGTGCTGTGACAGTATACACAAGAGGAATGGCCGGGACAGGTGGTAGCTGCTGCCCCCTTCCTCCATCTGAATCTTAGGTAGGAAGACCAATAACCTCAGCCCTCAGCCCTCAGCCCACTACATGGTTCAGTGAAGAGCAAACCCTCTCCTCTCATGTTCACAATGCAGGGTGCACAGGAGGGTAGGAAGCACCACAGTGGCTGCAGTACGCCAGGACACATGTGGGGCCAGCTGCTCCTGGCCTGTGCCGAGGCCGGGGGCTCTGCACCCCTCCTGTCTGCTCCTGGCCTGTCACATCTGGAGTCCCTCTGTAGGTTTGCCAGCCTTGAGGTTCAGTGTTTACCCTGGGGACACATGGAACAACAGCCAGTCTTTGCTTGCGGAAAAGCAGCAATAGACCGTGGGATGGCCAGTTCTCTGTCCTTCACAGAGCAGCCAATCCTCAACAAAGAAAATGAGTTTACCTTTAGAACAAGTGCTGCTGATAAAACTGCTCAGGTAGAGAATCTTAACTTAGATCTTTATTTAGTTAAACCTTTCCTTTTTCCTGAAGGTTAAAATGGTAGGAGCCCTATATAGAAATGTACACGCTGAACAAACATTAAGACCCTGCACCACTGAAGAAGTTTTACACTGCCTTAGAGATAGAGGCCAACAGACTGGGAGATATAATTTGGATGCTCTTATATTCCTTTAATATTCAGTTAAATAATAGAGAATGCTCTTGGGTAGAACCATCCCAGAATATCTAGGTAGTTTTATCACTTGGCTACCTTACTTCATTTATGTAACCTTGGACTTCACATAAAAGTTTTTTTTTTCTTCTTTTAAATTTTATTTATTTTTGTATGTGTATGAATGTACTGTCTGCATGTAGGTTTGTAGTGTCATGCAATTCCTCGGAGGTCAGAAGAGGGTCTCGGATTCCCCTGGAACTGGAGTTCTCCTGGAATTGGAGTTACAGACGGTTCTTAGCCACCATGTGGGTTCTGGGGATCAAACCCAGGTCCTCTGCAAGAGCAGTCAGTGCTCTTAACCGCTAGGCTATCTCTCCAGCCCCGTCACATAAAAGTTTTTAAGTGAATGCTTATTTATGATCATGCTTCACAGTGTGTTGGTTTTTTTTTTTTTTTTTTTTTTCAAATCTATAAATGGTAACAGAACCCTGGCCCATGGCCCTACATAGATCTAAAATAGAAACAAAGCCTTCAAAGGCTGGGGAGTGTGCACTTGTCTTCCTCTATACCAGGTACTTCTCCTCACCTGTTCTCTTGTGATCCTAGAAGGTTTCACAGACTATGGCTGTGTGTTCATCCTCGCTCGCAGCTACTTTCCTCAAATACTATTTTCCCATCACAAACTCTTATATGCATGCTTCAAAGAGCCACAATTTTGAAAATTTTCTCCAAATGAACTTTAATATTTTATTTTATTTTATTTTTTATGTATATGAATGTACTGTCTGCATGTGGTTTGTGCATCCGTGTCGTGCAATGCTATGGAGGTCAGAAGAGGGTGTCGGATTCCCCTGGAACTGGGAGTTAAAGACGGTTCTCAGCCGCCATGTGGGTGCCGGGGATCGAACCCAGGTCCTCTGCAAGAGCAGTTGGACTCTTAACTGCTAGGCCATCTCTCTAGCCCAGAACTTTAATATTTTTAATCTTGTCAAAACACTGAACAAAAATGCCAAAGATTTTTATTTCTTCTTTTAAAAATGTATTTCTTTGTTTAAAAAAAAAAAAAAGTGACCCTGATAACCACGCAAGCATTTTGACGTCATAAGCCTCTCCCTACCCCCTGTGCTGTGAGTACTCCAGCAATCCTCTTAACCTCTTTGAATTTCTTTCCTCAAATGTAAAATGTGGTTAATAAGTTTGCAGCAAATTAATAACACCCAAAAGAAATCAGAATGGTGTTGCTAAATCACATTAAGAATGGCTGTACAAGCCAGGCATGGTGGCACATGCCTTTAATCCTAGCACTTGGAAGGCAGAGGCAGGCGGATCTCGGTGAGTTCAAGGCCAGCCTGGTCTAGAGAGTGAGTTCCAGGACAGTCAGAGCTACAGGGAGACCCTGTCTCAAAAAGACCAAAAAAAGAATGGCTGCACAAAACCAAAATAATCGAGTTAAATGCTTGCCTGCCTTTAGTGGCAGAGTGGAATTGACTATAGAGAGATGGGTGATTTTTTTAAATATTATTGGAAAATAATTGTCAGTCAGCTTGTAGTTTTGAGTAGATTATAGTTTTTCTTCAGAAAGTTAATTTGGCTTAGTACTGACTATGATAATAGCCCAAGCTTTGCTATCATAATCCTGTCCCTACTTATTATGGTACATTCTCACAATCTTCTTAGCTTCTTTGAATTTCTTTCCTCAAATACAAAATGGGGATAATGCAATACCTAATATTTGTTATAAAGCTTAAGAAAAATAGGGCATAATGCTTAACATAAAGAAGGGATTAGAACATGTCATCGTTCATTATAAAGTGTGTCATCTTCCTCTATACCAGTTGTTTAAAAAACCTCATCCGCCAAAGCGAGTGAGAAGTCGGCTCAATGGAGACAATCCAGGAATCTCTGTGCCCCCAGGATCCATGAGTGACAAGATCTTCTTCCATCATCTAGACAACCTGAGGCCTTCTCTAACACCTGTGAAAGGTAAACTGACGGGCACTGAGCTTGGAGTTAGCATCTGATGAGACTGTTTCATATCTTGGCTGTGACAGGTTTTCCTTGTAGCAGCAGTGTCACCTGCTGGGAGGTTTCTGCATTTGTGTTAATACTTGTTAGCGTCTGTGTTTTTCCCTATTTTGCATTTATTTTTGGCCTTTTGTATTTTGTCTCAGGAAGAACCACGCAGGTTTTTCCCCATCAGGTTATTCAAAATTCTGTCTAAATTACTGAAATAAATTTTTTAATAATTTAAACTTTACATAGAAAATTTAACAATTTAATCTTTACAAAGAAAAAAATCTGTCTTCATTTTTTTATTCTTATTTTTACATCTGCTTATTGGGAATAGCAGTAAGGGTACTGACTTTTCAGTGTGCTATTCGGTGTACCAACTAAAAGTCAGTATCTTTTATCTGGTGATATAATGAATTATCTAAAAACGCTCTTTCAGATATAAATTTTTACCATAAAATGAAAACAAATGTTTTATAACATCTTAAAGTTGTCACTTTATGAAGTCAAATATTGAGTCTGAGGAGCTTGACTGGCTGCCCTTGCCATTCTGCCTCACTCCACAGCCTCTGCTTTCCAGTCACTGCCCAGCTAGTGTTCTGGAGTAGTTGGTAGGCGCTTTCTGATGTGGAGCCAGGAGTCTGTGCTTCTTAGGGAATGCCACAGCCTTCAAGTAGTCTAAGGGTTGCCTAGGGTTTAGAACAGTGAAGACATGGATTAGTTGATGCTCTGTATCTCCATGACATCCTGAAGAATATGTCAGACTACCCTGCAGCCCTGAAATTAGGCCTGATGACTGAACCTGTCTAGAAACAGGAAAACAAGGTTGATGGCCCACCCAGCAGATCTTACCAGCCAAGCTACATTTCTGAGACCATTTAGTCTTAATTAAGTGCCAGGATGCTTAATGTGTATGAGTATTTGAAACTGGGATTATAAGTTTTCCCTGAGTGTCAGTGCAATGAATTGTTTCTTTGTAGAACTCAAGGAGCCTGTGGGACAAATAGTATGTACAGATAAAGGTATTCTTGCAGTAGAGCAGAACAAGGTTCTTATACCGCCAACATGGAACAAGACTTTCGCCTGGGGATATGCAGATCTCAGCTGCAGACTGGGAACCTATGAGTCAGACAAGGTATGCTTCCTGCTTCTTCAGTCTTGCTCTTTCATGATCTCAACAACCTGGTTTGACAGGGGTGGGGAGAATCCAAAGACCTGTCAGCTATTCCTCCAGAGACAAGAAAAGAGCACATCTTCAAATCATGAGATGAGCAGGCTGGCTGCCTGAGGAACAAGTGTCTTGGAAAGTTGTGAAGTCAGGGCTGACAGCTTCCGCCCACTCCCAGAGTTCTTCTAAGAGATCTCAGCCAGCAAAGGGCTCGCCATTTCTGCAGTCATGAAGAGCCTCCTTCTTGGCAAATTACCATATGGGCAAATTACCATTTTAGTACTCTAAATAGCTGCAAAAGCATTGTTAAGCCCATCCCACCTGGAGCTGCCACTGCTGTATCTTAGAGAAGCAAATCATTGACCTTGAGTGGACACTTGCCCTGGGATGGACCTTCCTACCCACTGCGCTCCCTTCTCACACTTGCCCTAGGATGGACCTTCCCTCACTGCGCTCCCTTCTCACACTTGCTCTAGCTATAGCACACGTCCTTCTTGCCATCTTATGTAGCATTATACACAAGCTGAACATCGTCTTCTCAGACTGCAGAAGACTGAGACTCTTGGAGACACAGCCATGTTTAATTTCTGTGCTCAGAAGCCAGTGCAGTTAGGAAGCTCTGGGGTAGTTGAGGGCCAACACTTCAGTGGCAGGACCACTGAACCGAGCCTGGCCGGAAACAGGAGGCAGTGTTTGCCTGGGAGGCTTCTGTGGAGGGCTTCCCCTTTCCCATCTACCCCTGGCATGGCCGACGTCTGGAGCATATGTCTCACATGTTTTGTTTCACAGGCCGTGACTGTTTATGAATGTTTGTCTGAGTGGGGCCAGATCCTCTGTGCGATCTGCCCCAACCCCAAGCTGGTCATCACGGGTGGAACGAGCACTGTGGTATGTGTATGGGAGATGGGCACCTCGAAAGAAAAGGCGAAGACTCTCACACTCAAGCAGGTAACACTGCCGCCAAGGAGAGCGAGGCTGGGCGCCTTTTAGCTCAGCTTAGTGCTCCGAACATCAAGGGCTTCCTTAAGTTAGAGATGCTCCAAGCAGAACAGGCAAAGCCAGGGGGATAGTTTTCTTTCCAAGATTGCTTCTGACTCTGCAGTCTAGGCTGGCCTCAGACTCATGATCTACTTGCCCCAACCTGCTTAAATAAATAAATCAGAACAATTGTTGCTTAAAATCTAAATGAAGTCTGTAGATAATACATTTCAGCATATTTATTAACCTAAAGGTTTCTTGGAAATTATATATACAACTGAATTTTTTGCTGGCCAAATTATATTTGCTATTGATTCATATGAATTTCTCTGTGGGGTGGCTAGATGACCGAGTTTTAGATGTTTCTTTTGTCATTTGTTAAATCTTAGGACATGTCAGACTTGTTAATATGTTTGCTAAAACCCCTCATGATGTAGTTAAAAAATATTTTTGACCACTTAATCTGTATTTGAATCTATTATTAATTTTTACTTAGTACTAGAAGCCTTCTTTTGTAATTAAGCTATTTTCTGGAGTCAGATCTCTGCTTCCAACTTTGTGTGGGTTCCAAGACTTGAACTCGGGTCACTAGGCTTGTGCTGCAAGCAGCTTTACCCACTGAGCCATCTTGCCAGCATGAAGCTGGTTTATAATATTTGATTTGGGTGTTCAGAAAAGAAGATACATCCTTGTTTTCTATAGTATAATTTGTAAAACAGTATAATAATACTGTCTTATTTTCTGAGCACTTACTAGGTTTCAGGGCATTATACATATGTTAAAAATATATAACTCCAACCGGTGTGGTGGCCCACGCCTTTAATCCCAGCACTCGGGAGGCAGAGGCAGGCAGATCTCTGTGAGTTCAAGACTAGCCTGGTCTACAGAGCGAGTTCCAGGATAGCTGGGGCTATAGGGAGACCCCTTCTCGAAAAGACCCAAAACAAAACAAACAAACAAACAAACAAAAAAAAAAAATATATATATATATATATATCTCCAAACTTCAAATTATGCAAGGTCATTTTTTTGTTGTTGTTATAAGAGGCCTACCCAAAGTTACTCTTGTGATAAAGCCAGAATTTAAGTTTAATTCTGACTCTAAAGCTATTTTAAAGCCAAACAAGTCTAACAAGTAGCAGTGTGTTGGCTATCCATGGAAAGAATTAAACCTCTTGAACCTTTACCAACAACCTTCCATATAGAACAGAAACCTCTTAGACTTGCTGGATCCTGAGGCAAGCCGTGTAAGAGAAGTAGTCTGGAGAAGAATGCAGACAAGTGTGACAGTGTGCTGATCCACACTCTCCTGGGTAAAATACTTCCCATTAGAGGTTGGGTTTTGAAGCTCATGTGCCAGTCAAATGGACTTTTTGCTTAAAACTGCCTTCTGGTATTTGCTAAACATAACCAGAAAAGTCTACATGACCAAAAATGTATGCAGCTCTTTGTTTAAGCAGGGAAATAGCATTCTCTTGGTGCCCAGGAACTCCTAACAGCAATTTGAGTTCTTTTCCTCAAAAATCTTTACTTTCATACATCACCATTTCTTTGGATTCTGTTAATTTTCATACTGCAGTTAGAGGATAAGGGTTTTTTCCCATTTGGGGGAGCCGCACTCTGGCAGAGCTTCTCAGACAGGCAGCAGGCCTGCGGCATGGTGACACATCAGGACACTCATCAACCAGTCATGCTGGCTCACCTTTGTACTTGTTAACGTATTTATTTTTGAATAATTGCACTTATTTTGAACATTTTTAAAAGCTCATCCAGCTGTAGGTCCTCAGAATATGCTACATAGGGATTCTTGGCAAAAAGAAAAGAGACACAGCTTAAGATATCTATTTCGGGTCTCACAATTAATACATGACCACTTGGAAAGCATTTAAAGAAACCTAAGCTAGGCTGGGGCAGCCACTTCCTCTTTCTTCCAAGATCCTCACCAGGAAAGAAACTCAAAAGGGAGAAGTGAGCCTGCAGCGTCCCCTCCTGCCCCATGCTGACCAATCTAGAAGCTCTGGAGTCACATGGCGACCCTGCCCTTCTGACTGGCCTTGTTTGTTCTTCTTTACAGGCTTTGCTCGGCCACACTGATACTGTCACCTGTGCCACAGCCTCACTGGCCTATCACATCATCGTCAGCGGGTCCCGGGACAGAACCTGCATCATCTGGGACTTGAACAAACTGTCGTTTCTAACCCAACTCCGAGGCCACCGTGCTCCAGTTTCTGCTCTTTGTATCAATGAGTTAACAGTAAGTAGTATGTTTAGGAAACATACTGGCTTTTCTGAACAGAGTGACTTTTCTAAGTTGCTAGTTCCATTCTGTAGAAGTCACTACATTTTGCTTGATTTATGTGTTGTTTAAAAGCAAACAGATGTGCCGGGTGTGGTGGCGAATGCCTTTAATCCTAGCACTCGGGAGGCAGATGCAGGCAGATCTCTGTGAGTTCAAGGCAGCCTGGTCTACAGAGTGAATTCCAGGACAGCTGGGGCTACAGGGAGACCCTGTCTCAAAAAGACCAAAAAAAAAAAAAAAAAAAGGCAAACAGACATTTATAACCCAGACAGGGTGTTATCCTAAAATTCATTCACCGCTGCAAGAGAGTAAAAGTTGATTAAAATAAAACATACAGGGCTCGAGAAATGGCTCAGCAGTTAAGAGCACTGGCTGCTCTTACAGAGGACCCAGATTCTATTCTCAATACCCATATGGTGGCTAACAACCATCTGTAACTCCAGTTCCAGGGGAATCCAACAGCCTCTTCTGACCACTACAGATATTGCATGACATGGGTGCACTTAAGCATATGCAGGCAATATATTCATACACATAAAACAAAAATAATAAATAAAATATTAAAAACTAAGTAAAACATGCTATAGTGTACTTTTCTGAAAATAAGGAAATTGTGGGACATACTAAGATGTAAGGATTTCATTGAAATGGTCTGTCTTTTTGTTGTTTGTTTATTTGTTCGGAGACAGGGTTTCCCTGTAGCCCAAGCTATCCTGGCTGGAACTCCCTATGTAGACCAGGCTGGCCTTGAACTCACAGAAATCCACCTGCCCCTGCCACCCAATGAATGAAAGGCATGTACTACCACACCTGGCTTTGTTGAAATTTTTAATAAAATA
The DNA here is from genome assembly GCA_009823505.1 of Rhizomys pruinosus. NCBI lineage: Eukaryota > Metazoa > Chordata > Mammalia > Rodentia > Spalacidae > Rhizomys > Rhizomys pruinosus. Next base: position 221,367 of record VZQC01012745.1, on the reverse strand, counting down.
CATTCAAGATTGCTTACTTCTTATGTAAAGTGAAAAGCATTAACCCCTGGGCATAAAAACAAGGGAAAAATAATTATCAAGTTTTTGTTGTTGTTGTTGTTGTTGTTGTTTGGTCTTTTCGAGACAGGGTCTCCCTGTAGTCCCAGCTGTCCTGGAACTCGCTCTGTAGACCAGGCTGGACTTGAACTCACAAAGATCCGCCTGCCTCTGCCTCCCGAGTGCTAGGATTAAAGGCATGCGCCACCACGCCCAGCCAATTATCAAGTTATTTTTAAGATCTCCAAAAGTTCCAAAAGATATTTGCTCCTCCCACACACACAAAAAAAAGTTAATGTTTTCCACACAAATGCATGAAGTGAATTGGATTTAAATGTATGCATTGGCCTAGGAGTTCCCCTGTAGACCAGGCCACCTGAAGTAGCCCAGAGGGAGAGCCAGTGCTTAAATGGGATGAAAAGCAGGGGAAGGTCAGAGTGCGCTGGGGAAGCTGACACCTGTGTGTGACACCTCTGTGTGAGCCGCATGCAGGTGGTGCCCCTCCACTCCATATGCAGAGCAGTCCTAGAAATTAACAGCATCCTGTCTATCGGCTCATGGCTTCTTAACTGCACACACCCGTTCCCGTCGTATCCTGCCCTCCCCTGGCCCATCCTTCAGAGCACAGTGGTTCTAGTCATGCCATCGAACAAGACTCTCATCATCGTCCACACAGACAGCCTTCATTCTGAGGAGCTTCATCTCTGATTTTTACTGCTTGTGCAGCCTTCTTCACTTACTGTTTTCATTGCTGTAATGAAACACCTGGCAGAAGCAACTTAAAGGAGAAAGGGTTCATTCGGGTTTACAGTTTAAGTAGATGCAGTCCACCATGGCAGGGAAGCCACAGCAGCTGCGAGTGTATGAGGCAGCTGTAACTGACAAGAAGAGTGATTGTGGTCAAGCAGGCTGGAAGCAGGGCCAGCAGACTATGTCTCTCCAGGGCCCTCCCCTCCAAGTAACCTACCTCTATCACTGTGTCTCTTCTCCCAAAGGTTCAACAAACACCACCAGCAGCTGAGGACCAAGTATTCAAACACATATGAGCCTGTGGGAAGCATTTTCTACTCAAACTGAAAGACTAAGCATTATGTGTTAAAGCATCTTGTCGTCACTTAAACAGAAATAAATTCAGTTCTGGTGACTAGCACTTAGAAAGCCTAATTGATTAGAATAGAAGTGCTCAGAGCTGGGAACGTGGAGGCACATACTGGTAAAAGTCAGATCTGACTTTCCATGTATTAAATGAACACTACTTGGGTTTCCTATTAATGTTTATACCTAAAGAGCTTTCTGAAAACGTGGGCACAGCATAACTACTCTGCCCTACCAGTGTTACTCTAAGTCAGATACTTCATCTGATTTAGATCATTTTGATTTGAGCTTATTCTTAAATACTGAGAATTTTATTTATAGCCATTTATTTGAGCCATTCTGTACCCACCCGAGTACAGGAGTTGCTGCAAACAGAACAGAAGCATTTAGGTGGGGTTTTCTGCTTAGTTTTGCTTTTTTTTTTTTCAACATACTTTAGAAATGCCTTGGTAACTCATGAAAAAGAATTCTATTTCTGTTGTGTGCCTCCATCCACTGTCCAGCCAGCTTTACTTCAGTTCATATGACACTCTCTAGCTTGGGTCCATTGTGCCTTGCCTTCATCCTCTGCCACCCTATCACATCCTAGTGATAGCTAACTTGATAAGGCCACAGTCATGGTTGGTTAAGTGGAATGCCTAAGGTGCTGACCCCTGGATGGACACGTACTTCCTTTTGCTATTGCTTTGTATTTGGAGAAGAATCCAGCCCATTAAGATTTTATTTACCTCTCTTTTTAGAGAGAGAAAAACCTATTCAAAGAACTGACCAAAACAGTAAACTTGTGCATCAAAAAGATTATAAAAGACTGAGAAAAAGATGCAAGACAGGACTTAACATGTATGACAGAATCCATGAGCTCTGGCGGGGGGGGGGGGGGGCATGAGGGGTGGGCATGGATAGGGGAAATGAGTCAAAATTTGACTAAGAAATGTTGTATGAAATGCGCTCAATAAAAAATTTTTAAATAGTTAAAAAAAGACTGAGAAAAGATGCAGGACAGGACTTAGCATGTATGACAGAATGCATGAGCTCTGGTGGGGGGGGCAGGAATGAGGGAAGGAGTCTAAATTTGATTAAGAAATGTATAAAATATACAAAAGCTCAATAAAAAATTAAGAAAAAGAAGTATTGCACTATATTTTCCTCCTGTGTAATGTCTTTTTCCTAAATTACACCTTATATTTAGTGTCCATAATGTCTAGAAGCATAGATAATGTTTGATAGTTTAATAAAGATGTCTCTTGATAAAAAAATGATTTTATTTACATGTTTATTCTTTTCCTGTTGTTAAAATCTCATGAAAACATGAGTTTTCACTCAACTTTGAACTCTTGAAAAGTGTCCTCTGTTGGGTCAGCAAGCCCTGAACTCTAGGTTACCTCAGAAGGTATTCAGCCACTGGTGGTACAAGGACTGAGGTGTCTTGAAAGCTCGGCTTCTAAGCTGTCATGTAATGTGAGGGGGATGATGACAGTGACGAGCTTTCCTTTGTCTTCTCAGGGGGACATTGTGTCCTGCGCCGGCACTTACATCCACGTGTGGAGCATTAATGGGAACCCTGTCGTGAGTGTGAACACATTCACAGGCAGGAGTCAGCAGATTGTCTGCTGCTGCGTGTCCGAAATGAATGAGTGGGACATGCAGAATGTAATCGTGACAGGACACTCAGACGGAGTGGTCCGGGTAAGTGGCCTCAGAGAAATCTTTACTAGGATATTGGCTCCTGCAGTTGTAACCTGAACCTTCCAGAGCTGCCCAAAGCTTATGGACACACCTGATCAGGTTGTAATGTTTAGCAAAGACTCTTTCCAGTTCACACAAGCCTTGGCACCAGTGTCAGACATGGAACACCAACCATTTGGCTTCCTTTCTAACTGCTAAGTAGATCTGTTAGTGCTGCTGACCACTTGACACCGTTACACAGAAGTCATATACACTCAGTACCCACGCCATCCTGGAACTTCTACAGTGTGCACTGTGTCAACATTGGGTTTCAAAAGGACAGGATAGGAAGCAAGGACAGTCCCTTCCTCACAAAGAATCAGCTAGAAAGTGTGCCTCGAGGGACTAGGTAGTTTGGATCCCCCGCACGCAGTCACATCAGCGTGTATCTGTAACCCTGGAGGGGAGGGAGGAGGCAGGAAGATCCATGGAACTTGATGGCAGCCAGGTTAGCTATAGCCAGGAGCTTCAGATCCAGTGAAAGAAACGGACAGCGAAGGGCGAGAAGGTACCCAGTGCCAGCACATGCCTGCGAGCGTGCGCATGCGTGCACACACATGCAACACACAAAGATATATCTTGAGGCCCCAGGTCTAGGCTCAGGCTAAAGCCCACATGATTGCCCCCTAAACCTAAGTGTACTGTATCTTTTTTCCTGGCTGACCATTGGTGGGCCTTTATAGAAAAGACAGTGAGCTAGTGACCTCTGGCCTCTGCTCAGATGTTTCAGTTTCTCTCAGGAGAGCTTTTTTTTCTTTGTGCCTATAGTCTTTTTTTTTTTTTTTAACACTACTTTGTTTTTAATCAATTAATTTATTTTTAATATAATAGAATTTTTGTGGACTTCATACAATACATCTTAATCATATTTAGCCCTCCCCTTCCATTCCTGCACCCCCCATAGCCCACCCACAGAACTTCATGCATTTTGTCATATTTGTTAAGACCTATCAAGTCAGGTTTGTACACCCGAATGTCCTTTAGTGTGAGTTGATCCATTGGAGTCTGTTCAGCCTGTCTAGTATCATTCCCTTAAAGACCAACTCTTCCTCTCCCAGCAGTCATCAGTTTCCAGTAGTTCCTCAGCAGACTTGTGACTTCCTGCCCATTTCCCAGTTCGATGCTGGTTTTTGTCTGATTGAGTTTGCTGTGCTCTTAGTCAAAGCAGAGGGGCTGATTACCACCCTCCTTAATCTCAGCCCATGCAGTGCTTCAGCCAGCAGTGCACAGGCGCACGATGCAGTTCCTACTGTGAAATCTGCAAGGCCTTGCCAAAAACTGCACAGCTCAAGCTCTGAAGTTTTTATTTTTAAAAAAGGAGGGGTACCCCACAGACAAATGTGCTTGTTTGCAAGAGTTGGAGAGGCTTTGTGGAAGACAGAAGTTTACTTACATAGTTGACAGTGATCTTAAACTTTCTTGGGCACAGCCCTTCCCTCTGGCCTAGAATAGCTGCCAGAGGAGGCAGCTCGCCTCACGGCAAGTTCAGGAAAGCCCACTTCTCTGCAGTCACAGAAACCTGCTTAACCCCAGAGTGTATCTCCATGAAGTAATATATTTGGTGTTTCCTTAATATGTTTCTTAAATGGTGTTTAGTTTTTTTGTATTTATTTAAATGCAGTTCTGGAGAATGGAGTTTTTGCAAGTTCCTGAAACACCAGCTCCCGAACCTGTTGAAGTCCTAGACATGCAAGAAGACTGTTCAGAAGCACAAATAGGTACTTCTAAAAATCAGCTCATCATTTTGTTTATTTACTTAGGTCACTGTGGAAAAATTTAAACCAAATAGCCTGAAGCTGGTTGCCGCACCACAAGCTCTCCCCTGCCTGCCATGTCACTCCTTTGGTCAAATGTGTCAGGCTTCCTCTGGCTCACATGTCCCTTCTGTCTTAGTTGACATCCACATTCCCCTGAGCATCAGGGTAGTTACTGGATCTTGGGTTTGGAAAATCCAGAGCAGATCTGAAGGCACAGTGTTGTTTACCTCAGGTGGTTCCTCCCGTCAGTAAGGCTCCTCTGCTCAGCATGGGGGCATGCAGTGTGGATGACCGGAGGTTGCCATGCTCAGAAACTGTTAACAGAGGCAAACCAAACCCCAGTGTGCTCACCCCACACCCTTGTGCTCACATTTGACATCCATTCTAACTGAAGATTGGTGGCCTGTCATCCGCTGTTATTTCTAAAGCACTTTAAATTTCCCAGTGAAGTAAAGAGCCTGATGAATTCTGTACAAGATCGTTGTGGGCAGGAGAGGTCTGCTCCATGTTGTGGGTCTCCAGAGATACTGTTCTCCTTGATGTTCGGTACAAATGACTTGCTAAAAAGAACCAGAGTTTTCAGTTTGATGAACTTCAGATCAGCTCTCTATAGTTAACTTTTGCACACTGAAAGTTGCATGTGCCTTTGATGATACAAGGGCACTCCTGAATGAAAAGGCATGGTCCTCAAAAGGCAGAGTCACTTCCTGTGTCAGCTGCAAGGGCGCTCCTGAAGAAGGAAAAGGCATAGTCCCCAAAGGGCAGAGTCACTTCCCATGTAAGCTGAAAACGTTACTTTCTATGACAGGAAAAACAAATCCCATAAGCAACACATTTTATTTTTTTTCTCCTTCCCTCTTTCCTTCCTTCTTTTCTTTCCATGTATGAGTGTTATCCCTGCATGTAAGTGTACCCATGTCATGCAGTGCTGGTGGACGTCAGAAGAGGATGTCAGTTTAGCCACCATTCAACTAGGATTCAAACCCTGGTCTTCTGCAAGAACAGCCAGTACATTTAACTGCTGAGCCATCTCTCCAGCCCCCTATTTTATTTCTTATACTGCGTTAATATGTATAAATTTCTACAGACTCAACTTTAACACCACCAAATGTCATCCATCATGTTGGCAGAGAGGACATAAAATTCAGAAATTCATTTCGATTCAATAACTAGGGGTTGCCTGTTAAATCTCAGGCATCAGATTCAGGGGTCCAGTAAGAACAGAGTCACTTTCCCTTCTTTTAACAAACACAGTAGAAGATAAATAAGCAAGATGGAAGAAAGGGTCATAGTCAGTTTGGAGAGACATTTGTGTATCATCTTTGTCCATGTATCTTCATACTGTGGACACAGTCCACAGGGAAGGACCACTGAGTAGTGTACCAGGGATGAGACTCCAGAGCCTTTAATTGTTTGAAAAGGAAGGCAAGTAGGGCTGGAGAGATGGCTCAGCATTTAAGAGCACTGTCCAATCTTCCAGAGGGCCTGGGTTCAATTCCCATCACACATATATGGTAGCTGATAACTAACTGTAACTCCAGTTTCAGGGGATCAAACACCTTCTGACCTCTGTGGGCATTGCACGACACAGGTGCACTTACATACATGCAGGCAGTACACTCATACATAAAATAAAATAAAATAAAAATAATAAAATAAAATAAAATAAAACATAAAATAAAATAAATAAAATAAAAAGGAAGACAAGCTAGGGGCTCAGTGGAGATCAAAGACATACCCAAAACAGCTTAGGGTATGATTACAAGCCATTAGTCTACTGTCTCCTTAGAGAGTATATAAATAACATTTGTCTTGCTAAAAAATATAAATAAATAGGTACATATAGTGAGCTGATACTGGCTCTAGTTATGCATATGTATGTATACTGAGCTGGCACTGGCTCTAGTTATGCACATGTGTGTATAGTGAGCCGGCACTGGCTCTAGTTATGCAAATGTGTGTATAGTGAGCTGGCACTTGCTCTAGTTATGCACTTTCATGGGTTTTCCTTTTGGGAGTTGTTACTGAAGGAGATGGAAATTGATGTGAAGAAATGAAAAAATGGCAATGAGAAGAGGAAGAATAGATCTGAAATCAAAGTTTTCATAAGAAAGTTACTCACCTTTGCAGTCATGCGGTTACTGACTGTCAGAAGGCAGCAAGGTCCGGTGCTTCTACCTCTATCTGTACAGACACCGTGCAGAGGTAATAGTTTACGATAGGAATTTCAAATACCACGTAGCACAGAAACAAGGAATTTCAGAAGAGCAAAGAAATAGTTTGAGTAGAAAGAATTGGGTCAGATTTTGGAGAAAGAAGTTGTGAAGTTTTGCTCTGTGAGACAGATAACACCAGTCCACACTGACATGGGAAGACCAGTTCAAATAGAGTTTACAGTACATGGGCAGAACACCTGAGGAGCCTGACTGTGGTAGGGAGAGTAGAGTTTATACCCTACCATACAAGGTCAAATGACAATCTAAGGATTTTCCCAGAAGTAGTCTATGAAACAGAAGCCTAAGAAAATGTGTCTATACTTTCTTAAAATATGTGTAATCTTGTTAGGAATACTTAGCTTAAACAATTTGTGAAAAAAAAGAACAGAGACCAAGCTGAGTCTGCATTCATCTTCCTTCTCTAATTTTCCCAATGCTTTCCCCAGGGCAGCCAGCCCAAGAGGAAGACAGCAGCGACTCGGAAGCAGAGGAGCACAGCGTCAGCCAGGAGCCTAAGGACACTCCTAGCCAACCCAGCAGCACCAGCCACAGGCCCCGGGCCGCGTCCTGCCGGGCCACAGCCACCTGGTGTACAGACAGTGGCTCCGATGACTCCAGGCGCTGGTCTGATCAGCTGAGTCTTGATGAGAAAGACGGCTTCATATTTGTGAACTATTCTGAGGGCCAGACCAGGGCTCATCTACAGGGGCCCCTTGCCCCCCCTCACCCCAACCCCACTGAAGCACGAAATTACAGCAGATTGAAACCTGGTAATTTTATAGTCTGGGATCTCTTTCTCCCTCCTTGTGGGTGTGTCACAGGTGGTATTTTTGTACTATGGGGTCTCCTTCCCTCTGGGCCCTATCCTTGAACAACTCTTGACCCACAAACAAAGGCCTCTGACAGTTCTCCTATAGAGCATATTTATAGAGGCTGACCTATAAACATGTTTGTAACAAACTGGGTATGTTTTAAAGATGAAACCACAGACCAAAACTACATTTTTGCTGGGTGTGTGGTGGGGTACACCTTTAATCCCAGCCCTTGGGAGGCAGAGGCAGGTGGATCTCTGTGAGTTCCAGGCCATCTGGGGATACAGGGAGAACTATCTCAAAAAGAAACAAAACAAAACAAAAAAACTCTACATTAATTCACACAGCTTCCCTTGGTTTACTTCATTATGTCCTCCATTTCTCCCTCCAGGGTACCGGTGGGAACGCCAGCTGGTATTCAGAAGCAAACTGACTATGCACACGGCCTTCGATCGAAAGGACAATGCACACCCAGCCGAGGTCACCGCATTGGGTGTCTCCAAGTAAGACCAGGCCTTTTGCATTGCTCTCCCTTTCTGGGTCATTTGCATAGCTGGGGACCCACATTCCAACCAGGTCCTCGAGGCATGTGTGCTACTCTGTGTAGCAGAAACCAGCCACTGTGTGGGTTTTCATTGTTAACTTAAAAAAATAAAATAAAATGTCCTCTGTGTTCTTAAAAGATACAGCAAGGTTTGATCCAAAGGAAATTGAAATGGCAAAGTAAATCTGGGCTCAGTTCTGTGTTTGTCTCTTCTATCACACTTCCCTGGAGGGAATCAGGGCTCCCTATGGCCAGGCCCCACACTCCAAACCCCACACCACAGGCCTTCTCGTGTTTTCCACAGGGATCACAGCAGGATCCTCGTCGGTGACAGTAGAGGCCGAGTGTTCAGCTGGTCTGTGAGTGACCAGCCAGGCCGTTCCGCCGCCGACCACTGGGTTAAGGATGAAGGTGGCGACAGCTGCTCAGGGTGCGCCGTGCGCTTCTCCCTCACAGAAAGACGGCACCACTGCAGGAACTGTGGCCAGCTCTTCTGCCAGAAGTAAGATATGTGTTTCCTGAGTTCCTCAGGCTCCGTGTGCAGGCTATTCAAGCTTGCTCACGGCTGGGTGCGGTTATTGTAAATCAGTTTTCCCTTTTCTTTACCTCTGTGTGTGACTGTATGAGGTTTATTTTCCTTCTAATGACTCTTAAGGATTCTTGGATCTTTTTCTGTTTTGCAAATGATGCCACAGTACTCTGCTCTTACTGCCCCCGCCACACAGGCTGGATTCCCTTTGAGGAGATGGACTGGAGCTGAGAGGACATAGACGAGCGCTTCACTGGGTATTGCTAGTGACTCCTAAACAGCAGTGCTGGTTTGCACTGCACCCAGCAGGATGGGGAGTCTGCCAGACTCTCATGCTCAGTATCACCAAGCCTTGTTCCCTTGACAATCTCATGACTGAGGAAACATGCCTTGCTGTTTCAACTTGCAGAGCTAGAGACTGGCTCTGTCTCCCCATGCCCATTGGCACTCGGCTTCCTCTTGGGAATGGCTGCCATTTTCCTTGTACGTCGACTATCTTATCTTGCTCACTTTCTCCTTTGTTTTTCCTCTCCTCGAGTTCTTGCTATACTCTTCCCCTGTACGTGCATGTATTTCCTGCAGGTCTGTGGCTTTGCTTATGTCTTTTTGAGACAGGGTCTCCCTGGAGCTCCTGCTGACCTGGAAGTCACTGTATAAACCAGGCTGGCCTTGAGCTCAAAGATACACCTGTCTCTGCCTCCCCAGTGCTGGGATCTAAGGTGTGAGCCACTATGCCCAGCTTTTTTCTTTTCTGTGTCTTAATATTTTGATGTCCTAAAATCATACAGCAAATTTTTTTATTTAAAAATGTTCTACTTTTACTTGTTATATTTAATCTTCTATTTGAAATGGATGTCAGGTGTGATGAGGCCCCAGATGAAAGTCAGCTTACCGTCCTCACAGTCCTCAGACTCTGTGTCATACATACATAGAAAAGATCCCAGGGGGACCCCATTGTAATGTTCCTGTTGCCTCACTCTACAAATGCTCTCACAGAAAACACATTGTTCCTAAACTGTGGTCTTTCTGAGTCAAGTACTAGGTTTTATAGGCAGCATGGCTACTTTTAAGGAGGTAGTCTTTCTGCAGATTCTGATCATGTTTGTTGTTAGTTCAAGTCAGTTGCTGAACCTCTCTGAGCTTGTTTCTTCATGGGTAGAAACAAGCTCAGAGAGCCTTGTAGTGGTGTTGAGAGAACTAAATGCTTTCAAGTGCGGAGACAAAGGACCAGTTTTTTTTTTGGGGGGGGGTTGGGTTGGGTTGGTTTAAGAGTGTTTTAAATACCTTTTTTTCCCTTAAATCTTTTCCCTAAGCAGTCCAGTTCAAGATGAGGTAGCAAGGATGTCCTTGGCAGCATTCCTGACGGGGGCTTCTGTGAGGTCAGCAGAGAGTGCTCGCATACCTCTGTGCTTTGAGAAGCCAGCACTACAAACTTAGTGATCCCATAATTGCTGGTGGTCAGCACTCCAGTGTGTATGCTGCCATATATCTGTTCTTTGCAGTGTTTAAACTTTCAAAATACTGTTTAGGCATAGGTAATCTTCTAAATTGTCCATTGCTATCAAATGTGAGAGTGGAAGCTTTTTGGAGCTCTGACCAAGAAGGTGCTAAATCTAAAGCTGGGCAGGGGGGCACAGCCTGGCCCACAGCCCTGTGTCCCTCAGCTCCTGAGAGAATTGCCAACACTCCTAAACATCTCTATAAAATCCAGTAACCAGTCCAATAAACCCCTTCAGCTTAGCACATTTCATTTATTTCCTGAGCACTTAGGTTAACAGATGAAGTATAAATCTGCATTTCAGTCTGATAAAAACCCAGAGTGACTTAGTACCATAGTCAACACGTTTCCTGCTTTACTCACATATAGAAGCTCAAGTACTGTTTAAAGAACATGAACTTATCTTAAGTAGAGTCTGCATGAATCCATTGTATCAAGATACATAGAAAATGAGAGCACTTGGACCTAAGAAGAAAATGGAAGAGCTAGTTCCTGAGGAGGAGCAGGCGCCATGGCCATTCTGCTGGAGACCATGCTGGGCGACATCGTCATCGACTTGTACACCGAGGAACAGCTGTGCGCTTGCTTGAATTCCCTGAAGTTGTGCAAAATAAAATATAAAATATAATTATTGCCTTATTCACAGTGTACAGAGGGATTTTATCACACAGACAGGCGATCCTACAGGGACTAGCCATGGAGGAGAATATGTATTTGGAAAACTGTATGGTGATGAAGCAAGCTTTTTTGAGGTAGAAAAAAATGCCAAGAATTAAGCACAAGAAGAAAGGCACTGTGTCCATGGTGAACAATGGCAGTGATCAACATGGATCTGAGTTTCTTATTTCTATAGGAGAAAATCTAGACTACCTTGAGGGTGTTCATACAGTATTTGGTGAGGTAACAGAAGGCATGGATATAGTAAAGAAAATTAACGAGACCTTTGTTGACAAGGATTTGGTACCATATCAAGATATCAGGATAAATCATACAGTGATTTTAGATGATCCGTTTGATGACCCTCCTGGTTTATTAATTCCGGATCGATCACCAGAACCCACAAAGGAACAATTAGATAGTGGTTGAATTAGAGCAGATGAAGAAATTAATGACTTCAAAGGAAGATCAGCTGAAGAAGTAAAAGAAATAAAGGCAGAAAAAGAAGCTAAAACTCAAGCTATTCTTTTGGAGATGGTGGGAGACCTACCTGATGCAGATATTAAGCCTCCAGAAAATGTGCTCTTTGTAAGTAAATTGAATCCAGTGACCACAGATGAGGGTCTGGAGATAATAGTCTCAAGATTTGGGCCAATAAGAAGTTGTGAAGTTATTCGGGATTTGAAAACAAAAGAATCCCTCTGTTATGCATTTACTGAATTTGAAAAGGAAGAAGACTGTGAGAAAGCATTCTTCAAAATGGACAATGTACTTATGGACAACAGGAGAATACATGTGGATTTTAGCCAGTCTGTTGCAAAGGTTAAATGGAAAGGAAAAGGTGGACAGTATACCAAGTGTGATTTCAAGGAACAAGAACGGAACGGACCATCCAATTTAGTTACGAAAGAAAAAGTCAAGCCCAAACAGGATGCAAAATGTGATCTTATACTGGATGAGCAGGCAGACTCACCCACAAGTTAAAAACACAAGAAGAAAACCCATCACTGCTCTGAAGAAAAAGATGAAGATTCCATGCCAATCAAAAATACTAACCAGGATATCTACAGAGATGGGTTTTGGCCATTATAAAGAAGAAGAAAGCTGTTGGGAGAAACAAGAGTGAAAAGAGAGACCAACATCAGAACCGCACCCACAGCTGATCTTGAGAAAGGGACAGCCACCACAGTAACAGCCACAAGTCCAAAGACCGAACAGATCCACACGAAAGAGAAGGGAGCAAAGAGAGACCGAAGCAGACGTCCAAGGACATCCGAAGACAAAGAAAGTCTAAGTATAGATAAGCAGGAAGAATCAGAAGTGAACAGTTACACGCTTACTCTTACCTGACTTAAAGTAGCAGGAGTGATGCTCAGATTTTAGGTCAAAGCAGATAGACTCTGCCTGTTATTTTTGTTTTCTTTTTATGTTAAAATCATAGCCCTTGTATTAATACTAATAATGTAGGGCACTGAAAGATAGTTGAACATTTTCTTTGTATACTTTTTTGTACTAATTTTATTGTTAAACAGACATGGTAGCACTCATTTAACATCTTTCATATTTTCAGTCTTTTTTAAATGAAGTATTTCATATTACAGAAATACATAAACATGTATATGAAATATAAACAAGAATAAATATAACTATCTGTGTACCTATCAGCCAACTTAAGAAATAGAATAGTACTTATTTTAGAAGTTCTACATGTCCTCTTTCCAGTAATTTACATGTTCCCTTTTGAGGAATTATTATTCTGAGTTTTGTATTTGTTCCCTTGCTTGTTGTAGGTTTACAACATATGTGTTTTGCTAAATGAATTGTTAATTTTATACATTTTTTAATTTATTTTTTTATTATTTTTTAATATACATTTTGTACAAGATTATCAAATCTAGACCCATGTCCCCCACCCTATCCCCTCACTCCACCAAAGCTCATGTATTCTGCCAAACATGCTTTTCATCTTTCTCAGTCTTTCTCAATATTCTCCATGTGGAAGTTGACTGTTTTGAGCAGAAGTTCACTGTTTCAGTCAGTTCCTTGATGCAGTCCTTTCTGTTGTTGTTGTTGTTGTTGTTTCCAATATACATCACTCCCAACTGCTTGGACAAAAGTTCAAGGGGCCATGCACAAGAAATACTTACAACTAGGTAATTGGCACTAGCATCCACAGATGAGGGATACCATTCGTCATTTGTTTTTCTGGGACTGTGTTACTTCACTCAGCCTGATCTTCTAGCTCCAGCCATTTTCCTGTAAAGCTCGTGATGTCATCTTTCTTTACTGCTCTATTGTGTAGATGTACCACATTTTCTCTATCCACTCATCAGTTGAGGGGCATTTGGGTTGGTCACAGCTCCTTGCTATTGTGAAGAGAGCTGAAATAAGCATGGCCATGCATGTATCTCTGTGGTGGGGTGAGTCTTGAGGGTACATGCCTAGGAGTGGTATGGCTGGGTCGGGTGGCAAGTTCATTCCAAGTCTTCGAAGGGTTCTCTACACTGCTTTCCATAGTGGCTGTATGAGTTTACATTCCCACCAGCAGTGGATGAGTGTTCCCCTTTCCCCACAACCTCTCCAGCACTTGGTATCATTTGTTTTCTTGATCCTAGCCAGTCTTATTGGAGTGTGATGATATCTTAAAGTGGTTTTGATTTGCATTTCCTTAATGATTAGTGATGTTGAACACTTCTTTTTTTTTTTCTTTTTTTTCCCTCTTTTATTTGTTTATTTTTTAAAGGATTCTACAATGTAATAACACAGTTGTTTTCAGATTGATGTTACTCAGTTTGCCATACAATTAGGTAATTGGTGCATTTTTTTTTGAAGTGGGCCAAATTATTAAGCATAAGCAATGAATGTAAGTAACATTCATGTAAAACCAACTTGCAAGTATCTATGTCCAAATTTTGAACAACCCAAGGTTCCCATAGTCCAGTTGGAGATGCTTGTATGCACAAGCATGTTGATCAATTAGGAGTCCAGTCTATATTGCTGTAGTCTCACAATTCACCCCAATCTCTCCGCAGCCCTTACATTCTACCATGCCTCTTCTTCCGCAATTTGTTCCCTAGGCTTTGGGAAAGGGGCACAAGTGCGTGAGAAGCAAAACAGTCTATTTTCTCTGGAGATGTCATTTTGGACTTTAGTCTGTTCAGGTTGTTTCCCTTCATGGGTTGACAGCTTATCCAGTGATACCTTTTTAGTCATACTAACAAAGCACAAGCAGTTGGATGCACAGGCATTTAAGCAGTACTAATTATTATGGCAAGCTAAGCTGTGAGCATAGACACAGATGCTTAGATGATATGCTAATCCACAAACTGTGGTTTCTCTATAAAGGGTGACAAGTTCTTATTGTGGCTTATAACATCTCCTAACCACTAGAGGACATAAGCTTGTGGCATCTGCTGTGAATTATTCCTCCAAGGAGAGAGCTAATAGCCAATTAGATTTGGGATATATATAGACACATGGCTGCCACTGTCTCACAGTATCTACAGGCAGTTGAGGTGTAGCTGATACTGATGGAGGAGTCTTGCTTGACTCAAGGAGACCAATATTTTGCTGTATTGCTTTAGTGACCTTTGGTAATTTCAGAGGCCAGTTGTACATTAGCAAGTGACGTCTCATAACGTTTTTTTCATGCTCACACCAGGACTTCGACAACAGGGACTTACTACCTTTCTCCTTGCATATATCCCACTTATAGACAAAAGGCCTTTATAATTTTGGGGGGTTTGAATCTCCTAGCCAACATCTCCTAGGCAGAATAATTCATTGCTGATATCAGAGCTTTCCTGTACTAATACATTTTGCTTAATTACACAGCTTATAAAGACTACTATTGAATTTGGCTCCAGGTAGAGAATTATCCTTTCACAGTTCCTATGCCTATCAGTCAATTAAAAATGGGTAGTTATACCTGTTTTATAAGAAATTACCACTATAACAGTTGGCTCTGATTTACAGTTAGGGAGTGACTTCAGTACCATCATGTTTTTCTTTTTCCTATAAAGGGGGGAAGTAGGAAGGTTTCTCAGCATCTGGAAGGTAAACTTCATTAGGGCCCATTATAAACAGTTAACCCCAATAGAATTCAGGGAGATGCTCAGTGTCTGTGACTCAGGCAGTTTGAGGTTCCGCTTTCTTTAATGTTCAGATGGCTCAGCCTCTCTGCTGGCATTTCCCAGTCCATCCTGCACAGCCAAAAGTTATACATTTTCAGGCATTTCGATTGGTGTTTTTACCTGTGGGAACATACAAAGATCTCAAAATTGAAAATTTATCAATAGGATTAGAACACAGAGTTTTCCATTTGTATCCCAGAAGGGATACTACCCCACATCCCACCTCTCACCTCCCTCTTTTTGTTTTTTAAATTTTTATGTTTTGACCTATAGATGCCTAAGTTGTATTACACATACCCATAAACAGGAGCCAAGGCATATAAGTTTTCATTAAATTTACCCAAACTGTTTCTCATTGACTGTATGCTACTTATTTGGGAAGTAAATTTAGCTTAATTCCTTTAAATTGTCCTACAAGTAAAAGAAAGTGTTACAATGTGATGTTGTATAATTCAGAAAAATATAGAGACCATTTGTGTACCTTTACCCCAAAGTTACTGTTGGAAGTTCAATACAAATTATAAATAAAACAATTAACATTTTATATTCCCAATTAGTTCAAATTTATTACCATTTTCACCGAAACCTACAACCAAATTTAATTAATCTAAACATTTCACTAAGCCTTAAAATATCCTATAATATGTGGATAAAGCTTGGGCAGAGTTGAGTACCTGCCAAATAAGTTTTACCCAATATACACTTTGCTCTTTAAAGCTATATGTCTGGACTATGACTTCAGAGAAATCAAATCCATTAACTTATATGGTTTATTTTGTATTTCTGTATAAATCTCTACTGAAATACCTCTCTATATAAATATATGTTATTTTTTTTTTTAGTATAAGCATCCTTCATATAAAACCAATTTGCAAGCAGTTGTGCCCAAACCCACACAGCCCAAGGCTCCCACCATCCAGCTGGAGGGGCTTGAATGTACAATCAAGTTGATCAAATAAGTGTCCACACTATATTACTGTAGTTTTACCATTCACCCCAATCGCAGCCCTTACATTCTACCACTCCCCCTCTTACGCAGATTGTTCCCTAGGCTTAGAAAGGGGCACAGGTGGACGAGAAGCAGAACAGTCTACTTTGTCTGGAGATGTTGTTTTGGACTCTAATCAGTTCTGGCTGTTTCCTTTCATGGGCTGACAGTTTGTCCAGGAATAACCTTTCAATCCTACTAATGAAGCACAAGCAATTAGATATATAGGTATTTAAACATTGCTAATTATTATGGTAGGTTACTTTGTTATAGGCACAGATATTTGGATGGTGTGTTAATCCATGGATTACTTTTTTTTCCTGTAAAAGATGACAAGGTCTTACTGTGGCATATAACATCTCCTAATCACTAGAGGATATAAGCTTGTGGCAACATCCATGAGTTATTCCTCCAAGGAGAGAGCTAATAGCCAAATAGATTTGGGATATACAGACATATGGCTGCCACTGCTGCACAGTATCTCCAAGCAGGTGAGGTGTAGCTGATGTTGGTGGAGGAGTCTTGCTTGACTCAAGGAGACCAACATTTGCTTTATTGGTTCAGTGGCCTTTGGTAACACTCTCTGGTATTCCAGAGACCAACTGTATACTTGTAAGTGCGATCTCGATACAATCCTCCCATGGTTACATCAGGTCATTGACAGCAGGGCGGGCCTTACCACCTCTTTTCTTGAAGATATCCCAGTTTACAGGCAATAAGCCTTAACCTTTTTTGGGGGGGGGATTGGGTCCCCTGGCTAGCATCTTCTTGGCAGAATAATCCATTGCTGCTATCAGTGCTCTCTTGTATTAATTATATGAACTACTTAAAGAGACTTTAGTATTATATTTGTTTCTGAATAGACAATAATCCTTTTTACAGTTCCTATGTCTATTAGTCAATTAAAGAAAGCAGTTTTTCCAGTTTTATAAGAGATTACTTTTTTAACAGTCAGCTCTAATTTACCGTTAAAGGATGACTTCATTACCACCCTGTTTTTCTTTGTTCTATGAAAAAGAGGTAAGGAGGTCTCTCATATTGAAACTGTGCTGCACCTAGAAGGTAAAGTTCATTAGGACTCACTGTAAACAGATGTTACACCTATGGTCCTCAGAGATGTTTGATGCCTGTAGCAGTCTGAGGCTTTTCTTCCTTTTAGTGTTAAGATGGGTGAACTTCTCTGCTGGTATTTCTTGGTACAACCTACATGACGGAAGGCTGTATCCTTTCTTTCTCAGCCTTTGAGTTGGTGACGTTTTGACCTGTGGGAACATACAAATCTTTTCCCATGGTTAGTCTTAAGATTAAATTGAAAGTTTTTGACAAAAAGGTTTAATATGTAACTATCCCCCCTTTTTTATTTTAGGTTTTTTTATTTTTGACCCATGAGTCTCAAAAAGGCAATAGTAGTAGTACACATACCTATAGGCAGGAATCAAGGTGTAAATTTCATTAAATTTATCCAAGCTTTTTTAGGTGACCGTTGTTAATTTGGGAAGCCAACTTAATTCCTTAAGTTAAATTATCCTGTCTGGAGCAGTGCCGGGCTGCTCCAGGTGATCCTAGCAAGTCCGGAACCTGAGACCCCAACACACAACCTCACTATGGCACCCAAGCCAGACCAATTTTATACATTTTTGAATTTTGTATAAATGGCATAATGTATGCTTAAGAAAAAAAAGAAAGAAAACAGAAGAGCATATTTTTAAGAAGAGGTTGTAGTACTGGGAGTGCAGTCTGCAGCGGAGTACCTCACTCACATGGAGGACTCCGCATGGTCCTCTGGGAGTGCAGTCTGCAGCGGAGCACCTCACTCACATGGAGGACTCCGCATGGTCCTCTGGGAGTGCAGTCTGTAGTGGAGCACCTCACTCACATGCCAGGACTCTGCATGGTCCTCTGGGAGTGCAGTCTGTAGTGGAGCACCTCACTCACATGCCAGGACTCCGCATGGTCCTCTGGGAGTGCAGTCTGCAGTGGAGCACCTCACTCACATGGGACTGCGCATGGTCCTCTGGGAGTGCAGTCTGCAGCGGAGTACCTCACTCACATGGAGGACTCCGCATGGTCCTCTGGGAGTGCAGTCTGCAGTGGAGCACCTCACTCACATGCCAGGACTCCGCATGGTCCTCTGGGAGTGCAGTCTGCAGTGGAGCACCTCACTCACATGGAGGACTGCACATGGTCCTCTGGGAGTGCAGTCTGTAGTGGAGCACCTCACTCACATCCCCAGGACTCTGCATATTCCTCTGAAACCCCATAGTCTCCCAGGACCATAAAGAAGGAAAAATGAAGTGATCAAAGAGGTTCTCAAAATGTTCAAAATGGCAGAAGTTTGGAGACCAGGGTATCCTTTTAATGGCCAGTGACCAAACAGCAAAGTGGCTGATCAGAACCATCCAGCTTCTCCACACGTGCTTCTCCACAAAGAAGACTCTAAGCAACATGTGTAGAGTTCTATATTGAGGTGAGTGGTTGGGGTGAACACTGGAAATAAATAGAAGAGAAGCAGAAACCTTGTGAAACCTAGAGATCTGGAGCAAAGCCACAATGAGAGGAACAGCATGTCCCAACATGCCTCTGCTGTACATCCAGAAGAGATGCCTTCCCTCCCCTGGAAAGTTGACTATCAGCAGACTATCTGCACAGATGCTGGCAATACTGTCCACTGAAAATCTGAAACTGGAAAAGAAATTCCCTTCATTTCCCAGTGAACCTCTAGGATGGTATAGCCAGGAGCCATTTTGAGAAGAGACCTATTGTTAATCTGGACTGCTCCAAGGTCAGAATAACCTGAATATTCCCATGAGACCCCACAGACACTCCAGTGCACTGGCTGCATGGGTAACTGCCTCATGAGCCAGACTTGGCTCAGTAGAGTGACTTGACACAGACCCTTGAGAGCACTATATACTAACTAGGAAGTGGGCAAGATTGATAATACCATCAAGGATGGAGGTGCCTGCCCTCAGGGGTATGGCCAGTTGTGAGTAGTTTTAAACAGCAACCAGGACTGTCCAGTCCCTCACCAGCATTGCATGTGGCCCTGTTACTACCAGACAAGGAAAGAACTCTATGGATCTGCTAGTCACACATAGGAGATCTAGGGAAGGCTGTAAGCATTCCACAGGTCCTGCTGTGGGCAGGCCACAGAGGCACAGAGCGTAACAAGTCTGGAGGTGAACTTTGCCCGATGACATCTACCTTCCTTTCTCACACACTCCCTTGAACACTTCCACTGAAAGACTCCAGAGGAGAAAAGCTTCTGGGCCATCACCCCTTCCCCAGACATACACGGGTTAGGGAGGGGAATATAAAGCCCTTCTCTTGTGCAGACATGACCACAGGAGCTGCAGACAGGAACAACACAGCTCCTCTCGTCCCCTCGGCTGCGTGGTTCCCAGCATGTGCCATGGAAACACCCGCAGCATCTGATCACGTACTACTGACAAAATGGGCATGAGTGCCACAGAGTGATGCCAACGTCCATCCCTACTGCCGCCTCTTCCTTGGAAATACCTGGACCCAAGCCAGTCTAGTCAGAGAGCTAGTACTTCAGGACTGTCAAGACGACTGGTGCAGCTGGTGACAGACACCCTTAAAGTAGCAATGCCAGAATCAACAGTGCCTGAGGAAACCTCCATCAGCCATCAGCAGCCACCACACCACTGCAGGAGTAGCCACAGGGGCTGCTCCCCACCTGCCGCCTGCTCCACGCCTGCCATGGCTCACAGGAAGATTATACTATGACAGTGATCAGGAAATAATCAGCATTGTAGAATTAACTGACGCAAGGCACATCTTTAGGATTTCTCCTAAGAAGGCCATCCCATAAAAGTGACAAAGGCATTCGCTCCATAAAATGCACAGATCTCATATACAAACACAGGAAATATGAAAGACTAAGGTAACATGGCATTTCCCAAATAGCATAACTATACTAACCAGTTCCAAAGATATTACTGTGGATGAAATGCCTGTTAAAGAAAGTCAAAGAAAGGAACTGGAGAGATGTCTCAGCAGTTAAGAACACCGACTGCTCTTGCAGAGGACCCAGCTTCAATTCCCAGCACCCACATGGCGGCTAAGAACCATCTTTAAGCTGGGCATGGTAATGCATGCCTTTAATCCCAGCACTCAGGAAGCAGAGGGGCAGAGGCAGGCAGATCTCTGTGAAGTCAAGGCCAGCCTGGTCTACAGAGTGAGCTCCAGTCCAGCTGGGACTAAAGGGAGACCCTGTCTCAAAAACACCAAAAAATCTCTGTGAGTTCAAGACCAGCCTGGTCTACGGAGTGAGCTCCAGTCCAGCTGGGACTAAAGGCAGTCCCTGTCTTAAAAACACCAAAAAGCCAGGCGTGGTGGCTCACGCCTTTAATCCTAGCACTTGGGAGGCAGAGGCAGGCGGATCTTTGTGAGTTCAAGGCCAGCCTGGTCTACAGAGTGAGTTCCAGGACAGCTGGAGCTACAGGGAGACCCTGTCTCGAAAAGACACATTATAAAGAAGAAGAAAGCTGTTGGGAGAAACAAGAGTGAAAAGAGAGACCAACATCAGAACCGCACCCACAGCTGATCTTGAGAAAGGGACAGCCACCACAGTAACAGCCCAAGTCCAAAGACCGAAACAGATCCAGCACGAAAGAGAAGGAGCAAAGAGAGACCGAGCAGGACGTCCAAGGACATCCGAAAGACAAAGAAAGCTAAGTATTAGATAAGCAGAAGAATCAGAAGTGAACATGTTACACGCTTACTCTTACCTGACTTAAAGTAGCAGGAGTGATGCTCAGATTTTAGGTCAAAGCCAGATAGACTCTGCCTGTTATTTTTGTTTTCATTTTATGTTAAACATCATAGCCCTTGTATTAATACTAATAATGTAGGGCACTGAAAGATAGTTGAACATTTTCTTCGTATACTTTTTTTGTACTAATTTTATTGTTAAACACGACATGGTAGCACTCATTTAACATCTTTCATATTTTCAGTTCTTTTTTAAATGAAGTATTTCATATTACAGAAATACATAAACATGTATATGTAGATATGAAACAAGAATAAATATAACTATCTGTGTACCTATCAGCCAACTTAAGAAATAGAATATTACTTATTTTAGAAGTTCTACATGTTCCCTTTCCAGTAATTTACATGTTCCCTTTTGAGGAATTTTAATTATTTCTGGAGTTTGTATTTTGTTCCCTTCTTGTTGTAGGTTTAAAAACAGTATGTGTTTTGTAAATGCATGTATATTTTATTAACATTTTTATTTATTTATTTTATTTTTTTTAATATACATTTTGTACAAGATTATCAAATCTAGACCCACTGTCCCCCACCCCTATCCCCCTCACTCCACCAAAGCTCATGTATTCTTTTTTTTTTTTTTTTTTTTTTAATTTATTTTTTTTAATTATATTTATTATTATTTTGTATGTGTTTGAATTGTACTGTCTGCTGCAAGTTTGTGCACCCGTGTCGCTTCAACGTCCGCGGAGGTCAGGAAGGGGATCGGTTTCCCCTGGAACTGGAGGTCTCTCCTGGAATTAGTCTTCAACGGTTCGTAGCCGCCATGTGGGTGCTGGGACTCGAACCGAGGTCTCTGAAAGCGGTCGGGCTCTTAACCTGCGGGTATTCTCTCCAGCTCCCAACTCACTGCTATTATTCTGCCAAAATTGCTTTTGCAGTCTTTCTCGTTCTTTCTCAATTTCTCCATGTGGGAAGTTGAACTGTTTGTGAGCAGAAGTCACTGTTTCAGTCAGTCTCTGATGCAGTCTTTTCTGTTGTTGTTGTTCGTTGTTGTTCTCCAATATACATCACTCCCACACTGCTGGACAAAAGTTCAAGGGCCATGCCCAAGAATACCTTAAGCTAGGTAATTGGCACTAGCATTCCACAGATAGGGATACCATTCATCAGTTTGTCTGTGGGACTGTGGTTACTTCACTGCAGCGTGATTCTAGCTCCAGCCATTTTCTGTAAAGCTCGTGATCATCGTCTTTACTCCATCTATCTGTGTAGATGTACCACATTTTTGAGTCCATCATCCACGTTGAGGGGCATTTGGGTTGGTTCACAGCTCTTGCTATTGTGAAAGAGCTGACAATAAGCATGGCCATGCAGTGTATCACCCGGGTGGGGTGAGTCATTGAGGGTACATGCCTAGGAGGTGGTATGGCTGGGTCGGGGTGGCAAGTTCTTCCAAGTCTTCGCAGGGCCTCTTCACTGCTTTCCATAGTGGCTGTATTGAGTTTAGCATTCCCTAACCAGCAATTGGATGGTGTTCCCTTTTCCCACAACCTCTCCAGCTACTTAGGTATCATCTTGTTTTCTTGATTCTCAAATCAGTTTCTTCTTCTTTGCTGTGAGATAATATCTTAAAGTGTTTTATTGCATTTCCCTTAATGATTGTGATGTTGAACACTTTCTTTTTTTTTTTCTTTTTTTTTCCCTCTTTTATTGTTTATTTTTTTAAAGGATTTCTACAAGTACTAATACCAGTTGTTTTCAGATTTATGTTACTCAGTTGCATTACAATAGGTATATGGTGCATTTTTTTTTAAAGTGGTGCCACATTTATTAGCAATAAGCAATGAATGTAAGTACATTCATTTGTAAAAACCTAACTTTAGCAAGTATCTATGTCCAAATTTTGAACAACCTAAGGGTCCCATAGCCCAGTTGGATGATGCTTGTATGCACAAGGCATGTGATCAAATATGAGTCCAGTCTATATTGCTTGTAGTTCTCACAATTCACCCCAATCTCCTCCACAGCAGCCTTAATTCTACCATGCCTTTCTCTTCCGCAGTTTGTTCCCAGCTTTGGGAAAGGGGCACAGAGTGCGTGAAGCAAGAAAACATGTCTATTTTCTTTTTGGGATTGTCATTTTGGACTCTTAGTTTGTTCACGGTTGGTTTCCCTCGTGTGGGTTTGACAGCTTATCCGTAGATACCGATTTTTTGTCATAAACAAAGCACAAGATTGGATGCTACAGGATTAAGCAGTACTACATTATTATGGCAAGCTAAGCTTGAGCATAGACACAGATGCTTGAGATGTATTGCTTAATCCACAAACTGTGGTTTTTCTATTAAAGGGTGGACAGTTCTTATTGTTGGCTCATATAACATTATCTCCTAACCACTAGGGCATAAGCTCTTGTGGCATCTGCTGTGAATTATTCCTCCAAGGAGGAGAGCTAATAGCCAATTAGATTTGGTAGTATATATAGACACTATGGCTGCCATCTCGTCTTTCACAGTATCTACATGCGCAGTTAGGTGTACTGAGCTGATGGAGACGTCTTTATTGACTCAAGGAGACCAATTATTTGCTTATTGCTTTCAGATACCTTTGGTAACTTCAGAGGGCCAGTTGTACATTGTAGCAAGTGACGTCTCATAATTTTTTCATGCTCAACCATGGGTCTTCGACACAGGGACTGGTACTACCTTTCTCCTTGCATATATCCCACTTATAACACAAGGCCTTTGCTAATTATTTGGGGGTTTGGACCCTAGCCACACATCTTACTAGCAGAATAATTTCATTGCTTATATCGAGCTTTCCTTATCTAATTTTTCTTTACATTTTTGTTAATTACCAACAGTCTTCATAAAGGTTTACTTTGAATTTGGCTCCATGGAGAGGAATTATCCTTTCCACAGTTTCCTATGCCTATCAGTTCAATTAAAAAGGGTTGTTATATACCTGTTTTAAGAAATTACCACTATAACAGTGTGGGCTTCTAGATTATACAGTTCGGGAGTGACCTTCAGTCCATCATGTTTTTCTTTTTCCTATAAAGGGGGGGAAGTAGGAAGGTTCTCAGCATCTGGAAGGCAAACTTCATTGAGGCCCATTATAAACAGTTAACCCTAATAGATTCAGGAGAGATGGCTCAGGTCTGTGATCAGCAGTTTGAGGTTCCTTCTTTAATGTTCAGATAGTCAGCCTCTCTCTCTGGCACTTTCCCAGTTCCATCCTGACACAGCCAAAAGTCTATACTTTTTTCAGGCATTTTGGTTGGTGTTTTTACCTATGTGGAACATACAAAGATTCTCCACAAATTGAAAATTTATCAATAGCGATTGTAACACAGAGTTCCATTTTATACCAGAAGGGATACTACCCACCATCCCACCTTACCCTCCCCTCTTTTTGTTTTTAAATTTTCTATTGTTTTGACCATTGATTAGATTCGCCTTCACCCCCAGTTGTATTTACACTCCACAGTAAACAGAGCCAAGGCAATATAAGTTTTCATTAAATTTACCCATAATCTGTTTTCTCATGACTGATGACTACTATTTGGAAGTAAATTTGCTTAATTCCTATAAATTCGCCTACAATGTAAAAGAAAAGTTTACAATGTGATGTTTTATAATTTCAGAAAATATAGAGACCATTTGGTTGTAACCTTTAACCCAAAGTTACTGATTGCAAGTTCAATACAAATTATAAATATAAACAATTAACATTTTTTTATACTTCCCAACTTAGTTCATATTGTTACCATGTTCACCAAAACCTATAACCAAAATTTAATTTAATACTAAACATTTTCACTAACGCTTAAGATATCCTTATAATTGTGATTAAGCTTGGCAGAGTTGAGTTCCTGCCAAATAAGATTTACCCAATATACACTTCTTCTCCTTTTAAAGTATATGTCTGGACTATACTTCAAGAGAAACCAAATCCATTAACTTATTGCGTTTATTTTGTATTTCTGTTAAATCTCTACTGAATACCTCTCCTATATAAATATATGTTATTTTTTTTTTTTAGTACAAGCACTCCTTCATTAAAACCAATTTGCCAGCAGATTGTAGCCCAAACCCACACTAGCCCAAGGCTCCCACCATCCAGCTGGAGGGGCTTGATGTACAATTCAATGTTGATCTAATAAGTGTCCACACTATTTACTGTAGTTTTACCATTCACCCCAATCGCAGCCTCTTACATTTACCACTCCCCCTCTTCGCAGATTGTTCCCTAGGCTTAGAAAGTGGCACAGGTGGACGAGAAGCAGAACAGTCTTCTTTGTCTGGAGATGTTGTTTGGACTCTAATCCAGTTCTGGCTGTTTCCTTTCATGGTTGACACGTTTTCCAGGAATACCTTTCAATCCTACTAATGAAGCACACAAGCAATTAGAATATTATAGTATTTAAACATTGCAATTATATGGTAGGTTACTTTGTAGCACAGATTTGGATGGTGTGTTAATCCATTGGATTACTTTTTTTTCCTGAAAAGATGGACAGTCCTACTGTGGCATATAACATCTCCTAATACTAGAGTAGATTAAGCTTGTGGCAACATCCATGAGTTATTCTTCCAAGGAGAGAGCTATAGCCAAATAGATTTGGGTATATACAGACATATGCTGCCACTGCTGCACCTATCTCCAAGCAGGGAGGTGTAGCTGATGTTGGTGGAGGAGTCTTGCTTGACTCAAGAGACCAACATTTGCCTTTATTGGTCATGGCCTTTGGGAACACTCTCTTGTATTCCAGAGACCAACTCTGTACACTTGCAAGTGCTAGTCTCAATACACCTTCCCATTGTATCATCAGGTCTTTGACAGCAGGGCCTTACCACCTCTCTTCTTACAGGTATCCCCAGTTTACATGAAGGAAGCCTTTTACCTTGGGGTCGGGGGGGGGCTTGGTATCCCCTGGCCAACATCTCCTTGGCAGAATAATCCATTGCTGATCATGCTCTCCTGTATAAATATATTTTTACTTATATGCACTGCTTAAAGGGACCTTATTTATATTTGGTTTTGAATAGAATAATCCTTTCACAGTTCCCTATGTCTATTAGTCAATTAAAGAAAGCGATTTACCAGTTTTATAAGAGATTACTCCTATAACAGTCAGCTCTAATTTACAGTTAGAGGATGACTTCATACCACCATGTTTTTCTTTGTTCTTTGAAAAAGAGATAAGGAGGTCTCTCATATTAAAAATGTGCTGCACCTAGAAGGTAGTTCATTAGGACACATTAATAAAGTTGTTACACCTATGGTCCTCAGGCATATATTTGATGGTCTGTAGCAGTCTAGGTCTTTCTCCTTTTAGTGTTTAAAGGGGCCGACTTCTCTGCTTGCTGACGCTGGATTTCTTGGTACACCTACAATGGAAGGCTGTATCTTTTCTTTCTCAGCTTTGAGTTGTGACGTTTTGACCTGTGGGAACATAAAATCTCTCCCATAGTTAGTTTTAAGATTTAATGAAAAGTTTTTGACAAAAAGGTTTAATATAACTGATCCCCCCTTTTATTTAGGATTTTTTTATTTTTGACCATGCGTCTCAAAAAGGCTATTAGTAATACACATACCTATAGGCAGGAATCAAGGTGTAAAATTTCATTAAACTTTATCCAAGCTGTTCTTGGGTGTACGTTGTTAATTGGAGCCAACTTAATTCCTTAAGTTAAATTATCCTGTCTGAGCAGTCCGGGCTGCTCCAGGTGATCTAGCAGTCGGAACCTGAGACCCCCAACACACAAACCTCACTATGGCACCCAAGCCAGACCAATTTTTATAATTTTGAATTTTGTTTAAATGGCATATGTATGCTTAAGAAAAATAAAAGAAAGAAAACAGAATAGCATATTTTTAAGAAGAGTTGTAGTACTGGGAGTGCAGTCTGCAGCGGAGACCTCACTCACATGGAGGACTGCCATGGTCCTCTGGGAGTGCAGTCTGCAGCGGAGCACCTCACTCACATGGAGGACTCCGCATGGTCCTCTGGGAGTGCAGTCTGTAGTGGAGCACCTCACTCACAGCCAGGGATCCTTGATGAGTTCCCTCTGGGAGTGCTTGTTGACAGTCGGCGTTTTTAGTGGCCACCGCGCCCACGCATGCCACTCGCATGGGCTCTCTTGGCGTGCCAGTCTGCACGTGGCACAGCACCTCACTCACCTGGTGACTTGCGCATGGTCCTTGGGAGTGCAGTCTCGTTGTTTTGAGCGAAGTACTCTCGCCTCACATGAAGGACTCCGCATGGTCCTCTGGGAGTGCAGTCTGCGAGTGGCGCAGGACCTCACTCACATGAGGACTGCCATGGTCTCTGGGAGTGCAGTCTGAGTCGGACGCACCATCACTCACATGGAGGATCCTGCCCCCATGCTGTCCTCTGGGAGTGCAGTCTGTTAACTTTGGATCACCTCCTCATCTCACAATGGAGGAGACTCCGCATGGTCCTCGTGGAGTGCAGTTGCAGTGGAGGCACCTCACTCACACTGGAGGACTCCGACTGGTCTCTGGGAGTGGCTGCACGTGGAGAACCCGTCACACTCCATGGAGGACTGACATGGTCCTGCATGAGTGCAGTCTGTAGTGGAGCACCTTCACCACATCCCCAGGACTCTGATATTCCTCTCTGAAAACCCCATAGTCTCCCAGGACCATTAAAGAAGGAAAAAACAATGAAGTGATCAAAGAGGGTCTCAAAATGTCAAAATGGCAGAGTGTTGGAGACCAGGGTATCCTTTTAATGGCCAGTGACCCCACAGCAAAGTGGCTGATCAGAACCATCCAGCTTCTCCACACGTGCTTCTCCACAAAGAAGACTCTAAGCAACATGCTGTAGAGTTCTATATTGAGGTGAGTGGTTGGGGTGAACACTGGAAATAAATAGAAGAGAAGCAGAAACCTTGTGAAACTAGAGATCTGGAGCAAAGCCACAATGAGAGGAACAGCATGTCCCAACATGCCTCTGCTGTACATCCAGAAGAGATGCCTTCCCTCCCCTGGAAAGGTGACTATCAGCCGACTATCTGCACAGATGCTGGCAATACTGTCCACTGAAAATCTGAAACTGGAAAAGAAATTCCCTTCATTTCCCAGTGAACCTCTAGGATGATAGCCAGGAGCCATTTTGAGAAGAGACCTATTGTTATCTGGACTGCTCCAAGGTCAGAATAACCTGAATATTCCCATGAGACCCCACAGACACTCCAGTGCACTGGCTGCATGGGTAACTGCCTCATGAGCCAGACTTGGCTCAGTAGAGTGACTTGACACAGACCCTTGAGACAGCACTATATACTAACTAGGAAGTGGGCAAGATTGATAATACCATCAAGGATGGAGGTGCTGCCCTCAGGGGTATGGCCAGTTGTGAGTAGTTTTAAACAGACAACCAGGACTGTCCAGTCCCTCACCAGCATTGCATGTGGCCCTGTTACTACCAGACAAGGAAAGAACTCTATGGATCTGCTAGTCACACATAGGAGATCTAAGGGAAGGCTGTAAGCATTCCACAGGTCCTGCTGTGGGCAGGCCACAGAGGCACAGAGCGTAACAAGTCTGGAGGTGAACTTTGCCCGATGACATCTACCTTCCTTTCTCACACACTCCCTTGAACACTTCCACTGAAAGACTCCAGAAGGAGAAAAGCTTCTGGGCCATCACCCCTTCCCCAGACATACACGGGTTAGGGAGGGGAATATAAAGCCCTTCTCTTGTGCAGACATGACCACAGGAGCTGCAGACAGGAACAACACAGCTCCTCTCGTCCCCTCGGCTGCGTGGTTCCCAGCATGTGCCATGGAAACACCCGCAGCATCTGATCACGTACTACTGACAAAATGGGCATGAGTGCCACAGAGTGATGCCAACGTCCATCCCTACTGCCGCCTCTTCCTTGGAAATACCTGGACCCAAGCCAGTCTAGTCAGAGAGCTAGTACTTCAGGACTGTCAAGACGACTGGTGCAGCTGGTGACAGACACCCTTAAAGTAGCAATGCCAGAATCAACAGTGCCTGAGGAAACCTCCATCAGCCATCAGCAGCCACCACACCACTGCAGGAGTAGCCACAGGGGCTGCTCCCCACCTGCCGCCTGCTCCACGCCTGCCATGGCTCACAGGAAGATTATACTATGACAGTGATCAGGAAATAATCAGCATTGTAGAATTAACTGACGCAAGGCACATCTTTAGGATTTCTCCTAAGAAGGCCATCCCATAAAAGTGACAAAGGCATTCGCTCCATAAAATGCACAGATCTCATATACAAACACAGGAAATATGAAAGACTAAGGTAACATGGCATTTCCCAAATAGCATAACTATACTAACCAGTTCCAAAGATATTACTGCGGATGAAATGCCTGTTAAAGAAAGTCAAAGAAAGGACTGAGAGATGTTCAGCAGTTAAAAACACCGAGCTGCTTCTTGCAGAGGACCAGCTTCAATTCCCAGCACCCACATGGCGCTTAAGAACGCATCTTAAGCTGGGCATGGTAAGGCATGCCTTTAATCCCAGCACTCAGGAAGCTGAGGGGGCAGGGCACGGCAACGTTACTTCTCTGTGAAGTCAAGGCCAGCCTGGTCTACCGAGTGAGCTCCAGTCCAGCTGGGACTAAAGGGAGACCCTGTCTCAAAACACCAAAAAAAAAAAATCTCTGTGAGTTCAAGACCAGGCCTGGTCTACGGAGTGAGCCCAGTCCAGCTGGGACTAAAGGCAGTCCCTGTCTTAAAAACACCAAAACGCTGGGCGTGGTGGCTCACGCCTTTAATCCTAGCACTTGGGGGCAGGGCAGGCGGATCTTTGTGAGTTTAAGGCCAGCCTTGGTCTACCAGCGTGAGTTCCAGGACAGCTGGAGCTACAGGTGGAAGACCCTGTCTTCGAAAAGACNAAAGAAAAAAAAAAAAAGGAAGAGGAAGGACGGAGAGGAGAGAGGAGAGAGAAAGCAGAGACAAAACGATCGGAGTAGGTCCGGAAGGGAAGAGGAGAAAAAGAGAAACCGCAAGAGAGAAGAGAGAAGAGTAAATCATGTAAAGCAATTTCGCTTCTTCCACAATAACACACCAAATATTAAATATGTACACATGTATGTACGTACACATCCAGAAATAGGAAGTAAAGACTGCGGTACCAAAAGATGCTCAGTGGTAGTTGATAAAAGTCGCCTTGCCATGTAAAACTCTTCGAGGATCTTGAATGGATCTTTGAGCACCTAATGGTGTCTAAACTAAGTCATGGTTGGATACAAGGCTTTAACCTGCAATAAGGAGTCCCGGACCAGCCAGCCATGCTAGCTAGTAGCCTATCACGTGGAGCCCTATGGTCCCAAGTGAAAGTCCTAGTGTTTCTCCAAAACTCAGACCGTGGATGGCCCACAAGTACGATATTCCAGTAGAAAACATTATACCCAAGGGTTAAGACTCTGAAACTAGTCACATTACCTGAACACACATGTGAACACACACAACACATACACACAAATATAACCTGATAAAAGAAATTACTCTACATGTAAAATGTTGAAGATATCCTATCAACTCAAAAATTAACAAACATGTCAGCCAGGCAATGGTGGTGCATACCTTTAATCCCAGCACTCAGAAGGCAGTAGGTAGGTAGTATCTCGGTCGGGTCTAAGGCCACCCTGGTCTACAATAGTTGAAGTTCGCAGGACAGGTCAGAGCTACCAGGGAGAACCCTCTCTCAAAAGACCAAAAAAAAAATTAAATAAATACTAAAGAAATGAAGAAGGCACTAACGAGGTGAAGCCCTCCCACCTTCACAGAGTAGAGAAATAAAATGTTAAAATGTTTCACTGGACTGGAATGGATGGCTCACACGTAAAACGAGTGGCTCCTCTTAGACCTAGAGGTTCGTTAACCGCACACATGGCAGCTAAAACATCAAACTCTAGTCTTTATTGGACTACACTGCCTGGACAGGATGCACAATACCATCATGCATGCATGCATGCACACATCACACACAGAGCTAGTGCAAAAATACAGTTCAATCACATGAAAAAATTTAAATGTTCCATTCGCTATCAAAGTAAGCTACAGAGATTATTTATTACTCTATTGAAATACAAGTGGCTCTTCCCAGAACTGAAGGAAAACAAGTCTTCAAATATGAGGAGAAAGACAAAATAAAGCTCAGTCCAAGACACCAACGTAGCATGGTACTGACAGAAGCAGATGGTAGGCCTGAGCAACGTCGGACTGTAGAAGATCCATGACCTGTACCCTGTTACGAGCTGCAAGACTTACCAAGTAGCATCTGCTGAAGATGGCACAGCTGTGTTTCAACCACCAGTCGGGATAGAAAACCAGATAAACCAGATGCAGGAAGACGTGGAACATGGCCTACTCGTACATTCGGTAAACTAATGGTAAAGAAGAATAGTAAGGTAAGAAATACTCTGAACCACCAGAGGAACACAGAAAAGGACAAGACACATGCATGATTCCACACCTATATGGAAACCTTAAAAAAAATAGAATCCCTTGGCC
Source organism: Rhizomys pruinosus (assembly GCA_009823505.1). NCBI lineage: Eukaryota > Metazoa > Chordata > Mammalia > Rodentia > Spalacidae > Rhizomys > Rhizomys pruinosus. The sequence goes on along the minus strand of VZQC01012745.1, from coordinate 190,105 downwards.
TGAGACGCAAGTTGTGTACTGGGATTTTGGGTAAGGTCCTTGGAGGTGGGACAGGTCTGAAGGAGAGTGATCGTGATCAAGTCAATAGCTGTCTGTCTGCTATGTAAATACCACTGTGTAATAAACAGCTGTTCATGATAATTAGAATGAGTACTCGTGATCTTTCTTACTGATTTCAAAAGGAAAACAATGTGAGCTTCCAGACACAAACTAGGATGTCCTTACCAAAAAGCACTGTCAAGCGCAGGAAAACACGGGGACCCAAGTCGTTTCGTTGCGATTCACGTAGGCAAAGGTTCTAGGATTCCCGAGTTGGTTCTCCGACTGGCTGTAATCCTCTGTGGCCCTCAGGGTGACCTCAAAAAGCATCAGCTCATAGTTCAGACGTTTGCCAGTGCCTCCATCTATCCACTGATACTCATTCTCGCGCCACACAGAAACAGATCTTTTATTTACATACTTTTTATTCATATACCTTTTGCATAGGCATTATTGCTCAATGAGCGGTTTCCTGCGTGTATTAGTTCAAGCAGGGCTCTGATCCTCTGGCAAGCTTGTAGAGTATAACGAATGTGTACACGATCGGCATCCCCGAGTTAGAAGTTTAGCCACTAGGTGCTGATATTATGACAGTCCTTCTGCAGAACAGCTGCTGCTTAAAGTACCGCTAGCCTCTTCCAAGTCCAATGACAGTGGTATCTTAGAATCCATTAAAGTGAGGTGTGTAGAAGTGACAGGACATACAGTCTGTCTGCTGTGAGCGACTTAGCTTGCTAGCTGTGCTCTGCGGCCTGTTATTGCTGCGCTGCTTTTACTCTGCCTCATAGCTGTGCACACCATTGCACACTCATTTGGTCACGCCGGAAAAATGGCGTCACCATTTTGTTTTTTTATCTCTAATTTTCTCTAAGTCCAAACAAAGAGGCTCCTGGATATCTAAGGCTTGACACAGATTTCTTCTGTCTTGGTGCATGTGAGCACACAACTCAGTCAAGAGCGTGGACATCACAACACATACTCTGGCAGTCTTCCTGCCAGCTTTCTGCTGTGACTGACTGCTCACGGAGAGAATTTGTAACTAACCTGTTTTTCCCTTCCCTCCTTTAGGTGCGAGGATCGATTTTCTCAACCAGAATCAAACGCATTGAAATACTCTCTCTCAACGGTGCGTGCTGTCAGAACTGTACTATAATTTGTACAGCATGAGAGGTGAGGTCAGATGAGATGGGAGCCTCGAAACTGTGGAAGCGCAGAGCAAGCTGATGTGGACCATTGGTTCTGGTCGGTGAGATTTCTCCTTGGCTCCTCAGTGAATCAGAAGCATGAAGACACTCTCCGTTTTACACATTTCTTCCAACACACGATGTTTCGAAGGTGTTGAATTTCAAATGGAATCATTGGATCACGAGGTTCAGTAGGATGAGGCACGTGACTGGCAAAAGGTGTCATAATTCAATCGAGTAGACAGCACAAGAGAGAACGCCTAGATCCTCAGGTATCCAGGTCGAGAGGCTGTTGTTAAGTACCGAATGAAGATCCCGCTCCGACGCCGCACCAACCACACGACCAATAAACCAAGACAGCGACTTAATCACTAGGAAAAAAACAACCCCGAAGACAAAAACAAAGCCCCAAAAGTAAAGACTTCACTGCTAAGAACTCACATGTAAATAGTTATAATAGGCCTTTTTTTCTTAAATAATGACCTAATTGCCTTGTACATGAACTTCAAAAAGCTACCAACACATCTAACTCAGATGAACTTACTTAAGGTGTTGACACCCCACGTCTCAAGTATAAATATGTGGTTCTTCTTAGATCCTCAGAGACATCCTCTTTAATATTTCTTCTTTTCCAATCTAGGACTGTGTGCCTGATACCATTTCTTTCAAGTTGCCCACAGCATCTCCACTTAACTAGGCTAGTAACCAAAATAGCGTGGACCTTCTTTAGGATCCAGTGGGGGAGAAAAGAAGGCCGCTCGTAGGGTAGCCTGGAAACGCCTGGCCTCCTGTCCCTCACCACTTCAGAGTTGCTCTGATGTGGCAGGCTCCCTTAAACTGACCTGCAGCCCATGTGGTCTGACCACGTATTGTCACATAAAGGGGATCAGATGACCGTGTCAGGCAGGACATAGCCCTGCCTCAGCTAATGGAAATCTATTTGCATGTAACCCCAAATTAGCTTTTCTTGCATAGATCAGCATAGAACATGATAAAGATGGTCTTTGCAGACACTTCACTTTTAATAAATTATTTCAAATCGAAAGGTGGACAAAGAAGTGTACAAGAATTAACATCTTTAAACCCACTTGTTGAAAAACTGGATCATGTCAGAAAACATGCTAAAATTAACCTTTTACCATTTAATGTCCAAGTCTACCTATATATTGGTGAGAATGTGTCTATTAACATGCGTATAATCCGAATCTAGTCTATTGTTTTTGGTATTGCTATGATTAAATTACAGTTTTAATATTTAGTTTATTTAATTTGTTCTACTAGTTGGATACAAAACACACAAATCCAGAAGGATTAAAGCTGGTGGGGGCTAAGAGATTAGTTTATAGAAAAATGGCTTTGGTGGTGGGATTTTTCTAAAATGTGCACAATAGTTAGGTAGCATAATATAATAAGGATAATATATAATAGAAATCAAATAAAAAACATTAATACGTATAGAATTTTAACATTTTCAGATACTTAGTGCTAATATTATGAACAATTTAAAATGCCCTGTGATTTGAACAACATAGGATCATGATTGGCCGAAGAAAGGAAGGACAGGCCTTTACACTTCACAGAGGTATCATGCAAAGGACAGTGGCTTTGGCTTTCCCAACGTTCCATCTTTAGGCCCTGGTGACAGGCACACTTATGCACTGAAATGCACATATATGCACCTGTGTTCAGAAATAGGCATTTGGTACAACAGTGATCTTGTACCCAATGGGCTGAAACCAGCTTAAGAACAGACATGTTCTTCCTGATAACTAGGTCTCCAAGAGAAAATGTAAAGGCTGTGTTAGTGCCTTATGCTACTAAATTTCAACCTTTATTTACCTAGGTTTGAGCCTACGGTCTATTTATGATACATATCAAAATTGATTCAAACACTTCCATTTCTAAAAGTCCAAATACACTTGTGAATAAAAGGATTATTGGCATTAATACTCTCACTTGAAGAACAGCTGTTCGTGATTTTCCTTTCTGTGGCCTTCACTCCTCAGCCCTCTCTCCCATCAACTTCGTCTTTCTCGACCAATCTAAGAACGGTGCGTTGGATGTCACCGCAACAATGCCGAAGAACGTGTGCTTTCACGGTAATGGTGGGCTGTACGCCACCTGATCGCCCGCCATGGAAGTATGCGTTGCCAGAAGCAAAATGTATGCAGAATGTATACCTCTCATAAGCAAGTGTATTATCAAAGAAACGGATCCTGCTAAATTCTGTCATGAATCATGTTTTAACCTAGCGCCTGATGGCGAGAGTGTTCTTGAAGCACTTGTTACATATAAGTATGAGTAAAACGAAAGTGGAAAAGTGTGTCATCACTTATACAGGTGTAATTCCTCTGTATGAATTTCTCAAGACCATAAGTGAGTGAACACGCTTTCAACTTTTTCCAACATACTTCCGATCACTAGCAGATGGAAACCAACCCCCTCAGGTAGTATTTCCTGCAGCTGGGTGCGGCAACTTTTGGTTCCATCAGGTTTTCTCTCTTTTTCTTTCCTTCTTTTGCTTCTACTCTACAGAAATCACAGACTCACTCACAGAGAGCAGTGCACTCACGTACATGAGCTCATGGTTTCTCTGGGTATCTTTCTGTGTTCCATGTCAGTTTGTTCACCAACATCCACTCTCGCCATGTCATCCACCTTTCCGTGGTCTGTATTCTTTTTCTGAGTACCTCACAGGGCTCCAGCCTGATCTTTGTAGTTTGTCTGTACACCCTTCTGCCCATGCATCTACCCATGTGCTCTAACATTGTGTGTAGTGTGCAAGTAAGTGTGATGTCATGCTTTTGCAGAGAGACAGCTGCCTATAGCAGCCAATATCTGGATAATAGCAAAACACTCTAGATAAGTTATTTTGCACTTTCTGGTATTTACTGTCATAAAGTGGTGTATAAACTTATTTTCTTGCTCTGTATCCATTTAAATACATTTTTCTTGGTAAATTGAACTGTGGTACTAAATATTTATTTTGTTTTAAACTGTGTTTAGAAAGTATTTTTAATTCAGCAAGTTTGGTAGCTTTGTTTGCTGATGTTACCATTAAACACAGCTGACTTTTTGTGTCAGTGCAATGTATATTTTTGTCCTGTTAGTAACTTGTAAGCCCTAGTAATGGCCAATTATTTGTACAGCAACAGAAGTAAATTGAAGATACTGGCTAAGACTGCATTGATTGTGACTTTTGTACTATATTGCAGAACACAATATCTGTTTCTTTGGTGGTTATGTAAAAGGCCTGAAGAATTCCTATCTAGTGTGCAATCTGTGATACTGAATGTTCATTGTATATCTGTCTCTGATGCAAAAAGGTAGAGTAACACAATTACAATACATGCATTAAATGCAATAGTCCATGGATGACTTAAGTATTATTTTTTTTTCATTTCAATAAATAACCTACTTTACCACAATAACATATTTTAAATTGTTTTAAAGTCAGTGTTTCAGGAAAGGAAAACAAAACCGATGTCTAATAATTCTCTAAACTTGTGGTATGTTTCCCTGGCTGTGACTATTTCTTTCATCTCTACTGAAAAGATGGCTGTTAGGTTCAGAGTTTATTTACTTATCTACACCCGAGCTTTCCTCATGGCGCATTCCATAACTGCACGCTGATTGCTGCGGTTTTCAGGCGGTACCTGGCTGGTGTAATCCCTATGTTCGAACTGTGCAGGACACATCGTGTACGCGCGCAAGACTCTCCCATAAGACTCAACTTCAAGAACTACCTGCTGCAAAATAACTCGAGAGCGGTGAGTGTGGAAGATGAATCTTAATAGAAGGTGAGAAAGTCTGCAAGTAAAAGATGAGCTAATGGCAGTTAGGTTGGGAACTAGTTCAGAATGGTGCGTGTCTTACAGATGGCCTTGGAATCTACCGTGAAGTGTAAAGGCCCAGGCCGTATGGCATAACATTGACCGCACCAATGGAGAAATCTTGAAGCCTTCCCACCAAATGGACACAGTCATTTATTACACAGCAGTTAGTGGCAGGATAGTACGCAAAAAACTGTCCACAGGAGGCTGGGGTTACCAGCTTATACATGTTGAGTGGCACTATAGGCCCGTATATATGGGGCCCTCAAGAAAGAAAATGGTGTGTTAGTCATCACACTTCAGGCTCTTTGTGGTACCTTCTAGTCAGTGACTCAATAAGAAAAGGAATTTCCTTTGAAGAATGAGCTGGAAGATTAATATTATTGCTCTGGTGTGGAATTCTCGTGTCAGACAAATACCGTCCGTCGAGGCCTGCTAGGAATGGAAGCCACTTGCAAATTCCTCAACTACTTAGGCCGGTATAGAGACAGATATACCTTTTTTTCTCATTCGCCGAATATAGGAACGTCCTCATACTCTCTTCCTACCTTACGGCATCACTCTCGTTTACTTAATAACTCTGACCGATTGACTGGAGCCCAAAGGCCCAGAAACAGAGACTAGCGTTGGCCTGTTCACTCTCAAAAACAAAAAGGGCTACAGCCCATATTCATTTTCACATGGCAAAATTGTGAAGTCACTCCTCTACGGTTCCTAACCTTTTACCCAGATAGTATTGCCACCGGAGGCCCCTCCCAACATTGAGAAAGTTATTCCCACTAAATATCACCTCCAGGGGTAGGGCCCACCTTAGGTAATTTTATTATCTGGTGGAAAGAGACTAAATTGAAATTCCTCTAGGCTCTGAGACGAATATGACACGGCCGGTGTGATCTGTGTGCCATAACTTGGGTTTAAACTTCCGCTGATTACACAGCATACTGAACAACAAAGAAGTGGCCACCAAAAATAACTGGAGTGACAGAAAGTGAATGTTTAAGTACGATTTAAGTATATTAAAAATCCATTGCAACCGGCAGGATGAGTATGGACGTCCTGACGTGCGATATATATGAGATCTCGCATGAGTCCGATTTCAAAGACTGTGCGCAGCGTCTGGGCATTCCCTCTCGCACCCACACACAGTAGTGAGAGCTAACAATCCCGCGGAAACTTGGCTAAGCACTTACGCAATGGCGAGGATTCATCAGATCCTCGAATTAGCCCTCGTCAAAGCAGCCCCCCAGGATGGACAGGAACCATAACGCGCAAAGTCTATCAAGTGAAATGATCAAGATCATACACAAAAAAGATTAGCCTGTTGCCAGACCTTATAAGCATTCCAACATTCCAGGGATCATGACCATGTCCCCCTATGCAAGGCTATTGCATGACACATGATATACTTATCAATACACTCTATGAAAAACATTAATAACATCTCGATTTCCACGATTAACAAATATAAAAAAAAAGTATTAAATATAGCAGGAAAATAGCCTGCATGATGGGTGCATCACCGAAATGACACCCAGGGATTGGGTGGAGGAGGGCCAGAGCAAGAGCCATGACCTGAATCATAGCAGCACCCAGGTACGGATATATACCAGAATGGGATTCTTGAGGTCTGAGCCCATGTGGAAAAAGAGAAGAGACATAGTCTCGAGCGAACCACACCATCAACAAGGTTAGCAAAAAGATAATAATATAAGGAACTTACATATTATAATCAAATGATAGTAATTAAGATAAACTTTATAAACAGAATATCACTGTTGGTAACAGGATAAATGTGGCGCGTGTAATAAGAATAGCAAAGAGACAAGCCAGGTGAGTGAAACAAGAGTACTGATAGAGCAAGCTCAAAACGTCAATATCTAAGGAAAAATAATATCATCAAATAATCGACTCTATCTGAAGGCTCAAGTATACACCAGCCTATTGTGTGCTCAGAAATTTATTTCAGCTTCAACATTTTTAGCAAAAGGTCCATACCCAGCCAACTTGAAAAAGTACACTATTGTTATCCATACAAATAAAACGATAAGAAGGCACATATTAGACTCAGGAACAATAAAACTCAACTTCGGAAAACAAATAAATAACACTACCTCTATAACAACACGAACACTCTCAAAACTAGCAGTTGATAGCATCTCAAAAAAAACAAGGCACATAGGCCCAAATGTAGATGCTCAACAGAGACGCGACAACTTATATTGTGAATATCCCTCCCCGCTAGAAGCAAAAAACTGGGCTTCCTGAGAATCTATAATAGTACAGTCGCTCTTGCCACACGCCACCCAAAGCGTCATCCGCCTAGACCACTCTAGTCCTAAGCAGCCTTAGACTTCTTTCCTATGGTCCTGTCTGTCGCGCTTGAATACCTCACGTGCAATCTGATGCTATACCTCTACCTACTCCACTCGCACCCTTAATTTTTATAATTTACAGGAATGACCACACAAAAACCGAAAGCCTAGGAGTAAACTGACAGCAGTAGACAATATCATCGCACAGCTACTGTCCGAAGAATCCATCGAAACAGTCTTGCAGCCATGATGAGAGTCAATCATTTTGCGATCTGTTCATCAAGTTAAGTCTACAGATTAATTATCCTTCAAACCTGTTGTGAAATAATACTTCTTCCTACTCTCTCTGTTCTCTTCATTACCGTCTCACGATAGATATATTTGTTACTCCTTGATGCTTTAAAGGATACAGTAACGGAATTGTTGTTCAGCCATTATCGATAAGCACTATCTGAGGCTTACTCCAGACTCAGAATTCTGCCATACGCAAAAGATAAACATTTCTCGTGACAGAACTTCATACATCCATCACTAACCAGCCTATCATGAAGACAGCACTAAAGATGATCGAATGAGATATCTATAGTCACAGAATGGTAAAACTATATTTATTCGCTCTAGAGACAATATAACCGCAGCTCGATGTGAACGCTAGTTAACAACAACAAACACTATGATCTGCACAGGGATGGTACATCCCAGAGTGGGTAATTACGGGATGGAAGAAATATGAACGTAAAAATGGTATATATCACCTAATTATATAAATGATAACATTTTGGGCGGATTCGCAATCCTAGTGTTAATAATCATAAGTAAGTATATCTAATTCATCCTTCGTTCCCCAAAATGGCTAAAGCTTTTTCTCAAAAAAAATAATGTATATCAGATTAGCTAATGCAACATCTTGACATAAAATTATATAAAAAAAATATAATGAATAAAAAAACCGAAGTGATAGCGCATTTAACTATAGAAAATATAATGAAAAACATTAAATTTTTATAATCAATTTATCTTTATACCAATTATATCGCAAGAAAGATAACCTATTCATAAGTAAATAGCATTTCTCTTTTTATATAATCTTCTAAGGAGAGGTATTCATGTGAGATTGGAGAGAGATATCTCTCATTATCTAATTTGCGACAATGAAGTTCTACCAATTTTGTCATGACAACAATTTAAGAGCAGTGCAAAGCTTGAACAGAATTAAAATATATCTGTTGTGACCAAATTGCAATAGACCATGATCTGAATACTTAGCTAGAAGTAAACATTTATTAAATATAAGATATATGTTTATATTCCCAGATCATTCCTGTTTTCTGAGGCCTTCACTGTTACACAATTGCACACCAGCTGCTCAACTTTCACCATTACTCTTCCACTTATTTATTTACAAGACATGTATTAGAATGATTGATGATTTTTTTGACCATATCCAAGCAAGACGTGAAACAATTTCTCTTCTTGACGAAGCCCAGAGAATTGCCGATTCTATTATTTTCTCTTTATTTTATTATTAATAGGACTATAATCCTTAATACAAATTTGTATTGAAGATGTGTTACGGTATTAGTATCATTAATTGCCGGTCAATAGTAGACAGAGCAGCAGGAATTAATGAAAATACATGTGTGCATCTTTTCGGAGGGCTCTCGCAGGTTCTCTGTATGTTGAGGACCCAACTTAGCGTTGTTGTCGTCTGGGTGAGGTCTCCTACATGATTATACACCCATACACTTGAAATTTTTTGGCATTGGGAACATTGAATGCCAGGACTTTCAGATTGGATAGATCGACTATATCTCTCTTAGGTTTTCGAGATCAATAATTTCATGCTTCAGGTTTGGCACGCAAAGCCCTTAGTTCCTGAGTAATTCCGTGTATACATTGACTTTTACTTGCTCCGTCGGCTATCAATTCCTAGAGCTCTCTCATTGCTCTTCCATCGTTTTTGCGTCCTTAGGAGTAAAAAAATATGCCACTAAGATTCTATGTGTGATCCCATTAGGTCGCAAAGCACAACGTTGATTGAACAGTGATCCCATTGCAATCTAGTATACCAATGAGTTATTTTGAGAATGAGAATGTCCCAGTGTCTCCCGGTGATTTTTCTGAAATCATTATTCTCTCCCACATATATATTTCTCGACGTAATTACCTTACGAGGTGATGCTTTTCAACTAACCTCGCTGTTCTCTATGTGACATAAGGGGACTACAGTGAAGGGATGTTTATCAAAATTCACTCTCTCTCTAACTCATAAAGGTACCTCGTTTTGATAAATTTTTAAACTGATATGTATTTTCACAGTTGATACACGTATTTTCATCACTTCAATACTAGAGAGGACCTTACAGATATTGATTGATATAAATCTATTGGGCCTTGTCTCACATTGAGAAGATTCTCCCTAACCTTTAAACTAATACGCTACTACTTCAGAGAAGCCTAATAGTACAACGATATATATTTATCTCTTTTAATAATGTAAGATGATAAATATATAATTAGTTATGATAAAATTACAATAAATGTGAAAATTAATAGGACCATACACATGATGTTTTACACCACAATTACTAGCTCTTCGCCAGTTCCATCCTTACTTTATCGGTCTTCTTCGTCATTATATTGTGAGTTTTTTTTTTGATGAGGGCAAATAACTTTCAGTGTCGGGTATGAATCAAAAGTTATCACAGCACAGTTTGTAAGATTCATTTATACTAAAGCATGCTTCCTACTCTAGGCATTCGTGTCATACTATAAATTACACAACTATGCCTTTCGTCAAGCAAGCTATAGTTGTTCTGACATTTTTATGCAGTCCAAACTCAAACTGTTATAGACAATGATTGCAGCCATCCCCGGCCAGATAATCTTATATGTTTTTATTTCCTAGGACAACAACGTTAAGTACTGTGGAGTCGGATAAACATCTAAGCTCAGAACAGGACCTAGTTTAGTGACGCATTCGTTTATCCTGTTATCATGTGTGGAAAATGTAATTAACTCTCTGCCCCGTCTCTTTTTTATTGTCAACGATACTTTTTGCAATTTAATTGTACTAATTGAGAGTACAGCAGAAGACTGGAGAAATCGTTCCGAATATGCCAACTACAAACTATGGATTCTATTCTACATGTTATTATTCATGTGTTACAGTCTTTTGGTCAAGTTTATGTCTCTGTGTAGTTTAAGAGTTTATGTTATGTTGGAAAGTGATTGTATATTATCTTTGATAAAACTTTATATGGTACAGTTGATCTTTTGTTTCGCGAGTGAAAACTGCCAAACCAATTCGGGCCACCACACACAGTAAACCAGAACTTTATCTAGTGTCATGTCTTCTGGAATAACATTGAAAGTACTAAGGCTCAGTTGGGGCTCAAAGAAAAGCCATAGTGTTAAAGTTTTCAAACATTTTGAGAATGATTTAATTTTCCAACTGATTGGAATAGGTTAGTTATGACCGACAAACAACATTCACGGTCTGCTGTTCTCGGTTTAGGGTTACTGAAAATACAATGATCTCAGATGCCAAGGCATAAAACATCAAGAAAAGAGAGATAATAGATTTCATATTCAATACAAATGTTAATGGTTTTCGTAATATAACTGGCAACAACCATTGAGTTCTACTGTGATTACGCTTGATGGAGCAGGATTCAGAATATCTCCTCTCATAAGATGTGTATGTTTCCAGTTCAAGCGTATAAGGAGGTGATGGTACATACCAATTGTTAAATTAGATTTTAACTGCTTATCTCCATAGCCCAAAAAGTTTTTTAGATTGAACTCACCAATTATTGTGCACTCCATAGGGATGATCAAACACATTTATAAGAGTCATTGTATTGACGTGCCAAGATGATATGATTCTGCCTGCGATGTGTTCCTCTTATCGTGGCTTGGAAATGTGCCTGCATCAGGAGAAAAAAATCGCGCACAGTCTCCTGTGTGTTCCCTCTGTGGAATTCATTGGGAAAGCAGATGTTTTATGGAATCATTCTTTAAGGAAGCTAGATTAAACTAACTGAATTCATATTAAATACAATCATACTTGTGGTCAAGCCAAGAGGATAGGATCTGGATAATCCAGAGTAAATAGAGCCAATGTAGTTAAATAAATAAAACTCTAAACTTTCGAGGCAAGTGAGGCCTCTCAATGGTGTCATTTTTAGATGCAATGTTGCTAAATGCAATCATATGTCAGGTTACTCATATTATTGGTAACATTAAATTATGGGCTAAATTCTTCAATGTGTTTTTATATTATAAAAGCAAGGAACCTTTATAAAGAGTTTATTTCATAGGGTCAGCGGTGCTTCAGAAGACAATACTAAAAACGCTGAGGGTAAGACTAGCTGCAAATTATTTATCTAGTTAGTTTGCCTTATAGGATGTCAAGTGACATTCTTCTTTGTATAGCTGAGAGATCATCACAATGTTAAAGAAGTATGCTGATCTTTACCTGTCTTCTTTGCTCCCTCTCCTTCTACACCATGCAGTGACAACATAACCAAAACACACTAGATAGGAATCCTTTAAAGTTCCATTATCATGTTTCAATGTTATAATATGTGCTTGAGACAATGATTATTTCTTATATCACGTGTGATGTGGCTTCGTATCTTGGTGTTGGGGCAGTTTTAGAAATGGGAAGTGATCACAGGGCCTAGATGTTAGACAAAATCTTCACACCTTGAACCACCACACCTAGCCCAAGATTTATTTATTTTCTCTTATTATTCCTTTTATTATTAGCTTTGTGAAAATCCAACATACAAGAGAATATCTTAGGGTAATCCAGAATTGCGCTTGCATTATTATAATATAATAATTAAATTTAATTACTCATGATTGAAAAGATTATCTTCAAAGGAAATACCATTCTGATAGTACGCTTTAAGGTAAGTGAATAAATGCATCAGAAATCTCACTTATTTTTACAATATAAAAATGATTAATATACTCACTAGGAATAGTGTGTGTTTAAAAATCAAGGATCTCCAAATTCAGTGAGGATGTCTGAGGTACATTACATCAAGGTTCTTCAGTAAATCTTTATGTTTATGTATTAAAAGTATGCTAACAGGTTCAGTTTGAAGATATTCCTGTGATACCGGTAAGGCTTGCTTCTTTGGAGATTAACAATAGACTATCTGGTTTTGTTTGTTTATAAAATATTGCTTTAAAATATCTTAAATAATGATTCTTGATTATAGTCAACTGATTTATGAAAGAGACATTGTGTATTAAAAACTAATGTTCCTTATCACCAATTGTAACAAAATAAAATGTGCTATTCACTAATGCGCTCCATGAAATGGGATAAGCATTTGATTGCATGTTTAAATTTTCATCCTTAGCTGTGGTCGCTGTGGTGGACCTCCACGCCTTAATCCTAGCACTTGGGAGGCAGGAAGGCGGATCTCTGTGAAATTAAAGCCAACCTGGTCTACAGAGTGAGGTGTAGGACAGCTGGTTGTGCTTAGCAGGCGAGGATCCCTATCTCAAAAAAGACCATAAAATAAAATAAATAAATATAAATAAATAAATAAATAAAATATATCTTTTTTTTTTTTTTTTTTTTTTTTACAATTATTTTTATTTATTTTGATATTAGGAAGCTAAGTGAGATTTTTGATGGAATAGGAAACAATTACCAGGAAGCTCAACAGCATTGCCCAAATGCAGTCTCCCTCATGCATTAACCATACATCAAATGTAAATGGCCTATGCTATTCTGCCACTTGTTCTGGTGAAAAGACTGAAGCTCAGGAAAAATTAAGACATGGAAGTAAGTGATAGTACTATTAATGCAAATTAAACCCAGTATTCTGATCTCAAAATTCACTCCAGCAGATCCGTTATTTACACGATAGGCAAATATAATTATATAAATTTACCTAAATGTTGCATTTAATATTGCTATAACAGAATACTGCCAAATTATAAATTAATAATAAATAGGGGTTTAAAATAGCCATCTTTATATCAGGCATCAAAACATTTTTCAGAGAGAACATATACTTAGAAACATTTCCTTTTTTATTTATGTTTATTTTAATAAAGAATATAGGAGTCTACAACACAATTATCCATCAGATACTAGGGCTGGAGAAATGGCTCATAGGTTAAAGCACTGGCTGCACTCGATCTCTTACAGAGGAATCTTGGTTCAACACATTTCCCCACAACCTCCAGATACACGGTTGCTACCAACTTGTTGTAAACCCAGGTCCAAGGGTGGATCCAGGTATAGCCACCTACTTCTCTGGACATTGCACAACAGAGTTTACTCTTACATATATCCATGCACAACACCCACACACATACAAAAAAAAAAATTAGTCAGATTATGTAAAGATCAGATCACACTCATGTGGCCAAATGCAAATCCAAGCAGTCTGGCAAATGAACTTGCTTAGGGATGAACATGCATGCACAGTATGACCTTTGAGTTTCACAATCAAGATGTTTTCCACTCAAGATCTGCTTGCATATCACCACTTCCTGAGACCTGCTGATCTCAGCCCTCGTCCTAGACTGATAGACCTCCTCATTCAGTCAACTACAAATACTGCCAGCAGAAGACACCAACCTATTATGTCCCATGGAAGCCGAGCAATTGCACAGGTAATCTTACCGATTTACATTATATTGCGGGGTGCTCGTGCCCATAAAAATAAAATAGTTGATGGGATGTCTATTTTAAAGTAACATTACTTAAGAGGATATTGAACAGGTCACTACTGGCTCTACAGCCAGGCAGATAACCGTGATGAGTATCTTATAGGTAGGACCATCAAGTCAATCAATATACAAGTAGAAAAAAAAAAAAAAAAAAAAAGAAGGAAGGAAGGAGAGGAGAGAGAGAAAGAGAGACAAAGAGGAAGGAAGGAGAAAAGAGAAAGAGAGAGAAAGAAAGAAAGAGTCAAATCATGAAAGCAATGCCATTCACAATAACCACAAAATAAATATGTACACATGTATGTACGTACACATCCAGAAATTAAGGAAGTAAAAGACTGGGTACAAAGATGGCTCAGTTGGTAGTTGATAAAGTGCTTGCAATGTAACCTGAGGATCTGAATTGGATCTTGAGCACATGGTGTATAAAGCTAGGCATGGTGATACAGGCTTGTAACCCTGCAATTAAGGAGGCCGGCCAGCCAGCCAGCTAGCTAGCTAGCCTAATCAGTGAGCCCTAGGTCCCAAGTGAAAGTCCTTGTCTCAGAAAACCAGGTGGATGGCCCCAGGTAGATATTCCAGGTAAAACAATACCCAAGGTTGACCTCTGACTATCACATGTACCTGAACACACATGTGAACACACATACCACACAAGTACACACACATATAAACACACAAAATGAAGTAAAAGACATCTACAATAAAAATTACAAAACATGTCAGCCAGGCATGGTGGTGCATACCTTTAATCCCAGCACTCAGAAGGCAGAGGTAGGTAGATCTCTGTGAGTTCAAGGCCACCCTGGTCTACATAGTGAGTTCCAGGACAGCTGGGGCTACAGGGAGACCCTGTCTCAAAAAGACAAAAAAAAAAAAATTATAAAACATGAAAGAAAATGAAGAAGGCACTAAGAGGGTGGAAGCCCTCCCACCTTCACAGAGTAGAGAAATTAAAATTGTTAAAATGTTCATGCTGGACTGGATGGATGGCTCAACAGTTAAAAGCAGTGGCTCCTCTTAGGACCTAGGTTCGATTCCCAGCACCCACATGGCAGCTAAAAACATCCATAACTCTAGTTCTATGGGACCTGACACTGTCCTCTGACAGGGCATTGCACAAGACCATGCATGCATGCATGCATGCACACATGCACACACACATGTAGGCAATACATTCATACACATAAAAAATATTTTAAATGTCCATGCTATCCAAAGTAATCTACAAATTTATTTTATGACCTCTATTGAAATACCAATGGCTCTTCCCAGAACTAAGGAAAACAATCTTAAAATTTATGGGAGAAAACAAAAAAAGCTCAGTCAAGAACCACAGTAGCATGGTACTGACAGAAGCAGATGGGTAGGCCTGAGCAGAGCGTGGACTGTAGAGATCAGCCTGTACCCTGTAGCGAGCTGGCAAGATACCAGTAGCATCTGCTGAAGATGGCACAGCCTTTTCAACACCAGTGCTTAGAAAACCAGATAACCAGATGCAGAAGACTGAACATGGCCCTCTCTACCACCATGTAAAAAATGTACAAAGACTTAAGATGGAAAACTCTGAAACCACCAGAGGAAGCACAGAAAAGTGACAAGCATCATATTCCAATCCTATATGGAACCTTAAAAAAAAAGAATCCCTTGCCTGAGAGCAAAGTGGTGATGACTGGGTATTGGGTAAGGTCCTGGAGGTGGGGGACAGGGTTGGAAGGAGAGTGATGTGATCAGTCATGCTGTCTGCCTATGTAGAATACCACTGTAAAGACAGCTGCATTGGAATAAGATGGGCGTTGGATCTTCTTCTGATTTCAAAGGAGAAAAAGTGAGGCTCCAAGACAAAACTGGATGCTCCTGCCAAACCTGCAAGCCAGGAAACCAGGGGACACCTCTGTCGTGTGTGGATCAGAGGACAGGTTGCAGGAGTTGGTTCTCACTGTGTACTCTGTGGGCCTCAGGGATCAAAGCTCAGCTCATCAGCCTTGTTGGCAGCCTCCTCTATCCACTGAGCCATCTCGCCAACACAGAAGCAGTGATTCTTTTTTTTAATATTTTATTCATTTTTATGTTATGTGTATGAGGGTATTACCTGCGTGTATGCAAGTGCACCCTTGTCAGGCAGTGCTTGTCTAGAGGTCAGAAGAGGGCATCGGATCCCCTGGAACTGGAGTTACGGATGGTTTGCCACCACCTAGGTGCTGGGAATTGAACCCAGGTCCTCTGCAAGAACAGTGCTCTTAACCGCTGAGCCATCTCTCCAGTCCAGAAGCAGTGGTTCTTAAGTCCCTTAAAAGCTTGAGGTGCTGGTGACGGCATGACAACAGCTGCTGCTGCTGCTGCTGCTGCTGCTGCTGCTGCTGCTGCTGCTGCTGCTGCTGCTGCTGCTGCTGCTGCTGCTGCTGCTGCTGCTGCTGCTTTTCTGCCTCATAGCTGTGCACACCTTCACCTCATTGGTAGGAAAATGCTCACCTTTTTTGTTTTTTTTTCTAATTTTCTCTAGTCAAATAAGAGGCCTCCCTGGAGTATCCTTAGGGTGCTGACACAGAGTTTCTTTGGTTCTTGGTCAGCAGTGTGAGCACCAACCAGCAAGGCGTGGACATCAGCAGCACATACTCTTGGCAGTCTTCCTGCCAGCTTTCTGCTGTGACTGACTGCTCACGGAGAGAATTTGTAACTAACCTGTTTTTCCTTTCCTTTAGGTGCAGTCGATTTCAATCAGAAATCAAACGCTTGAAAATCTCATCTCCGGTGCGTGTCTGTCAGAACTGTTACTATAATTTACAGCATGAGAGGGGGTCAGAAGATGGGCCTCGAAACTGTTGAAGGCAGAGCAAGCTGATGGAGACCATGGTTCATGGTTCGGGGAGCTCCTCCTGGTCCCGTCAGGCTCAGAAGGCATGAAGCACTCTCCGTTTACACATTTCTTCACACCACGTGTTTGAAGTGTTGAATTCAAAGGGATCATTGGATCACGGGTTCAGAGGGCAGTGACTGGCAGGTGCTATTCAAGTGAACAGCACAAGAAGAACGCAGGGTGGTTTTCAGGAGTGTGTTAAGTACCCGAGTCTCTCCGTATTCCTTAACTGTCCTTCCCTGCATCTCATTTTTATAGCGCTACTCATCCTTATTTGGAAAAACAAACAAAAACAAAAAACAAAGCTTCTAGAAAATGGTTGTAAATCTGACTTCTTTGCAAGTAACTCTGTATATTGTAAATAGGTATAAAGGCCTTTTTTTCTTTTTTTTCTAAATAAGGACCTAATTGCCTGTAACATGAGACTTCAAACTAAACCACTAACTCAATGAACTACTTAAGGTGTGTGTAACATCTCTCAAGTATAAATATGGGTTCTTTTTAATCCTCAGAGACATCCTCTGTAATATTTTCTTCCTTTTCCAATCTAGACTGTGTGCCTGATACCATTTCTTTCAAGTTGCCCACAGCATCTCCACTTAACTAGGCTAGTAACCAAAATAGCGTGGACCTTCTTTAGGATCCAGTGGGGGAGAAAAGAAGGCCGCTCGTAGGGTAGCCTGGAAACGCCTGGCCTCCTGTCCCTCACCACTTCAGAGTTGCTCTGATGTGGCAGGCTCCCTTAAACTGACCTGCAGCCCATGTGGTCTGACCACGTATTGTCACATAAAGGGGATCAGATGACCGTGTCAGGCAGGACATAGCCCTGCCTCAGCTAATGGAAATCTATTTGCATGTAACCCCAAATTAGCTTTTCTTGCATAGAACATGATAAGACTGTGTCTTTGCAGACACTCACGTTCTATATAGTTATTTTCAAAAAAAGGTGAAAAGAAGTGTACAGAATTAACATTTAAACCTTGTTGTAAAACTGGATCATGTCAGAACTGCTTAAAATTAACCTTTACCATTTAATGCCATCTACCTGAAAATGGTGAGATTTATACTGTATCAATGTCTATTTTTTTGGTTTTGCTATGAATATAATTACAGTATTTTAATATTTAGTTATTTAATTTGTTCTACTAGTTGGATACAAAACACACAAATCCAGAAGGATTAAAGCTGGTGGGGGCTAAGAGATTAGTTTATAGAAAAATGGCTTTGGTGGTGGGATTTTTCTAAAATGTGTGTTATGTACATAAATATAAATATATATATATGAAATCAAATAAAACAATTAATCTAGATTTTAACATTTTCAGATACTTAGTGCTAATATTATGAACAATTTAAAATGCCCTGTGATTTGAACAACATAGGATCATGAATGGCCGAAGAAAGGAAGGACAGGCCTTTACACTTCACAGAGGTATCATGCAAAGGACAGTGGCTTTGGCTTTCCCAACGTTCCATCTTTAGGCCCTGGTGACAGGCACACTTATGCACTGAAATGCACATATATGCACCTGTGTTCAGAAATAGGCATTTGGTACAACAGTGATCTTGTACCCAATGGGCTGAAACCAGCTTAAGAACAGACATGTTCTTCCTGATAACTAGGTCTCCAAGAGAAAATGTAAAGGCTGTGTTAGTGCCTTATGCTACTAAATTTCAACCTTTATTTACCTAGGTTTGAGCCTACGGTCTATTTATGATACATATCAAAATTGATTCAAACACTTCCATTTCTAAAAGTCCAAATACACTTGTGAATAAAAGGATTATTGGCATTAATACTCTCACTTGAAGAACAGCTGTGTGATTTTCCTTTCTGTGCCTCACTCCTCGCCCTCTCTCCCATCACCGTCTTTCTCCAGCTCTAGAAACGGTGCTGGTGTTCACCAGCTGCAGAGACTGTGCTTTCACGTAATGGTGGGCTGGCCCTGTCTGCCCCCTGGATGCGTTGTAGCAGTGTTATTCTACAGTTTTTCAAAGAAGAGTCCTCCTTTTGTCCATGAATCATGTTTAACCATACCTGATGGCAGAGGTGTTCTTGAAGACTTGACTATAAGAATGTGTGTGTCATCACTTAAAGGTTATTCCTCTGTATAATCTCAAGTCCTAAGGGGTGAACACGCTTCAACTTTCCAACAGACTTCCATAACTAGCAGATGGAAACCAAACCCCCTCATGGTAGTATTTCCTCTGGCAGCTGGTGCTGTGAGCAACTGTTTTGTTCCATCAGGTTTTTCTTCTCTTTTCTTTCCTTCTTGCTTCTACTACAGAAATCACAGACTCACTCACAGAGAGCAGTGCACTCACGTACATGAGCTCATGGTTTCTCTGGGTATCTTTCTGTGTTCCATGTCACCAACATCCACTCTCGCCATGTCATCCACCTTTCCGTGGTCTGTATTCTTTTTCTGAGTACCTCACAGGGCTCCAGCCTGATCTTTGTAGTTTGTCTGTACACCCTTCTGCCCATGCATCTACCCATGTGCTCTAACATTGTGTGTAGTGTGCAAGTAAGTGTGATGTCATGCTTTTGCAGAGAGACAGCTGCCTATAGCAGCCAATATCTGGATAATAGCAAAACACTCTAGATAAGTTATTTTGCACTTTCTTATGTATAAAGTTGGTAGAAACTTATTTTTGCTTTGTATCATTTAAATACATTTTGTTTTGGTAAATGAACTGTGTATAAAATATTTATGCTGTTAAAACTGTTTTTAGAAAGTATTTTTAATTTCAGCAAGTTTGGTTACTTGTTGCATGACCATTAACACAGCTGACTTTTTGTGTCAGTGCAATGTATATTTTTGTCCTGTTAGTAACTTGTAAGCCCTAGTAATGGCCAATTATTTGTACAGCAACAGAAGTAAATTGAAGATACTGGCTAAGACTGCATTGATTGTGACTTTTGTACTATATTGCAGAACACAATATCTGTTTCTTTGGTGGTTATGTAAAAGGCCTGAAGAATTCCTATCTAGTGTGCAATCTGTGATACTGAATGTTCATTGTATATCTGTCTCTGATGCAAAAAGGTAGAGTAACACAATTACAATACATGATTAAATGCAATAGTCCAGGTACTTAAGTATTTTTTTTTTCATTTCAAATAAATACCTACTATTTACCACAAAACATTTTTAAATTGTTTTAAAGTCAGTGTTTCAGGAAAGGAAAACAAAACCGATGTCTAATAATTCTCTAAACTTGTGGTATGTTTCCCTGGCTGTGACTATTTCTTTCATCTCTACTGAAAAGATGGCTGTTAGGTTCAGAGTTCTTATAAACCAGGCTTCCTGCATTCCAAACTGCCCACTGATGCTGGGTGGTACCCAGGCTGGTACCTATGTCACGGTGGCAGTGAGGGGAGGCCTGTGGGAGACACGGCCTCATGTTTGAAGGGGCCTACCCCAAAAGGCCTTTTTGGCATGGTTTTGGCTCTCTTGCTGATCACTCCATCAAATTGTGAAACCCAGCCGTGCACACCTGTGTACACACACAGATGTCTCCCACCCCTGTCCATCTCTGTAAGCCCAGTGGCTGCTTTCAGCAGCTAGTCTTTCCAGTTCAGCCTTACAGACTATTAGAATTCACAGTTCCGTTTTTTTTTAATTATTATTATTAGCTACTTGGCTTTCAAATAGCCTTTCCAGGAAAAGAAGATGTAGGGCATACTTTTAGGTTTATACTGTTTCAATTACTTCTTTTTTATAAAGTTTTTTCCCAGAAGTCCTTGGCCTCTGTCCTCCAACCCATCCCTTCCACTTTTTTTAGAGGAGAGCCTATCAGCCAGGTTCAGAGGAGCTTCTTTTTATTACTACATTTATTTTTACTTATTTTTGTGTACACGTATGTATGTGGAGGTCGAAGGACAGCTTGGTTCTCTCCTTCAACCGTATGGATCCCAGGGATCAATCTCGAGTCATCAGGTTTGGCAGCAAGCACCTTTCCTGCCGAACCATCTTACCAGCTCTACTCTTCCTCTCTCTAAAGACATCCAAGTTTATTTTAAGCTTGAACAGTTAAATCTTAAATTTGAAGATATTTCGATTATTCCAAATTATGCCTCAGTACAACTCTGTTGTGCCAAGACAGAGGGTACAGTCACCTCCAAAATACCAAGAACGCTAAAGGCCGTTCCCATGGCCCCATGCCTCAGTCACCTCCTAACAGCCTTGAGAAGCATGCAGATATTCTCTTAGAGAGTGAAGAATAAACATACACTGATCTTCAGTAAGTCCCCTTCCACCATTCGCCTCTCATTTTCATTTTTTTAAATAAGCAATAAGTAATGAATACAAGCATCCTTCATGTAAAACCAATTTGCAAGCAGCTATCTCATTTGCAACACTTTCCCCCGCAGCCTCTTGTCCACCACTGTGGCCGGCAGCAAGGCCAGTAGAGCTGTCTGCTCTTGAATGTTCGCTCATTTTCCACCACTTTTCATATTTGGGGCAGGGGTCGTTGTTTGGGAGTTTTGTTGTTTGGTTTGGTTGTGTATTTTGATTTTTTAGTTTTGTTGGAGATGAAATCCAAACCAGGCCACCACACACAAAGATTCTGTGATGTTCTGGAAAGGCCTAGAATAGGAATCAAGGTGGAGGCCGCAGTTCTAACCAGCAGAGGGATTCACAGTTTCTACACCAGCATCTACAGTCAGTTCCTGTCTGTGTGCATAGGAAGCAAAGCTGCTTTACCCTTTTTAGTCTCAAGATATGTCCTTAAATTTTTTGAGGATCCTCAAACAGCTTTTCTTCATATGGTTTATGTACATCGATATGTGAAGTGGAATAAAAGCTGAGGTATAAACATATATGGTACTCATGTTAATAAATTACATGTTTCTATAAATTACTTAAGGGGGGGTGGTGACTGAGGAAGACACCAATGTCTGCCTCTGGCCTCCCCCACATAAACACACAAAATAGAACCATTTCCATTTTCATGATATTTTAAGATTTTATGTGTATGTATCTGTGTATATACCATGAGTATAGATGCCAAAGGAGTGCTGGTATCGGGTCACCTGGAGCTGAGTTCCAGGCAGCTGTGAAGCACCTGACGTGGGTGCTGAGAGCCAAATGCAGCTCCCCTGGAAGAGCAGCAAGACTCAACCAATGAGCCATCTCCCCAGCCCTTTTATTACATGTTTATTGTGTGCACATATGAACACACATGCACACACCATAATGTGCACGTATGAACATGCATGCACGTATGAACATGCACGCACATATGAACACATGCACATACCATAATGCGCATGTGGGGTAAGAGGAAGATTTGTGAGATTCAGTTCTCTTCTTCCAACACGTGGGTCCCTGGGATTGAACTCAGGTTGTTGGGCTTATTAGCAAGGGCCTTTTCCCACTGAGCCACCTCTCTGATGCAGTTATTTTATAGTTACATACATCTTTTTTTGTGTCTAGCTTAAGACAGCTCTGATCCACTTTTGTACTCAGTCTGTTCTAGAGCTCTATTTCAGTTGAAGCAAATGAAAATCCTGACTCCCATAAGGAGGGATGTCTTCACAACCTTTTCAAATAATTGTTTAATAATTTAAAGCTTCTTCATATGTTAAGACGTTTGTTGCAAGGGAGATATTTTGTTTATAGTGATTTGTGTGTGAGAGAGATAAGTGTGTATGCATGGTTGTGTGTGCAGGTGAGTGTGCCCATGTGGAGGCCCAGAGGTCAACTGCTGTGTTTCATATTTTATTTAAATTTTATACATTTATTTTGTGTTTCTGTATGTGCATGTCAATGCATGTGTGTTGTGACACACATGGAGGTCAAAAGACAACTTGCAAGAACCTGTCCTGTCCTCACATGGTTCAGGTCGTCAGGCTTGGCACCTTTAACCACTGAGCCATCTTGCCCCACTCCACCTTAGATTTGAGACAGCATCTCTCACTAAACCTGGCAGTCACCAGTTACCTAGACTGACTGGCCAGAAAGCTATGGAGATCCAGCCATCTCTGCCTACCCAGCCTTGGGGTTATAGATATGTGCGACCAAGCCCAACTTTTACATGGTACTGGGGATCATAGTGCAGGTCTTCATGCTTGCACGGCAGGTACTTTACCCACTGGACTATCTACCAGTCCCCATTTGGTTGATTTATTTAGGGTCTGGGCTGGTCTCTGACTCACAGCAATCCTCCTGCCTCAGCCTCCCAGATGCTACAATCACAAGTATGTGCCATCATCCTGGGCCTTAGGTTAAGGTTCCTGAAGATGGAGTACTATAGAGAATCTGAAAATATAACAATGAACCTTTGGGAAAATCCACCGCTGCCCCTCGCGCTCTGGTTTTTGTCCATCTATATCCTTAAAGCTTCATGCACTGGAGACAAAGGCTAGAAGAGGCTCCTGTCATAGTGACCACACTATACGGCTGCTACAGAACTTGAAGCTCTTCTGGAGGCTGACATTTCACTACATGATTATCCCAAAAGGCACAGTATCATGTATAGAATTAAAATATTGCCAGCAGCACAGGAAGTACTGCTATATGTGGTAGATTCTTGCTTTCCCAAAATTCTCATTTTTTGCTTCAAACCCAAAATGTTAGCATTGGCGATCAAATTATCTCCTATTCTCTTTGAAGTAGTAGGCTTACCGTTTGATTGCCATAAACACGACTGCTCTCTGAGTAAAAACAGTGTTCTGCAATGGAAGTGGCTGGTCTCCTGGTCACAGTGTGGGAGCTTCTCAGGGTGGCTGAGGTACTCCAGTGCGTGGGTGCTAGGGGGGATTCCTCACTGGGTGTCAGTACTTACAAGTCAAAACCAAATGAAAGTCCCCTTTTTACTCCTCCTCCAAGGCCATTGTGCACTGAAGTGGCACTTGATTTTTTTTTTTTTTTTCTTTTTTGAGACTGGCTCTCCCTGTAGCTCTGGCTGTCCTGGAACTCACTCTGTCACTTGACTTTTATTGGCAGTGTTTGGTGGTGCAGAGCACGTCTCTGGCTCAGTGCCACTGTCTTGAGTCATACAGTGATTCCCACAGCTCCCTCCACCACTCTTGCACTGCTGTACAAACATCCATGTGTGAAAAGAACAAATCAGACCTTAGTATTATGAGAATGGTCTTCAAGCAAACCTACCGAAAACGGTCTCTGCACTTCTAGGGGTGGAGACTTCAAGAACCACTAACCAGCCAAGACTCAGGAGGTGCTCCCTGCATTGTGAAGAAGCATGCATTCAACCCCATCTGGCAATTAGGTTCCTAATCTCACTCCAGAACATTCACTGGGCTCCCATGACGTATGCCAAGTACAAGTCAAGCCCCAGCACATTGGACTGTGTTTTGGCAACTGCAACCAACTATTTGAATACCCTCTCCCCAGGTCAAGCAACACAGCACATTTCAGAAGTGTTGAGGTGTCCAACAGAGATCAAATCACATTGTTATTCTAGTCAAGACAAAAAAAAAAATTTTTTTTTTGAGACAGGGTCTCCCTGTAGTCCCAGCTAGCCTGGAACTATGTAGAACAGGCTGGTCTTTGTCTCACAGAGATTCACCTGCCTCTGCCTCCCAAGTACTAGGAGAAAAGGCGTGTGTCACCACACCTGGCTAAGACTAAAATTTTGATCATATGAAACTATTAATGCAGGGCTGTAGAGACGCCTCTTGCAGAGGACCTGGATTTGATTCCCAGCATCCACATGGCAGCTAACAACTGTCTGTAACTCCAGTTCCAGGGGAATCCAACACCCTCTTCTAACTTCTGTAGGCATTGCATGATATAGGCGCACTTACACACAGGAAACCAATACACTCATACACATAAAAATAAATTTTTTAAGTTATTAATACTATGATTTTAATACTATATGCATCTCTCGCCAGTATAGTATACTGGTCAGATCAGTCTGAGATCTGATCTAAGTTTCTGTTCTGTCATTTGGGTGAGTGACTTCACCTTTCCATATCTGAGTTCCCATAAATTAGGACACCTGCCCACAGAGAAGTATCACAAGGTTTATGAATTTGGTGGCTACAGGGGAAAGGTAGTGCTGACATGTATATTCCCAACATAATAGTGTTAATTTGAAAATTAACACGAGGTGATGTGCTGAAATATTAAACAGTTAAAGGCAAGCCAGCAGGGGAGTTGATCCTCAGCCTGATACACAGAGGAAGAGTGGTAGAATAGGACGAGGTCCCGGAAGGCAAAGCCCAAGGCCTCCCTTGGCTCTCAGAGGTATCTGTTGCTCTTGAAGCCTGTTGCTTACATAGAACTGAGCTCTTCATAAGCTTCCATCCATGCCTTTTTTTTTTTTTTTTTTTTTTTTTTTTTTTTTGGCTTGTTTTGTTTTGAGACAGGGTCTCCCTGTAGCCCCAGCTGTCCTGGAACTCACTCTGTAGACCAGGTTGGCCTTGAACTCACAGAGGTCTACCTACCTCTGCCTCCCAAGTGCTAGGATTAAAGGCATGTATCAGCTTCCATTTCCCAATATCTTTTTCCACAACTACAGGTGTTACTGTAGTCTTAGGGTGTTACTGCAGTATCCTCTATGAATAACCATGATGAGCCTTATCAAGAAGATAAAATGGACTCCAAGCTTGATCTTCAGCAATTGTGCTTCCTGTGCAAAGGCAAAGGCAAAATCAAAGGGCAAGCTGCACTCCAGTGAAGAGAACTGAGTTACTGAATAACCACCATGTGTATGTATGGTCAGACACTACTACTAACTGCAATCCGAAGCTCCACCTAAAGAACACTACTTCTGTCTGGGAGTGTCGCTCAGTGGTGGCACATGTGCTTAGCCCTGACTTCCACCACCAATACCTAAACAAACAAAGCACACATGATATTTCTGTTCATAAAAGAAAGCCACTCCTTTGCAAAGTGATTCTGGAAACTTCATTGTGGTACAAAGATCAACCTAAGCAGCTCATGACTAAACACAAGATCCTTTCAGGCTGCTCTGCTGCCAGGAGAGAAAAGACAAAGCAGTATTATCAGTATTATCAGTATTATCAGTATTATCAGCTATGCTTCTGGTTCAAGTTCAAGTCCTCAAACTGAGAGTATTTTTTTTTTTCCTTATAAGGTAGCAATTCCCGAATTCACATTGATAGATATTCTAGGTATAGCTAGGCCAATCAGCAAATGAGGTAACTTCTAGAACTTTCTAGCCTACAAATGAGAGTTTTTTTTTTTTTTACGTAGACCATGACTGAACTTGCAACGCCTATTCCATTCCCTCCTATTAAAATTTCTCAGCCCTCAAGTCCTCGTTTTCCCATCGCTCTTATTTTTTGATCCTCCATTGAATTTTTACTCACTTTAAACAGTCAAGTGATACAGAGTCTTCTCAGGATGCCTTCTCTTCTGTTCCAGTCTTTCCAGACTTCTGCCTTCTGCCTACTTTTTTTCACACAGTGACTTTCATCTTCCTCCTTTCGAAAGTGACCATGCCCCCCTGAGGGCTGAGAACTGGGCACTGTGGATGGATTATGTCTGGCTAATTGGGTTTTGACTGCCTCCTAGTAGATTTTCAACAGATCAGCCATCTGAGTTACTTTCCAGCTTAAAACCCCGGCTGGTCTCTCTTCTGTCCCTCGCCACCGCTCACTGTTCCTTGGCATCCTTTGCTTCCTCCTCCCCGTCCACCTCCGGCTCCTCTTCCTCCCATGGAGGCTCCCAGAGCAGCCCGCAGCATGGCAGTCGTCCTCAGGTCCCCCCCAAATCCCCCCCCCCACATTTGTCGTCTACACTGTTGTCCCCAAATGCTTCCCAGGCTGGTTCACTATGGGATCTCCTTACAGTCAGCCACAGGAAGGCCAAGCACTTTGACCTGTCCACTGCTGTGTGAAGCTCCTACAAATGCGTCTGGCACGGCAGCTGCTCAAGGAATTTGTTGAATGAAGAAATCAGAGGCATCCCAAGACTCACCTTCAACTCGAATACAGGTTTTGCAGAAATCTTAAATTGTCTAGTGTTGTGTTTGAGTTTTCAGGTACCCAGATCACACGCCTGAACACCAGTGTTGGAAACTCTCATTGGGTGTGGTGTTAGACCTTCAAAGGCCCTCAGTCTTGGAGGACCCCCCTGAGTAGCACACCTGTTCCCTCGAGGATAACTACTCCTCCCCTGGACAGAGGTAACTTGTTGCAATACCTTTGTCCTAGACCCAGGGAAGAAAGCCTCCTCCCCTTCTAGTTCTGGTCAACTGGGAGGCTGGAAGTGCCCAGGGCAGTCCAGCCTCCAGCAGGTGTTCAGCACCTGCTGTAAGATCCCAACTATGGAGTCAACTAGCAGCCCAGGAGATCCATCCCATTCTGTGTGTTCAGCAGTTCCGATGACTGATTTGCATACCATTAACACAAGCAGACACAGTGGCTAACACCTGTAATTCCAGCACTCAGGAAGTTGAAAGAGGAGACTGCCGGGAGTTTGAGGCCATCTTGGGCTACATAGTGATTTACTAACTTACAGACTAAGATTCTGTCCTAAATGGTAAGAATCATCAGGTTAAAGGGTACAATTCATCATATATTTGTATATTTACACAGTTCTGTGGCCATAATAATTCAATTTTAGAAAGTTTTTATCCAAAGAAACCTCTTACAACTATCGGTATTGTCCGGTTCTGTGCCCACATCCCTCGCCCACTATAATGACTATATGTTTGACTATAATGGAATTGCAAAGAATGTGCTTGTGATTGGCTTATTTAACATTTTGCAGGTTCATCCATGTTACAGCACATAGCCTTGCTTCATTCTCCGCTGCTAAGTAGAGGTCCACTATATAAATATGCCATATATACTACCTCTTTTATTCATTCACCACAGGGCCTCACCTAAGACATTCCCACCATTTGCTGCTGTGAATAACCACTGTGAACATTCATATCCAAGTTTTTTTGTGTACAGATCTTTTCTGTTTTCTTGTGTAGCTCAAGAGTGGACCATATGTTAGTTACATGTGAACTTCTGAGGATGGATGTTCTCTTTGCAGTCTTCCAACCCGGCATCCAGTGGGCTTTCCTCACGGGGACCAGCACTGCTCCATCCACTCCTTTGTGCTGCCTTCGAGTTGCTATGACATCTCTGATTTGGGGACAGCCACTTTCCAGTATAGAGAAGGTATCTGTTAATAAAGTAAGTGGCAGTGACAGGCCTAGCAGCCCCAGAATGGACCAGAACTTCTGGTCCTATCTGGACTTTCCCCACCACACTGCTCTTCACTCCCCTCATCCCTAGCTAGGGACCCTAGGATAGGGTCCTTCCTGAGTAGACTACAACCACAGCATCTTCTAATCTGGAATTTTTTATTTTTTGTTTTTTTTTTGAGACAGAATCTCTCTGTAGTCCACACTGGCCTGAAACTATAGACAAAGCTAGCCTCGACCTGACAGAGAGCTGCCTGCTCCTGCCCTCCGAGTGCTGGGATTAACAGTGTACTGTGCATCACCACTTCCAGGGTTTTTTTGTTTTGTTTTGCTTTTGGTCTTTTTGAGACAGGGTCTCTCTGTAGCCCAGCTGGATTGGAACTCACTCTGTAGACCAGGTTGGCCTTGAACTCAAGAGAGATCCACCTGCCTCTGCCTCCCAAGTGCTAGGATTAAAGTCATGCACTACCATACACAGCTCCAGCTATTTATTTTTATGTGTATGAGTGTTTTGCCTGCATGTATGGAGGTACACCTGTGCATGAATCTGAGGGCGTCAGATTCAGTTGGAACTGTAGTTACAAACAGTTGTTAGGCTCCATGTGTGTGCTAGGAACCAAACCTGGGTCCTCTGCAAAAGTAGCCAGAGCTCTTAAATACTGAGCCATCTCTCCGGCCCTTGAAGTTCTTTTGAGGGCAGAAAATGAATTTAGCTATCTGAGTATAAATGACATTTCATTCAAGCACTGTTCCGAACATATACATTTGGTGAAAAGAGGATATCTATCCTTCAGAAATAATGGGTTTGGGACTGGTGGCAATAACTGTTCTATTTAAAAATATTTTATTTCTGGGCTGGAGAGATGGCCTAGTGGTTAAGAGCGCTGACCGCTCTTACAGAGGACCCGGGTTCGATCCCCAGCACCCACATGGCGGCTGAGAACCTTCTTTAATTCCAGTTCCAGGGGAATCCGACGCCCTCTTCTGACCTCCGCAGCATTGCACGATACGGGTGCACAGACCTACATGCAGACAGTACACCCATACACATACAAAAATAAATTAAAAATTAAAAAATATTTTATTTCTATTTTAATTTATGTATATGAATGTATTTCCTGCATGTGTGTTAAGTGCATCTGTGTTGTGCAATACCCACAGAGGTCAGAAGAGGGCATCAGATCCCCTTGAAGTGGAGTTAGAGGTAGTTGTTAGTTGCCAAAAGGGTCCTGGGAATCAAACCTGGGTCCTCTGCAAGAGCAGCCAGTGCTCTTAACCGCTGAGCCATCTCTCCAGCCCTGGTGGTAATAAATAATCTTGGCAGTATGTATTATACTGAAAGAAAACTGAATTCTGCATTTTTTTTCACAGGGTCACTCTCTGGATCCCAGGCTACCTCAAATGCAGAATTCCTCCTCTGCCTCTAAGAGTACCCGATTGCATCACATGCCATCATATCCAGCTGGTACTGGTACTGGGTATGTGCCACCAGATCTGGCTGGTACTCCTACAAGGCACAATGGATTCTACTTCTCGACCAAAGTCAATATATTTAGATTAGGATCTGTCCCATCTCTTCCTACTGAAAAAAAGAATTGTCAAGGTGGAATTTTCAGTTATATCTGAGTAAAGGGTCAAGAAAATACTCTCCCTTGAAAAGCATACATAAAACGGAAAACTGAACAAAGGTATGAGAAGAAAGGTACATGGTGTCCTTGTCCGGGGCTGTCCCCTCCCTGTCAGCTCAGTTCTGATTTAGCAAGGACACTGTGATGACTCCAGTGGTCAAGGAGCCTCACTCAGTTTGAAACAGTGGACAAGGCCCTCTCTCTGTGAAGTCGGTGAAGTAAGTCTCAGCAGAGACCAGCAGGGAGAGCTGGGCCCCATATGCTGCAGCATTGTGGTTAAGACCAGCATACTTCTAGACCAGGCTGCAGATATGCACAGCAGAGGCTGGGGTCTGGGAAGCCAGATAACATCTTGCCAACTCAGGCTGCTCACATGCTCCTTAGTAGACAGCATCAACATCGTCATAGGACATAATCCTAATTTGAGGGTAATACATTTCAACTGGTACTATTTTTTTAATTTTTATTGAGAGCACTTCATACAACACTTCTCAATCAAATCTAGACTCATTCCCCCATCCATGCCCACCCCTCATGCCCCCCGCCCCCCTGCTGGAGCTCATGGATTCTTTCTTTTTTTTTTTTTTAATTTAATATTTTA
Organism: Rhizomys pruinosus; assembly: GCA_009823505.1. Lineage (NCBI taxonomy): Eukaryota > Metazoa > Chordata > Mammalia > Rodentia > Spalacidae > Rhizomys > Rhizomys pruinosus. The sequence goes on along the minus strand of VZQC01012745.1, from coordinate 159,807 downwards.
TGTGGTTTGTGCATTCGTACATCATTTTTCCAATGCAGATCAGGCATATTTCCCTTTCCCTTCCCCCCACCCCCACCCTATCCCAGATCATGTATTCTGCCATAACTGTCCACATCTTTCGGTTGTTTTTTCATTTTTTAGCTATAAGTGATAAATCCTATGAGTATAAAGCATCCTTCGGCAAAACCAATCTACAGATTGTTGTGCCCAAAACCCCAAAGTCCACCAATTCAGTGGGGGGTGACAGGTTGTTTGTTCAATCAAGTTGATCAAATGAGTGTCCAGACTACATCGCTGTATTAGTTTCACCGTTCACCCCAATCGCAGCCTTTACATCTTTACCAATGCTCCCTCTTCCGCAGATTGTTCCCTAGGCTTAGAAAAGGGGCACAGGTGGATGAGAAGTAAAACTGTCCTCTCTCTCTGGAGCTGTTTGACTTGGATTCTGGTCAATTCTGGCTGTTCTCTTTCATGGGCTGACAGTTTGTTCAGGAGTAACCTTTCGATCCTACTAATGAAGCACAAGCAATTAGATATATAGGTATATAAGCAGCATTAATAGTTATGGTAGGTTACTTTGGTCTAGACACATATGTTTGGATGATATGTTAATCCATGAATTACATTTTTTCCCCTGTAAATATGACAGGTTCTTACTGTGGCTTATAACATCTCCTAACCTGTAGAGGATGTTAGGCTTGTGGCATCAGCCATGGGTTATTCCTCCAAGGAGAGAGCCAATAGCCAATTAGATTTGGGATATATAGACATGGCTGCCTCTTGCTGCACAGTATTTCCAGGCAGGTGAGGTGTAGCTGGTGCTGACGGTGGATCTTGCTTGACTCAGGAGACCCGTATTTGCTTTATTGTTTAGTGGCCTTTGGTAAACACTCTCTGGCATTCCAGAGGCCATCTGTACATTGCATGTGCGGGTCTCAATACTCCCTCCCATGTTAACGTCAGGTCTTCGGCAGCAGGGCTTATCGCCTCTCCTCCTGCAGGTATCCCAACTTAGGGGCAAGGAGCCCTTACCTTTTGTGGGGCCTTGGATCCCCTGGCCAACATCCCCATACACGTCAAGTCCTGTCTTGCATCTCTTTTTCAGTCTTTTAGAACCCCTTCGATGCCCAATCAACTGATACTTTTTTTTTTTTTTTTTTTGGTCTGAGACAGGGTCTCCCTGTAGCTCTAGCTGTCCTGGAACTCACTCTGTAGACCAGGCTGACCTTGAACTCACAGAGATCCACCTGCCTCTGTCTCCCGAGTGCTAGGATTAAAGGCGTGGGCCACCACACCTGGCTTCAACTTATACTATTAAGGAAATAAAAAGGCCACAGACCAAGAGAAAACCATTTTTGCAAATTATGTATTGGAGACCATATATATTTATAACCAAAATGCATAATTTTAAAATTCATCCATTTTTAAGAAAAAATATATTTTTTAGAAGCTTCGACATTTTAAGATTTGTTGTAATGGAACTTCCAATATAGTAGCAAACTGCATATAAAGCTATTATAGAGCAGACTGTTTTCAAAAGACAAATTGGCAGGTGATAGCTATGCACTTAATGTATCTTTGGTTTAGGAAGACAAGAGTATGGATCAGAGGACAAACAATGCATGGAATGCAAACTGCCGTGAGGACTCTGCAGGATTTCTCCTGGCCTTGCAAGCGGCCGTGGGATATTTGTTTTGGCCTGGAAGTTTTGAGGCTCTAGTTGAGGATTGCTTATTTGTTTTTGTTTGAAAGAGCCAGAAAGTGGGGGGGGGTAGATATTTTAAGATTTAAATTATTTGCAAGATTTGTTTGACTAGATGTTGGCTGAAGCTTTGTTGAATTACATAATGGGATTCCTTGGGCAAAAGTATGAGTAGAAATTTCAGCAGAGGATACAAATATATATACATATATATTATATATTGCAAGATGCTTCAGGAATTAGGTACTCCAGAAATGCCGATGGAAATCACAATGAAATACCTCTACATGCCAACTGGAACAGCATATGCCTTTAATCCTAGCACTGGGGAGGCAGAAGCAGGTGAGATCTCTGTGAGATAAAGCCCAGCCTGGTCTACATAGCAAGTTCCAGGCTACAGGAAGACCCTGTCTCAAAAACAAAAAATTTTAGTCTTGGCTAGAATAATACTGCAATTTTTTTAGTTCCTGTTAGACACCTCAACATTTCTGACAGTTGATGACTGGAACATTTGGTAATGATAGCATGGTGCTCTCCAAAGGGAATGGCTACACGTTCAGACAACGACAAGGATATTTGGGTAAAGATGTGGAGGCAGGGGCTGGAGAGATGGCCTAGCAGTTAAGAGCGCCGACCGCTCTTGCAGAGGACCCGGGTTCAATCCCCAGCACCCACATGGCGGCCGAGAACCATCTGAAACTCCAATTCCAGGAGAACTCCAGTTCCAGGGGAATCCGACACCCTCTTCTGACCTCCGCGGCATTGCACGACATGGGTGCACGAACTTGCATGCAGACAGTACATTCATACACATACAGAAATAAATAAAATTTAAAAAAAAAAAGGATGTGGAGGCAGGACAAGGCACCATGACAGACCAAACAAATAATTCCACCCAAGTCTAGTTTGGTAAACCAATGAGTTTAATTAGGTTACTTACAGGAGCATGGCATGGGCTTGCTTACAGGAGCATGGCATGGGCTTGCTTACAGGAGCATGGCATGGGCTTGCTTACAGGAGCATGGCATGGGCTTGCTTACAGGAGCATGGGCAGCTACACCATCCAAGGGGCTCCCAACTCCATCCCCTAGTAACTAACTGTTTATATAATCCTTGGGGGATGGATGGGATTTGTGTGACCACCTTTCAAGCCTACCTTATGCTGTGGCAAAGCATCATGAGCCTTCCATCACTTCAGTGATGGGATGTTAATAGGCCCAATCTTGTGTAGGTCTCCTGTGGGTAATCTCAAGTGGCAAAGCCCTATCATGCCCAGACGACAGCTTTACACAACACTCTACTCCTCCCTTGAGCTCCTATATTCTTTTTGCTCCCTTCTTCCAGAATGTTCTTTGAGCCTTGGAAAGGGGATGAAATATTTGGTTATTTTCTCCCATTAGAGTTGAGTTGAGCACTATATTACAACAGTAATTTATTCTAGTTTCCATAGTAACCATCATTGTTGCAAAAAGCTTTTCCCTGATCAAAGCCAACAATCAACGGATGTAAACACAAATGTTTAGAAGGCAGTTTGACAAATTTATCACACTCATTAGGAAAACAAGAGCAAAAATTTCTTCCTAAGCTCTATCATCTCCAAGCCACAAGTTTTTGTTGTGTTCTGTTGTGTGTTAAAATACCAAGCATGAATCTCCTCCTTTGGAGTAGGCCTTAAATCCAGCAAAAACAACAACAACAACAACAACAACAACAAACACCAGATGACTGCTATAACAGTCATGGCACTACTTCCAGCACAGGCACATCCAGCAAGGTGCACTGATGATGACAATGTGCTGTGTCCATTGCCAAGCAGGGCCTTTGATGGCACTTTCCTCCCAGCAGTCTGCATAGCACTTTCAGACAAGGTTTCTGAAGGCTAGAAGGAAGGCAATTTCCAGCCTTCTCAGCTTGATTTCTCTGTGTTCTAAAGCCAGAGCACATGGCGTGGTGTCGTCAGCAGTAGGGTCTCACCATCTCCTGGCACGCAGACAAGAGCAGTGGAAATGCTCTGTACTGTTTTGGGGGAACATCATGGGCCTCCCTGGCCAACAATTCTCATGGGGAAGTAGCCCATGAGAATTGAAGTAACCTTATTCTTGGTATGCTTTCTCCCATTAACCTAGGATGCCTCCTCAGTTTAAACTGCTTTTAAATTTTTTTACTTATTTCTATGTGTATGAGTCTCTTGCCTGCATGTACAGAATGTGCATGCATTGCCCACAGAGGCCAGAAGAGGGTGCCGGACCTCCTGGAACTGGAGTTAGAGAGCTGTTAGCCCCTACATGGGTGCTGGGAACTGAACCTGGAAGAGCAGCCAAGTGCTTAACCACTGAGCCATCCATCTCTTCAGCCACAGGATTTTAATTTTTTTTTAAATATTTTATGTGTAGGAGTGTATTGCTTGCATGTGGTTAGGTGCACCCATGTCAGAAGAGGGCATCAGATTCCCCTGGAACTGGAGTTAAGAATGGCTGTTACTTGCCATGTGGGTTCTGGAAATTGAACCCTTGTCCTCTGCAAGTGTGCTTAATGCTGAGTCATCTCTTCTGCTGCAGGATTTTATTTTTTGTTTATTTATTATTTGTTTATTTATTTATTTTTATCTTTTTGAGAAAAAGTCTCCCTGTAGTCCCAGCAGTCCTGGAACTCACTATGTAGACCAGGCTGCCCTTGAACTTACAGAGATCCACCTGCCTCTGCCTGCTGAGATTAAAGGTGTAGACCACCATGTTTTTTAACTTATCAATGTTTTTACCTTGATAGGCACAGGCTGTTTAAAGGATTTTTTTCAAACGCCTTGTTGGTTATCAACTACACTTTATCCAATGAAATATTCTTCCAAATTCACAGTACTGTGTGGTCTTGCCCCAAGCAGGCTGCTTTACCAGTTTCACTTCTTTAGTGCACTGGCATATATACCTTTCAAATATGCAAAACACAGTATCTAGGTAATGAAACCATTTTTGCAGGGTCTCTGAAGGCTGATCATTTGCGCAGTTGTCACTTGGTCGTGGAATTTGGCAGCCAAGGGGCTAAATAAGGGGAGTCAGAAAAGCCCAACAGTGTGGACTATACAGGGCTTGTATGGCTTGTTTCTTCAAAAGAGCAGTGCTCAGCATTACCATTATTTAGCTTTCTGTAAGCACAATCATTAGCCATGAGCAATGTTGGTTCCTCATCCTGGAACTTTGTCATGGAGGGATGTGGTTTCCTCCACCAAGGGGCTCCATGGCTGGCTCAAGCTCTTTGGCCATGCTAGGGCCAATGGGGAGCCTGGCAGTGTGGTCACGTGCTACACCACCGCCCTTATTCCTTAGTAGGATGAGCCTGCCTTTCCGCCAGTGCTGCTTTTCTATTGGCCACACATGGCTATTGAAGGCCCCAGAACTGGGCAGATAATCCCCACTTCCCGCGCAGACATGTCGACATCGTATTCTATGGGAATGCCTACTCATCTCTGGGACAAGCTAAAGCTTTCTCACCTGTACTGCCCTAACAGTTATACCTTCACTGAACTGTTGCTCATGCTTTAAAGCCTTTCAGAGGCTTGCAAGCATTGAATTTGGCTGTCAGTCCCTCCCCACACCCTCAACCCCCAGGAATTCCAAGTCAATGAAAATCTTCCCACATTTGCCTTTGGGTGACCCAGATTGATCCACAATCAGTTTTCCCTTTTCTGTCCTGGGGTTTGAGCACTATTTATATACCAGTCTAAATCTTCCAGACCTGCAAGAGCCTCTTCTATTTTGTAAAGATCATGGGTCTCAGAAAAGCCACTAAAGTCTCATACCAGTGCTGCTGAATTAACTTTCTTTTCTTTTGGTTGTATGGTTTTGCTGTTTTGGTTTTTTTTTTTTTTTTTTTTTTTGGTCTTTTCGAGACAGGGGTCTCCCTGTAGCCCCAGCTGTCCTGGAACTCGCCTCCTGTAGACCAGGCTGGCCTTGAACTCACAAAGATCTGCCTGCCTCTGCCTCCCAAGTGCTAGGATTAAAGGCGTGCGCCACCACGCCCGGCCTGGTTTTGCTGTTTTTAAGACAGGGTCTCTCTGTAGCCCCTGCTGGCCTGGAACTCACTATACAGACCAGGTTGGCCTCCGTCTTACAGCAATACACCTGCCTCTGCCTCTAGCATGCTGAGAATAAGGTGTGTCACCATGCCCTGCTAATGGGCCACTATTAAGGCTGGCATCTGTATGCTGAATCATGGATTTTCCCTTCCTGCAGTAAAGGTTGGAAATGAGACTCTTGTGTCACCTCTACTTTGCTCTTTCCTTCAATTTCTGATTCTTCTGACCAAGTATTTGGATCCCAGGACTATTTGGGACAGATCTAATTTCTATGCTTTCCCTTATGCCCTCTCCCCTACCCCAACATCTGTAAGAAACAGGAACTCAACATCTCTCCCTCATCCTTTCCCGGCAGACAGCATCTGTGCTGCCCTTTTCTTGTGGCTCCTTCCCGTATGGAAGCGAGCCCTGAGAACTGAGCCTCAGGTGCATGCCATCATCCGCAGCAAAGGCTCACAACCCACTATCCCATCTCCTGTGTGCTATGTTCAGGCTCTGAAGTATGCTCTGAAGTCCATCAGCCCCTTGAGGGCATCCCTATACTCACATGGCAGACTTCATTATCAATGAGGCATGCCACTGCAAACCACACAGAAGATGGCCACCCCGGGACTTCCTATACAGATACTCAGCAGGTCTTCTCACCCAGAGTGGGGTAGGCAACTAGTACTACCTACACTAGGAAGGCTGCCCCACCTGAGGAGCTCCCTTACATCCATGAGGGAATGTTAACATGCCCAGCGTGATGACGACCGCCTGCAAGTCATCAGCGCTGCTCACATTTCAGCAGAGCAATGGCTGTGTCAGGCCTGGGGGACAGAGCTACCGTGGCTACACTCCATTAGGGACATGCTGCCTAATGGAGGAAAGGAGGGAAAAGTTGATTGTTTTAATCTTTACAAGTTAAACATGAATTTATCATACAATCCAGCAATTCCGGCCCTACCTAGCAATCTACAAAAAGGGAGTAACAGTATGTCCACAGAGACGTGTGAGTACAATTCTTTTTTAAGTCTTTTTATGTGTCTGAGTGTTTTGCCTCTACACATGTAAATGGACCACATGTGTGCAGTGTCTACAGAGGCCACGTGTGGGATCCCCTGGAACTGGAGTTACTGATGGTTGTTAGCAACCATATGTTTATCTTCTCTCAACTAAATGAAATTCCTGGTTCCTATTCTTAAGTTTGTGAGGATTTATCAAACTAACAAAATATATATTTAGAAGTTTTAGGGGCTGGAGAGATGGCTCAGCAGTTAAGAGCTATTGGGCTGCTCTTGCAGAGGACCTGGGTTCGATTCCAGGTACCCACATGGTGGCTAACAACTGTCCCTAGCTCCAGTTGCAGGGGAATCCGAAGGCACTGCAGGAAATGGGTACACTTACACGCATGCAGGCAAAACACTCATATACATAAAATAAAAATATTAAAATATTTAAAAAAAGAAAACTAGATTTAGAAGCTTTTTCAAGACTATTTCCAAGAACTTACCAATTACACTTCTAGACCCCACCTGAAGGCTAAGGTCACATATTCTAAGCAGAATACCATGTGGATCCGTTAACCTCAAGTTGGACACACAGAACGAAGAACTCATACATTCTGGATCTGAAGAACTGCAATTTCAGACTGCATTCTCCTAAGGAGGACAATGTGTCTCCATTTTCCTACTTACGAGGATAGCATGACTGTCTCTCAAGGATTTTTCTCTCCTTTTCCAACCCTATCTTTGAGGGACCCAGAATGGATTCTCATTCACTTTAGAGAGCACTGTGCTATCATAACCAAATGTTCCAGTCATCTACTGTCACTAAATACCCTCGATGCCCTGAGGATTCCACAAAGCTGAATGTATCTTTCCATGAGGACAACGGAATGAGAGGACAGACTGCTGATCCGGGTCACACTGTCTACACTTGGCTTTATTTGCAGCTACTTCACAGACACCTCAGGTGGGCCCTTTCTCCATGAGGGGATCTGAGAGAGAAAGTTTTAGGAGTGAAGATTCTCAGTGGAGCTCGGATGATGGTCTCCTGCCTCCCATGAACCTGGGGCTTGTAGTGTTACCACTCTGATCACAGTCCCCCTCACATGACATTTGTCTGTGAGTGGGACAGAGAACTCTTGAGTCCCAGTGACTTTTTTTTCTAGAGCTACAACTGATGGTGAATGGGTTGCTGCAGGCATCCAGGTGTGAAGGGAACTGTGAGCTACCTTCCACTCAAGGAAGACTTAACTCTACTAGAGCATCGATGGCTAAACCAGCAGTTGCCTTTGTGCTCAGCCTTCCTGGCCCAGCCCCTCTGACTAGAGATGGATGGCAGGGGAGGCACCTTCACATTGTCCCATGAGAAACAGACATGAAGCTCACTTTACAGCTGTGCAAAATAATACTCTGAGACAAGGGGCAGGGGCTGTCCAAAGACAAGTGGGAATGTGGACAGGCTGATTGATTTGTTCCAAAGCCCGAATGCCTTTGGAGGGAGGCTTCAGGTCAGACGCAGGACGCCCAATGGCATGCCAAAGAAGCCTTACGTTGAAGCTCTACTCAGTACCTGACAATACTTAAAGAGTCAAGGGGCTGGAGAGATGGCCTAGCGGTTAAGAGCGCCAACTGCTCTTACAGAGGACCCGGGTTCGATCCCCAGCACCCACATGGCGGATGAGAACCGTCTGAAGCTCCAATTCCAGGAGAACTCCAGTTTCAGGGGAATCCGACGCCCTCTTCTGACCTCCGCGGCATTGCACGACACGGGTGCACAGACCTACATGCAGACAGTACACTCATACACAAAGAAAAATAAATTAAAAAAAAAAATAAATAAATATATGCCAGGCATGGTAGTACACACCTTTAATCCCTGCACTTGGGAGGCAGAGGCAGGTGGATCTCTTTGAGTTCAAGGACAGCCTGGTCTACATAGTGAGCTCCAGGCCAGCTGGGACGAAAGGGAGACCCTGTTTTAAAAAAACAAAAACAATAAATAAATAAATAAATAAATAAATAAATAAATAAATAAAGCAAGCGAGCAAGCAAGCTGGGCATGGTGGCGTGCACCTTTGATCCTGGCCCTCGGGAGGCAGAGGCAGGGTGGATCTCTGATAAAGGCCAATGTGGTTCACATTCCAGGCAGGCTTTGAGTAAGGAGACTTTGTCAAGAAACAATAGAGAAAAAAATATAAAGAGCAACTGTATTATACATTCTGATGAAGTCCACAGATCAGGGCTATTTCTATTAAGACCTCACCTCTCAACAAACACAGATATTTGAGCATCTCTAGAACTCACAGTTAGTTGATGGAATACAACACCACGAATCTATCATTATTCTGGAAGCACTAGTTCAAAGGATCAATGTTTTTCTTTTTTTCCTCCAATGAGAAAATGGCACAACGAAGTCAAAACATGATTGATTTTTTATTGTTCTATTTCAATTTCAGTAAAAAGATTGGAAGAAGTGATTGACACATATCATAAACTTTCACCCATATACAGTATATACAGCGCTGTTAACTTTTTGTTTTCCCCTTGAACAAGGTATCATCACCTCTGTTCAAACTAAAGTGCAAATGAAGAGATACTATAAAAGAGAGGGGGGTGTGGTCTTCCTATCCTCAGACAGTAATTGTACACACACGCACCACCAGAAGGAAAAGGTGGCAGAGGGAACGTTTACATCTCATAGGTTAGAAAGGCAAGCAACAGGTACCATTCCAAACGGCAGACTTGCGATGACTGGTTATCGCCACGAAAGGCGTTCTCAGCATTCATTTCCTCACCCGCACATTACTACATCAGAGTCTAAGTCCTCTTCCAGTGCAAATATAAAGATGATCACAGTCTAGGTTTTTTTGGTAATTCTCTGCTAAAATATACTCTATTTTAATATACATGCTATAAAAGTGTGCTAAAAATTTTAATCTTTAGAGCTCTGTTAAAATTAAGAACTTACTTTTTTTTTTTTTACATATGGCATTATATATCCAAATCTAAACGTCTATTTGAGAAAAGCTTTTCCTGTAGCTTGGAATAATCCTAGTTCATACTTTATTTATAAGAATATTGATTTTTTTAAAATTGTGTTGACACCACAATGCCTCACCAAGCCTATAAACACGTGACAGGATGAATGTATCCTGAAGGCCTTTTTTTTTTCACTTGGATGAAGTACCAAGTTTTCAACAGAAGTTCCTAGCACAAGATTTGCACTATTTCTTAAACCTTGGGGCCTGAAATTCCTTTATGGTCAACATGTGGAGATGTTAGAGGGACAAAGAAAAACAAAATAAAGTGAAATTGTGTGTGGCCTGCCTGAAAAGCAACCGCTGCCGGAATCCTACGGCAGCACTTTCAGAGAGGCTTCTAGGTTTTTATGCAGCAGCAGGAAATAATGCTAACTGAAAATGACCAGTGACAGACTGTCAGTCACCCGGTGCACACCAGCCCAAAGACTGGTGGCACTCTTGGGCCCGAGGCCACTGCCCTGCTCACTAGATCCACATGCAAGTGTGGTACTCATGACCAGGCTGATGGCCACGGGCTCATCCACAGAACCTAGGAACAACATAGATGGGAATATGTAACACCTGGAATCCATTTCTAATTTAAACAAAAATATTTATTCTCTTCATTAGCAAAACATTGTTTTACAATGTATTTATTTCTCCTCTCTGAACATTTCCTTGGGGGCACTAGGCAATATTTGAAGGTTTCTCACCAACTTTTGACATGTTAAGTATGGCTGTAGAGAACACACAGCAATAGGACTTTATGTCTCCTGAAAAGAAACTTACTCTCGTGTAGCAACCGTGTCCAGTCCACCCAAGGGAAGCTTCAGCACTGTGTGCTTTTCTTCTTGGTGGCTGTCACTTCTGCTTGATTTTTGTCCTTGGATTTTATGACATGATGGGGAAGAGCAATGAGACATAGATTAGTTATCACCAGGGAATTGGCCTACAACCGGGTCTCCAGGCAGACCTTTCTGCTTTCCAGGTGAGTGTTCAAAGGGCTGCTGGAAAGGCGGAGGCAGGCACAGACTGTGTGCGCACACGGCACCTCTGGTGGGCAGCCTTCTCAGTGGACACTGTGCTCTGCCTCAGCCAGCACTGCTACTAACAGGGCTCAGTGCCGTCAGCTCACAGAGAAACAAGAAAAGCAGAGGCTTCCACCAAGCAGGACCCAAGCCATGGCATCTCTTTGCTCTGCCTTCTGGGCACTGTCCCGCGAAAGACAAGCTGGAGGAGCAGCCACACGTCATATTCATCAAGCAGAATTCATGTTTGTTTCTCTTGGGAAGTTGCTGTAAGGTTGCGGGTTGTTTTTTTCCCAGTTTTATCAGACATGGGATCTGATACCTGGTTTTTCTAAAAAACCAATAAATTTCAGCCTTTGGCTCCTAAATTTTCAAACTACTTAAAAACAGAAGGTTTTCTCTCAGCAAACGATCACTTCTCTGAAAAGGCAACAGTCCAGAGGGGTGGAGCTAGGTGACACGGCACCTGCCTAGCGGGTTGGAGACCTGTGTGCCTTACCTAGTACCACAAACAAAAAGGAAGAAAGGGAAACGGAAGAAAAATGGACAAGCATTCTTTTTCTTTCTTTTTTTAATCTAACCTGACCTTCAGAAAATACTTGAGCTTATGAGAGGGAAGGCAGGAGGGCTGACTGCCAACTCTCAGGAGACTCTGCTTCAGTGAAGGCCCAGCTCCAAGCACAAAGGGGGTTATCTGTGCAAAGATCCCACTGCCAGAAGCGACCTTCGGACAGCCTTGATTTACAGTGCTTGACTCTTTAAAAGAAACTCAGCAAGTAAAAAGAAAGAAGTTAACATCAGAAAATTCATCTTAGAAAAAGTACAGGATCTTTTGCTGGCAACTGCTCTGTATTTCATAACTTAGATCATGTGTTTGTTAAATATTCACAGTAGTTTCAGAGGAAGAAACATTCATGACTGCAAAACTTGCATCCATTGCGTTCAACCACATTTTGGTTCAGTGCAAGCTCTCATCCATCAGTGCTTCTCTGCAGAGTTCCTCTGTCAGTCCGTCCCTCTCTGGGCACATTACACCTTTAAGGTAGGCTGGAGGATTCCCTTCTCAATGAGGTGAGTCTTCAAGGTTTTATATATGTTTAACTGCTGTTCTGGTTGAAGCACTAGCAGCTGCTGGAGCACTTTGCTGGGATTCGGACCCCTGATGATAAAGAAGACAAGTTCAGGCTGTTTGCACAGAGCTAGGAGGTAAAGCACAGACTCCCAATTTCTGATGAGCAGTTTAAGTATTGAAAAGCCATCTTTACACAATGAAAAAGCTCTTCATAAGATCTCACTCTAATGTCCAATGTTTGTGTCAACGGGGAGCAAAAGTAAGAGCTAGTTTTTCCTGAGAGGCACTGAGAGTAGATATGGGGGGAACTCACAGGCACAGGGCCTCTAATAGCACAAGGCAGTTTAGCAGTATGCACAACTAAAAGGCAACTTGAGGTAAGAGGTGAAGAAAGTAACAAATCCCAAGACTGGTAGACAGAGACAAACCAAAAGGAAGGCATAAAAAGAAACTTAAAATGTCTAGCTTCAAATACACTTCAAGATCATGTAAGGTATTCTGTTGAAGAAATACCCCCCAGGGAACTATGACCGTTCATTCTGGAGAAAGAACACAGCTCTGAATGGAGCATCAAAGCCCCTATGTAAGGATACAGGGTAGGTGCCAGGACCTTTATTCACACAGTCTTGGTAGACCCCATCATGCATGGAGCAGTAAAGCCGTCTCTGCTCTATTCAAAAGGAGGACAGGAAGGAGGAGAGCCCTGGGGTACTTGCTCATCTGCCTAGCAGTCTACTGGGGAAGCAGGAAGCCCAGGGAGAACCCAAGTGCCTGCTGGGTGGCAACCTGCCCTCTTTCCCTAATCTCCCTTTGGACTCACTACTCCAAGATCCCTGCTCCAGCTCTTCTGTAAGCAACTCGGCTCAGGTTCAAGGGAGTCAGAGGAATCCCAGGCAAGGCTATGATCCTCATACCTTGTTCTAGCATGACACTATTACAGTCATGGGATTGTCATTTCCCCCAGACTAGCCTGGAGAGTTCAACTCATTTATACATTAGAAATTACCTGTGTTTCTATATGTACATGTCAAAGCCACTAATTTGGCAAATCAGCCAGGAGGACTGTTATGAGTAAGAGGCTAGTCTGGGGTATATATGAATTCCAGATCAACCTGAGTTATAAGAATAAGACCCTGCCTCAGAACAAACAAAGAAACAAAGAAACGGAAAGGAAAGGAAAGGAAAGGAAAGGAAAGGGGAAAGAGGAAAGAGGAAAGAGGAAAGAGGAAAGAGGAAAGAGGAAAAAGGAAAAAGGAAAAAAAAATGACCAAACTTAATTCCGACTCAAATCTTCATGTATAATCACTGTTATGTGAACCTTCCACAATGTACTTGCACAGGACTGCACTAGTGGTGTGATAAAATCTAACTAGGAAAAGCCATGAGCAAAATATGGGGAATTGCACAGAATCCAGAGGAAAATACTTAAATGGGAAAGTAAATGATTTATAATAGTCTTTTTAAATAAAGGCATAGTAGAAATCCCAGCAACAAAGAAATGTCTGCTACGATGTTACTGTAATCAGAATAAGAGAGGAACAACTTACTCTGGAAATTTTTGACTTAAAAAACAACTGCACAGTAGCCCAGAACAGCTATCCCATAGGTCACCTTCATGCAGTGTCTCTCGGTCAAAGCCAAAACCTTCAGCCAAGTTTCTCTCACAGCTGAAGTACAGGCAAGTTTCAGCCCCTCTTGTTTTATTAGATTTCTTCCAAAGACTCAGTAACTTCATAACTTAGTCCTGGAATAGCTGCCCAGAGAGAAAAGGAAACTATCCCAGCAAGCTCAGCTAAATGCAAAGTGATGTCAGCAGGTGCTCCCAGCTGGCTGTGCCCAAGGAGCTGCTTTCAAATGGTGGGCAGCATGGCTCAGCATGACTTCTCAACTGAGAGAAAACCAGATATGGTTTTCACAGTTTCTTATTTTGTTCTGTTTTGTTTTAATTTTCAAACAAAGAGTGTGAGTTGATACTTAAAATTCTGCCATCTTCTGAAAAATATTTTTAGCAATTTTACTACTAAATACTAATACCAAACTATATCAGCAAATAGATTAAAACTCCAATTAAAAAAACATGGCCAACAAGGTCATAAAAAAATAAAATAATCAGTTATGTGTTAGAAAAGAAAAACATCATTAGAAATAAAGACAAAGGTATGCTAAAAATAAAAAAATACACAGACAGCATGCAAGCAACTACCCAAAAGAAAGCAGCCAGAGCTGTCCTTGTATACAGACAACCAGGCTTTGAGACGAGCAGTAAAAGACAGCATGACATGATGATAAGCCAATTATGAATTCCACATAGAGAAACGACAAGTCTGAATTTGTATACAACCAATACGACTTCAAAATTAGAATGTAAAACTTGACAGAAGTAGAAAAGTTGATTCATCTGTAACCACAGCAAGAGTCGGCAACAAAGCTCTTAAGTAATCGACAGGACAAGCACACCAAAAGACAGACCAAGCTAAGACTTCATTGAACTTCACTGGACACATCTAAAATTGCAAAATGCTATCTGTTTCATGTGCAGATGCAACATGTACTAGAAGAGATGACAGGCTGGACCATGAAGCAAGCTTCAAAAAAAAAAAAAATACAGTTGTGGAACTCTGTAATAGTCTCCCTCTGTTGCAAAAGAAGTTTCTTTGATGAGTGATAACTGCCATACTTATCTGTAAATATAAGGATCGATATTTAGCAAATAGTCTAGGGATGCGACAGACTTAGGGTTTTCTCTAAGATCTATGACCTCTCTAGTTATGTGGTTCTGGCTGTTTATAGTCTCACACATGAGTTCCCTCCCATTGAGTGGGCTTTAAGTCCAATTAGGTAGCTGCTGATTACCCCAAGATAAAAGTGCCACTACTGAAAAAATATAGTTTGCTGCACTAGTCATTTTTGTGGTTACTGGGCTTTAAAGCTAGGGTTGCACCACTGATTGACTTTTTTCCCCCTAAGCAACTTGCATAGGACTACAGAGTTCTACAACTGCTCAGACAGAAACAATAATAAGTGTCTGTGAGATGTCCAACCCTAAGAGACACATCTACAATGGAACCTCTACACCCAAGGCTTACAGAACATAGTAGAATAAGGGTAGAGGGAATACTAACACATCTCTTAACTCTCATCAGCAAAGCTGCCTCATGCAACACAGGGCAATGAACACAAAAGGCCACGATTGGCCAAAGTGTAGAGAATAAGAGTCTGCAGAGTGTGTGTCCCTGGACAGGACTCCTACATTAAACTCTACCCACCCAGGGTTCAGGTACCATTGTGGAAGATTGTAAGAGCCAGGGGAGGAGGTATAGGACTATAAGGAAACAGTTTTACAGGCTCGCTGAAACCTTGCTCATATGAACTTACAGCAATGTTATCAGCATGCACAAGACCCATGCAAACTCAGGCACAGAACTGGGGAAGCGGGCAGCAGACCCCACCCAACCTTAGCCAGAGAACTATCAGCAGCTGATTACTGCTGGGTGACAGAGAGCTGAGCTTCTTTAAGGGAGAGACTCTACATAGGCTTCTAGACTCCAGTGGATGAACCTGCACTGTGGCACATTTAAGTACACTAACTTGACTTGATAGGCCTTAACATATATGACAGAATGCATGAAATCCTGGGGGGGGCCTATAAGAGGGTAAAGATGGGGAGGGGGTATAAAGATGTTTTGTATGAAATGACTCAAAAATTCAATAAAATATACATTAAGAAACAAATACAGAAATCATACAGAATGAGTTTTTCAACCAGAGTGGAATTAGGGAAAATATCAATAAAGGAGAAAAGGAAATTTTGATTTGTTTGGGAATCAATTACTTCTAAATAACCCCAAAGGAGATAGTAATACAGGAAAATGGAAAATATCTGTCACTGAATAATGAAACTAAATACACATTAGCTTATAGGAAGAGAATAAAGCAGTATAACAGAACAAGTCTGTAGTCTTCAATGGCTCTATTCAATAAGAAGGCTAAAAATTAGTAATATAGGCTTCATCTCAAAAAGCTATAAAGAACATCAAATCAAACTTTAAAAAGATAAATTAAAAATAAGAGTGGAAATCAATGGAGAAACACATCATAGAGAAAATTAACAAAGCCTTGGTTCTTGAAAAGATGAAAGACAACAACTTCTTTCTTCCAGAAAATTAATACAAAAATTCTTACACTGCTATGGGTATGTATTTTAAATATGTAGTTAGAGATTTCTAAATCAACCTCCACTCTAAATAACTGATGGAAATCCATGTGTCCCATGGCTCTGGTTCTAGTAAATGTTCTATTTTCTGGGTCCCGGTGGGGACTATGGGAATGAAGTCACCACCAGTGAGGACAGTTATAGCTTTCACACACAAACTGCCATTCTGGAGCAGGCCTAAGCCATTAAGAGTCAATAACAAGAACCACCCTATCTTAAAACATCTGCATCCATCCGTCCTCCAACCCCTCAGATATATGTAGTAGTAATCCCCTGGCCTGTTTTATTTCTCTCCATGGCTTCTAAAGCCATCTGTATTATTTCTTTATTATTCGATCCTCCAATCTCTGAGCAAGAAGCTGAGAGTAGAGGATTGGTTGGCTTCATTCTCTGCTATGTCCATTCCTAGAATATTCTGTGACGCATAACAGCCACTCAGGAAAAACTAGGTTGAATAAATTATCTTCTCTTTTTTAACTCTTGGCATTCACAGGTACAACAATGCACACAGATGAGAAATGCAGTCGGCTCAGGTTTCCAATCCACATCGACTGGGCTTTCACTTGTTTCTGCTAATGGCCATGATGTATATATACTATTTTTAAATTACTCAAATGTATGAAAAAGAATAAACCATAATGCTCAGAGCTTCAATTCTATTTGACATTACAGGTTACCATTGACAGACATAGTGAACTTAGAACTAATAGAAACTCAAAGAAGTCATGTGATAAAAAGGCTTTTGAAATGGAAAATACCTTATAAAACTTGTAATGTATACATGCACAAATGTTGCCATCAGATACTGACAATCAAATCTGTCCATTATCCCACCATGTCCAGGAATGGTGTTTGCGAAATCCTGCAGAAACAAACAAATATGAAAAAAAATCACCTTAATCAAATTCCAATTTCTAAATATCTTTCGATATCATAGACTATATAGGGAAAACCTGGCCATTAATTTTTCTAATGCATACAAATCAATTGAAACAACATACTAAAACCATATCTTTCAAATCTATATTCATTATTTCATGGATTCTGAATTGGCCCACAGCATTATTCTCACTAATAACTTTTTTCTAAGTAAAAATTCTATCAACTATTACTAATCTAATTTCCCAAGAGTTTATGCTTCTGCTCGGCCAGAAGCTATCTGGGAACTACTCTGGTGCTGCTAACAGATGCACAAGTGTTTCTAACTCACATTTGTCCTAATAGCCCTTGCTCTGGAACATTCAACATCAATAATAAACACTTCTTCTTTTTTTAAGCTTTTGAGGTAAAAAGAAAACCAAAACAGCTAGCTCACTGAGAAAACCTTCTGTTAGTCCATTCCATGACCAAACCGAGAAGCTGGGTGGAAAGCTACTGCACCCAGCTACAGATGCGCTCACTCCTCTGGACCCTGGAAACTAAATGAACCATCTGCTCTTCTGGCACAGTCAGCATACAAAACACACAAGAAGCAACTGCAACTGCACCTTCCCTTCAGGATGCAAAAGAATCTCCTCCCTTAGAGACATTCTAAGTACACATTTCTCTGCTTAAAACAATTGCTGAAGTTTCTTTGATTCTTGCCCACCCATTCTCCTCCTCTCCCTACTCGTTAAAGCATTTAGCAGCCACAGCAACCCCATCCCACTCAGCTGATGGCTCACAATGTTTGTCACAGTCACTTTGCATAGTCTCAGTGGTCACTGTGGACAGGGCTATCCCCCCAATGAGCAAGGGAACATCTTGAGATCAGGGTCTGGTGGGCCTCATCCATTACTTTCCACTGACCCCAACCCCCTTGGTAGACCAGATGTTCTGTGAGTTCATCTGCTTCCCTGCTCTGTTTAAGGTCCCATATGGTCAGGCTCTTCCAAGCTCCATTCTCGTCCATTCTCCCTCAGAGCTGCTCTCTCCTTGCTCCTCTCCAACAGGCGACTCCTGTCCATGCACTCACTGCAACTCTCTTCCTCAAACTTCTCTTAAGACTTATTCTCATACTTTTCTGGGATCTCATCTCTGCCTCCTTAGAGGGACTATCCCTGACCACCCCACCTTCAAGAGCCACTCTAACTCCTAATGGCCCCATTCCATCATATCAAGGTGAGAGAAGAAGGTTATGTGACCTCACTTTATGATGATCCAACTCATCTAAAGCATGGGGACAACCTTAAGTATCTGCAACAGAGTCACCAAACCAAATCTCACAGCCCAAATCCAGCCCACCACCTGTCTTGTAAATAAAGTTTTATTAAGACCCAGACATCCATGTGTCTGGGACATGTCTGTGAGGGCAAAGCTCACACTGCAGCAGCAAAGTTCACAGTGTAAAAACTGTAATGGAAGGATAGTCTGCAAAGTCTGATAACATACTACTCTCTCCAGAAAGTTTGAACATCGCCTAACCTATCAGGATGGACAGCTGCATATCCAAAAGCTCTTCTGCATAACTTTTCAAGTGAGACTGACAAAATGCTAAACTGCAGAAAAGGCATGACTGTGTTCTTTAATTCATGAAACAACAAGATTCTGTATTTACACCAGTAATGTCATTTCTGTAAGAGACCAGTAATGTCATTTCTATAAAAAACTGATATGTTTCTTCAGGATGTATGATTGCAGCATGGCCAAACTAACAGGAAGAACACACTCAAACAAGCAAGGAAGCATTTGTGTGCTGCCAAACAAATTGCAGGGATGGTACAATTTCTTGTCTAAGGGCTTAAGGCAGACCAAGAGGGGACCGAATTCCAATTAAGATACAGTCTCTAATCATACTCACTAATAACATAACAAAGAACGTAAAAACATACCTTGATTTTAAAAGCTCTTTTGAATCCACTGGCAAAGAACCCTCCAAATGGGCCAATTAGTGAGGCAAATGTTGAAAGAGCAACACTGTGTATCTGGAAAGGATACAAGCTCACAGTTTCCTAAGGGGAAGAGGAAGTGGGGAGAGGACTAACTGCATTAAAACTGTATTTGAGAATGCCACACAATCTAGGAGCCATGGAAAAACAGGAAGGCAAACGGTTTGCTAATTTCACAAGATTTAAAGATCAGGAGAGGAAAAGCATTATCATACTGGCCCATTCCATCCTGCCTTCTACTAAACCTGGAGACTCAGTGCCCTATGCCAACATACTGCCCAGCACCCAAAGGCTTGGTCTCATGGCTGGTAAAGCCCTACTAGTTCAGCTAGGAGCTTCAGCAACAGTTGAGTCGTAGGATATACGGCTAAGCTAATTCCTACACTTGCTTTATTTTTTGCCAGCAGTACTTTGTTTTTATAATTACATAACATTTAAAATATGTATTTCATAACATTATCTAATTTTACATTATGGAATAAGGAAAAGTTGTCTTCTTCTCCAAAGCTAAACTGAATGCTATGGGAACACAGAAATAAGTACTTAAAATACAATCAAGGGCCAACATGGCTGCACACACATGCTACCCTAGCACCTGGGAAGACCATACGGGAGGACTCTGAGTTGAAGGCCAGCCCGGGCTACATGGTGAGACCCTGTCTCATACACATGTACACACATGCCACCCTAGCACCTGGGAAGACCATACAGGAGGACTCTGAGTTGAAGGCCAGCCTGGGCTACATGGTGAGACCCTGACTCATACACATGAATACACATGCTACCCTAGCACCTGGGAAAACCATACGGGAGGACTCTGAGTTGAAGGCCAGCCTGGGCTACATGGTGAGACCCTGACTCATACACATGAATACACATGCCACCCTAGCACCTGGGAAGACCATACAGGAGGACTCTTGAGTTGAAGGCCAGTCTGGGCTACATGGTGAGACCCTGTCTCAAACCAAACCAAACCAAACCAAACCTGTTAAAATGAATATCACTCAAGCACTTAAGGGGAGATCATAAAAAAGAATTTTATAGTCGAATTAAGTTTCTAGCCCTTGTATCCCTTAAACATCTATGACCTCCAGAGAGTACATAATGAATATGGTCCAAGAAACATGTTTGGCCCATAAAGTTTTGGACCTATTCTCAAAGTGAAAGTCTTGCTCCACATTAGAGACAGAACCACCTCAAATTTGAAAGTACAAAATAGGAGTGGATACTGAAAATATATTTGGAATCTACATATTGAGCACTCAAGAGAAGAAATCATTTATAGGTTAGCCTGCTTCTGAAAAATTTATGGATTTGAATCAATACAATGTTTCAAATACACTAACACTCATGCACAGACACAAAGCTACTTGAATCTCCATTTGGATAAACCACACAGCAGTCCTAAGGACACAGATGGAAATAGTCTATGGAAGAGCATACCACGTGTCCTTCAAGATGACACCTCAAAGACACTTTAAATGGTAGCAACGGGTTAGGGAGAGAAACTCGCTTTTAGAAGACTTTTATAAATAAAGTCCTCTAAAAACCAAGGACTCGCAACTGATGGGTTTTAATCAAATTTTAAACTGAGTCAATTCATACCAGTAACATGTAAAATTCATTCTAAATCATTTATTTATAAAAATACGGATTATTGCCGGGCGTGGTGGTGCACGCCTTTAATCCTAGCACTTCAGAGTGCATAGGCAGGCGGATTCTTGTGAGTTCTAAGGCCTAGCCTGGTCTACAGTGTGAGTTCCAGGCCAGCTGGGGCTCCGTGGAGACCCCGTTCTCATACAAACAAGACAAGACACACAAAACGAAAAAAACATGGCAATATTTAACAATATTGGAAAATATTAAATTAAAACAAATAAATTGTCACATCAGTTATTAAATCATTATGCCAAATTCATTAGCTTCAAAAATACTTATACAATGCTTTGTGGATACAGTATACTCAAATTTAAGTTAAGAAACAACCCGGTTTGGAATCCCTTTGTGATGATCAGTCACTTACATATCCACTTCTTGGGGATGGTGAGATGGCTCAGTGTATAGGTGCTTGCTGTGCATAGACTGGTCATCCTGAGTTCTAATCCTCCAGATTCCATGCTAAGGTAGAATGGAAAATAACTGCCTCTGTTCATGTGCGCTGTAGCAGAACCCCACCCACCACACACACCCCACACACACCCATTAAGAACTAGCAAATCCGAAACCTCATATACGGGCGTCTCTCTTTGCTCCTGAAGGCTCATATGCTACTGGGTGGTTTCTCTTACCCGTCCACCTGCCTTTAGGATGGTAGGGATGGGCAGTACACATTCTGGAGCGGCCAGCTCTGAGTGGTCTCGCCTTCCGTCACAAAGAGTTGCCCTCGCTTCGGTCTTCCACTGGGCACTACAAGTACTGGTCTTTGGCAGCACATCATGCCGCTGCGTACCACCGCAAGCGGTTCCTGCGCACTGTCCTACTCAAGTGTCAAGCTGTGCTCAGAACAGGCCAGACGACAGAGCCGGCTGCCTGCTCAGCATTAGGAGGTCCATACATTGTCCCAGTCCCAAAGTACTTGTAAGGCACCCTTCACCCACAACAGTTTGATTGCTTATCCTACACACCCCTTTTTTTTTGGGGGGTGCTTTTTGAGACCAGTGCTCTTTCCGTAATCCCACACTGCCTTAGCGATTTCGTCTGTTGGCAGACCCTTGACTCTACCAAGCATCTGCCTGCCTCTCCTCCTGAATGCTGGGATTAAAGGCAAGTTCCAACATGCCCAGCCTGAATGTTTTTTCAAAAAAGACTTAATTTTTCCAGGCATGGTAGTACATGCCTTTAATCCCAGCTCTCAGGAGGCAGAGTCAGGCAGATCTCTGTGAGTTCAAGGCCAGCCTGCTCTATCTACATAGCAAGTTCTAGACCAGCTGGGTCTACAGGGGAGACCCTGTCTCAAAAAGACAAAAAAAAAAAAAAGATTATTTTTATTTATGTGTACATTAGTACTGTACGGTATGAATGTGCCTTGACCGGATGTATGCTGTTACCACATTACTGTGCAGGGCCAGCAGAGGCCAGAAGAGAATACTGGACCCCTTGAAACTGGAGTTACTCAGACAGCTGTTAGTTGCTATGTGTGTGCTGAGAACTAAACTGCTGAGCCAGCCCTCCAGCCCCTAATAAAACTCTCTAAAATGTTCTAATTTTAAATTTAAAATTGTTTTTCTTATTATTTTGTGCATGTGCATAATGTGCGTACATGGGCGCACATGCCACAGCACCATGTGGACGTCAGAGGACCAGTCTATAGAGCCGGTTCTCTCCTTACCACAGCACTGTGTGGACGTCAGAGGACCAGTCTATAGAGCCGGTTCTCTCCTTACCACAGCACCATATGGATGTCAGAGGACCAGTCTATAGAGCGAATTCTCTCCTTACACTTTTATGCAGCAGGTCCCCAGCCTTGTGCAGTAATAGCACTTACCTGGTGACCATCTCACCAGCCCATGATCTTACCTTTTAAAAGTCAACTTAATGAATCTTAGCAGAAGCTAAAAATACTACAGGCGTGGTGGTGCCATGCTTTTAGTACTAGCCAATCGGGAGGGCAGAGGCAGGTGGGATTCTTGTAGTTCAAGGCCAGCCTGGTCTACAAAGTGAGTTCCCAGGACCAGCTGGGGAGCTACAGAAAAAAAAAGCATTAAAAAAATACACTACTATACCTCAATGTGTAAAGGGATCATATAATAGGTACAGAGTGTACATGGCAGCTTAACAGCTTCTTTCAATTTCATCAGTTAGTAACCAGTGATAAAGTCCCAAGAGGAGAGTGTGCAACGGTACAGGTGGAAGGCCACTAGTTCCTAGCGGCAAACCGTGAACTACAGGACTCATTTCTCTTCTCCACTTCACATCATTGGAAATTTTAAAACAGCCATCCTCAGTGATGGAAAGACATGAGATATATAAAAAAAAACACCTCATTATAAATTTCAGTTGCCAGACAAAGGTTCCTTTTCATTTCTTTTGTAGCCACTCACCCCATTATTTTCAACAATGCTACCAGAAATTCAAATATGACACTAGCAACAGATAACTGTCTTTGCTTCCAAGTGAAGCAGCTTCTCCAAAGTCCATTTATTTAAAAAATGTGCAACTTCCCCTCTCATTATTTGGTCACATGCTACATTATATGGTAGCTTCTCTGCTCTCCTCCAAAGTGTATATGGATTGGCTCCCTATAGGTATTGCTGACAATAACCTCTTTTTTTTTATTTTTATTTTCATTAATTTTATTTATTTCTGTATAGTGTATGGAATGTACTCGTCTGCATATGCAGGTTATGTGCACCCTGGGTTGTGCAAGTGCGCGGAGGTCAGAAGAGGGTTGTCAGGATACCCTGGAACTGGCGAGTTCCCTGGAATTGGAATCAGACGGTTCTCGGCCACCATGTGGGCTGCTGGGGATCAAACCCGGGTTTCGGTCCTCTGTAAGAGTTGTCGGCGCTCTTAACGTTAGGGCCATTCTCCAGGCCCCACTGAATAACTCTTTAATAATAGCACATTTTTACAGTATTATTTAACTTACTATTCTCCTTATTTTGAATGCATAAACACTGGATGAGATTGGATCATTACTCATTATTATATTTATCAATTATTATTGACAGTCTACCTCAAAAATTTTTTTAATCCTACTCAAATTGGGAATGGACTCCTTATAAGCTAAGTGGAAAGATTATGGAGCATTTTCCCATTCAAGACAATGCCATATTTCTATTTATTCTCTCCCAAATCTTTATGCTGTTACAACTTATCCTATATATTTAAATTATTTATTTATTTATTTATTTATTTATTTATTTATTTATTTATTTATTTATTATGTTATGTGTTTGAGTGTATTACCTGCAAATATATAACTGCACCATGCAATCAATACCTGTGGAGGCCAGAAGAGGGTTTTGGATCTCCTGGAACTGGAGTTACGGATATAGATGGTTGTTAGCCACCATGTATGTGGATGCTGGGAACCGAACCTGGGTCCTCTGCAAAAGCAGCCAGTGCTCTTAATTGCTGAGCTAGCTCTCTAGCCCCAAGACACTCTGTATTTTGATATATTATTCTGTATTAGCTACAATTTACAGGAACTAAACACGTAAATTTTTAAATTTCCTAATAGTAATTTCTTGATGATTTTTTGTTGTTTTTAGCTACTCATTTAAAGTACCCCACTGAACCCCACTGATTCTTCTGATTCTTTTTTTTTTTTTTTTTGGTCTTTTTGAGACAGGGTCTACCTGTAGCCCCAGCTGTCCTGGAACTCATTATGTACACAGCCAGGGTGAGAGCTACTAGGGCACAAATCAGTTCTACTACAAATCTGCATTTTGTAATTTAGGTCTTATAGTTTAAAAAATACTAATAAAGCCAATATGATTTTGGTATAAATGATTTTAAAACTAATAAACTCACGATGAATCCAAATATGACTGTAGAGAAGAAACCACCAATGAATCCTTCCCAGGTCTTCTTAGGAGACAACTAAAAAGGCCAAGCAAAATGGAGGAGAGTTACCGGATTCGAAAAACACACAACAACTCTTCAAGGAATTCCTTGAATTGCAGTACTTCCAACATCTCTCTCTCTCTCTTCTTTTCTTATTAGAATGGTTTAAATCTCAACTTGTCCACTGTGTGGTCCTGATTTACTCATGTAATTATCTAGAGTAGCACTGAATGAATAGCAGACTCTCGAACATGTGATATACTATAAATACCTATTGTTTTTGTTAAGTTGCTTCAAGGTATTTGCCTTTTTTCAAAGGGTTGTAAATTCTATATTGAAATAATTGTCTTCCGGCATGAATGTTTCTCTTGGAATAGGACTGTAGCAGGCATCCCGAGTACACATGGACAGTGCTGCTGACCTACTACTGATCAGAAACCGTAGTGAGTACTGCAACCCAGCAGGCCGTCGATGTCCTTCTGACAGGTGGGCTAGGGAAACAGTTTCACTATGGAGCTCCTGCTGCTCTGAACTTGTAATTGTGTCACAGCCTCTCAAGTGCTGGGATTACAGGTGTGCACTACCACACTCCATTCAAATTTCCATGTAGTCCTAAATGCAAGATATGAGATTTCTTTCTAAAAGGAAATATTCTACAGCCCTAAATTCTGTACTCGTTCAAGTATTTACATTCTCTTTTTTTCTCCCACAAACTACATCTATCTTCAGAAAGAAAGGAACATATTGTGCTTCTAAGAACAGATACTGTCTGTGTGTTTCACAGTCCAGCTACTGTTTCCCAGTCAATGGGACATTCAGGAAGAAAAATCCAGAGGTAGGTCTGGAACTGGGTGGTATAGGGCAGGAGACTGAGGGAGTGCACAGTGCTAACTGCCCAAGGGTTCCACATAAGCTAAGAATTAAAATGTGTATGGGGGATGTGGAGATCCAGTATCACTGATGGTCTTTGCAGTAACAGAAGCTAATGCTCAAAGGGGAATATTTAAGGTCAAAATGGGTTATAGCCTGAACTACCTAAGCTACCTAAGCTCCTTATAACTTCTTGTCTTGACATTGAGAAAGCCCTAAATGAAACCAGCTACCAGAAATGGTTTCCTAAAAAATTTGGTAAGAATTCTGCCATACACAGAACAGACAGACCTTCTGTGATAGATGATCCAGTGCCTATATTGAGCGCCTCCAAATGGACTCAAATTCCAAGTGTCTGCTGATTATCTCAGAGAGCTTATCAAATCAAGTTGGCTCATACCATATCATGAGTTAACTATTCATTCTCTTAAGTGTGTAATACAACTAAGCTAATCCAATAAAATCATCTGAAAGCTACTTTCAAAATCAGTCACTAAGGTTTTGGTATGGCTCTGTCAACAGCTTCTCCAAGGGCTTTTTGCTATGTCTGCCGCTTGGCCCATGCCAGCCTTTTGAACATACAGACTTGTTCTTGTGCTGCAGCAGCTTGGGAAACATTGCAAAGACCCACACCTGGCCCGCCAGCAGCCTGCAGCTCGCATGATGCTGTATAGACAGGAAATGAAATCCAGCCCCTACTGAGGACTCAATACAATACCCAATGGCAAACTCAGATGGGACCATGGGAAATGCTAAGTAGTCTTGCACCACAGAAGCTCCTTAGTGCAGCTGAGGAAAATTAAGGCACCATGGAGATGAACAATGTACAACAGTACTATGTGAAAAATGTACAACAGTACTATGTTGTTAGAAACATTTCCCAGTGGCTCATCTTTAAGCTTATGGGAATGACTTTCTTGGTACATTTTCCATTACCTTAATTAAAGGAGTTCTTCCAAAAAAAAATCCAAAAAGGTAAGCAGTAATGTCATTGCAGATAACACTTGATATTGGAACAAGGAACCTTAAAAAAAAGCAAGAGAAAATTCTGTATGGTTAAAGAGCAAACGCTCATAAAGCTTATGATGCAGAGTAAAGCAATGTAATAAGACCATACTGCAGCCTAGACCAGAGCTCAACACATGCCCAAAGATAACAGAGGAAGGAACACATACTAACAAACTGCTGACTTAGCAACTGGGCAGAAGAGATCTATCCATAAACTTACATTCCAAGGAGATTGCTAAGAAAAATATTAATCAATTTCCAGTTACAAACATTTAAATTTTAGTTTTATGAGGAACAACATACCAAAAAAATTCCTTTTAAGGAAAGAAAGTCAGTTTTACAGACAGAGAACAATGTAATAAATTTATATCAAACTCAACACAAATTCTCTTTCAGGAAAAATTAATGATTTTGATTCTTTCTATCTTAGCCTGTGATGTGTTAAACCATGATAATTTTATAGAACCTACTTATATAAGTAATGTTCCTCCATTGATTAGATAGTTTATGTGGCATCCAACCCTAAAATTAATGATTCTAAGTGTTATATATATAAATACATGCACATTTTAATACATTATCAGGAGAGCAAAATGAATCTTAACAAAATCCAATAACGTTAATGAGTTTAAAATGAATGTGGAAGAAGACCACTCTCTTTACATATATGAATGTACATAGAACTTTAAGTCTTTTTCCATTCCAAGTAATTTCTAATTATTATGTTATATTATTTTTAATTAATAAAAATGCTTTCTGCATCTTCAAGCCAGAACTATAGAGCGAGTAGCTGTGCACATGCAGGTCTGGAAAGATATTCCTGCATACAACAAAAGCAGAACCTGTCCCACGTCACTTAAAGAAAAAGGCATTTCTCCAACCTGTCTGCTCAAAAGCCAGCTCTCATATTCTGAAACAGTACTGAGGCTTTAGGAGGGTTTTCCTCATTTGATTTAGAAGTTTAAAAAAGGTTCCCAGTTATTAATAAAGCATTTTGTATTCAGTTGTCAAACAGTAANCTTTGCAGTATCAGAAGCTAATGCTCAAAGGGGAATATTTAAGGTCAAAATGGGTTATAGCCTGAACTACCTAAGCTACCTAAGCTCCTTATAACTTCTTGTCTTGACAATGAGAAAGCCCTAAATGAAACCAGCTACCAGAAATGGTTTCCTAAAAAATTTGGTAAGAATTCTGCCATACACAGAACAGACAGACCTTCTGTGATAGATGATCCAGTGCCTATATTGAGCGCCTCCAAATGGACTCAAATTCCAAGTGTCTGCTGATTATCTCAGAGAGCTTATCAAATCAAGTTGGCTCATACCATATCATGAGTTAACTATTCATTCTCTTAAGTGTGTAATACAACTAAGCTAATCCAATAAAATCATCTGAAAGCTACTTTCAAAATCAGTCACTAAGGTTTTGGTATGGCTCTGTCAACAGTTTCTCCAAGGGCTTTTTGCTATGTCTGCCGCTTGGCCCATGCCAGCCTTTTGAACATACAGACTTGTTCTTGTGCTGCAGCAGCTTGGGAAACATTGCAAAGACCCACACCTGGCCCGCCAGCAGCCTGCAGCTCGCATGATGCTGTATAGACAGGAAATGAAATCCAGCCCCTACTGAGGACTCAATACAATACCCAATGGCAAACTCAGATGGGACCATGGGAAATGCTAAGTAGTCCTGCACCACAGAAGCTCCTTAGTGCAGCTGAGGAAAATTAAGGCACCGTGGAAATGTACAATGTACAACAGTACTATGTGAAAAATGTACAACAGTACTATGTTGTTAGAAACATTTCCCAGTGGCTCATCTTTAAGCTGATGGGAATGACTTTCTTGGTACATTTTCCATTACCTTAATTAAAGGAGTTCTTCCAAAAAAAAATCCAAAAAGGTAAGCAGTAATGTCATTGCAGATAACACTTGATATTGGAACAAGGAACCTTAAAAAAAAGCAAGAGAAAATTCTGTATGGTTAAAGAGCAAACGCTCATAAAGCTTATGATGCAGAGTAAAGCAATGTAATAAGACCATACTGCAGCCTAGACCAGAGCTCAACACATGCCCAAAGATAACTGAGGAAGGAACACATACTAACAAACTGCTGACTTAGCAACTGGGCAGAAGAGATCTATCCATAAACTTACATTCCAAGGAGATTGCTAAGAAAAATATTAATCAATTTCCAGTTACAAACATTTAAATTTTAGTTTTATGAGGAACAACATACCAAAAAAATTCCTTTTAAGGAAAGAAAGTCAGTTTTACAGACAGAGAACAATGTAATAAATTTATATCAAACTCAACACAAATTCTCTTTCAGGAAAAATTAATGATTTTGATTCTTTCTATCTTAGCCTGTGATGTGTTAAACCATGATAATTTTATAGAACCTACTTATATAAGTAATGTTCCTCCATTGATTAGATAGTTTATGTGGCATCCAACCCTAAAATTAATGATTCTAAGTGTTATATATATAAATACATGCACATTTTAATACATTATCAGGAGAGCAAAATGAATCTTAACAAAATCCAATAACGTTAATGAGTTTAAAATGAATGTGGAAGAAGACCACTCTCTTTACATATATGAATGTACATAGAACTTTAAGTCTTTTTCCATTCCAAGTAATTTCTAATTATTATGTTATATTATTTTTAATTAATAAAAATGCTTTCTGCATCTTCAAGCCAGAACTATAGAGCGAGTAGCTGTGCACATGCAGGTCTGGAAAGATATTCCTGCATACAACAAAAGCAGAACCTGTCCCACGTCACTTAAAGAAAAAGGCATTTCTCCAACCTGTCTGCTCAAAAGCCAGCTCTCATATTCTGAAACAGTACTGAGGCTTTAGGAGGGTTTTCCTCATTTGATTTAGAAGTTTAAAAAAGGTTCCCAGTTATTAATAAAGCATTTTGTATTCAGTTGTCAAACAGTAAAATTTGGTAATTTATATGAATGACATACAACAAACTAAACTTTAGCAGAAATCCAAAAGACAATGCCCAGTGTTAGAGGGTTTAAAAGGCTAGACATAAAAATATAATGCAGCATAATTCTGTTCCCTTACCATATCATGCCTTCAAACAGATTTTGGATGACAAGATGTGACTGAGTAACGGTTATCAGTAAAGTGACATGAGTCCATGCGAACTGTTAATAGCCCAACAACACATAAGTTAGCAAATACAGCTCATCAGTACCGCCAAGAAAGCAAAAGCAATTATGAACCACAAATTTTCTGCAATGACTGCTGACCAACATTTGTAAGATGAAGTCATACAAAAGAAGTGTAGTTAGTAAATTATACCCATAACGTCACCTACTAGAACCTTGAAATAATAAAAACATTCAGCAAAGCAATCATAATTTCTATGCACACAGAATGCTAATACCAGTAAGTACACTACTAAATTAAAAAACAGAAACATAAAGCACAGTCTTGGATTGCTCAGTTTAGGTGATATTCAGACATTCATAATGTTGGTTTGGTATCTGGAAAGAGGATCAGCCTCTGGCTGCTTCTAGAGTTAACACACTAGAACTAGAACTGTTTTCCTTCTCAAGTTTACTATGGCAACCTTTCTTCTTAGAAAACTATTTATAACTTCGAATGATTCAAATTCACAGGATTCAACTGCCCTTTTCATGCCTGAAGTTGACCTTCCCAGGTCTACTCAGTGGCCCTCTGCCATTTTCAAAGCCCTGTGCCATTTCCCTTCTTCAGCCTGAAAAAATGGCTATTTTAGTGACTTTTAGCACAACAGCTATGGGTAGAATGTGAACCAAAACAAGTGACAGTTTTATTATATAATGGTCTGATAATTTTGATTGGCTACTTAAGAAACGACTTTTCAAATAATTCATGGTTTTATTTATTCTTAATAAACTCACTTCCCATTTCATCAGACAATATTTTATGTTGTTGTTTTGTATTTTATCCTACTTATATATATTTAAAAGAACCAATTATTTTATACTAACTGCTTTAAAAATGCATTTTCTTCAATAGCAACATTTAATATAGTTGGCTCTCTATATGTGTCAACTCCTGAATCCACAGATTCGGGGATCAAAAATTCATGGATCAAAAATACTGGTGGGAAATGTGTGTCCTGGACATGTACAGACTTACTTTTCTTATAATTATTCCCTAAGCAACACAGCGTAACAACTATTTGCATAGCATTTGCATTATATTGAGTTATCATAAGTAAACCAAAACAATTTAAAGCCTACAATAAGCTCTAAGTAGGTTTTATGGAACTAGCCCATTTTATTGAGATCCTCAAGCATCCATGGACTTTGATATTCATGGTGGTCCTAGAACCAAGTTCCTAAGGACAGCAGGGAAGGGCTTTGTTTTCACAGAAGAGCTATTTCTAATTTGTCTTGACTGTTTTTATATTTCACTGAGATTTTTACTCTAGGATCCCGATACTACAAATGTAAAAAACACTTCACATTCTCAGAAATAATAATTAGAATGTCTTCCAAACAAAGCCAAATAGGAAGTATAATCAAAATCTAAAATAGCCTTATTAATATATGAATTCACAGTATAAACATGATATCATACTTTAACCTGATAATTAGTTATATTTGAAGGAAATAAGTTCACCATGTAAAGTAATAAAGTTCACGAAACAGACTATTGACTGAGAAAAATAGCTTATGTACACAA
This sequence comes from Rhizomys pruinosus, assembly GCA_009823505.1. NCBI lineage: Eukaryota > Metazoa > Chordata > Mammalia > Rodentia > Spalacidae > Rhizomys > Rhizomys pruinosus. The sequence continues at coordinate 128,769 of VZQC01012745.1, read as the reverse complement.
GAATCTATGACTAATGATAATTACCAAGAAGAACAGGCTCTGCCTCCTATGCTCATGCTAACAGCAGTGGACAAAGTTAACCTCCACACAATCACATGCTGGATGCTTCTAAGCTGTACTTAACTATCCAGGAGAGGATTAAAACTTCAAATTTCCATGTACTTAGGGAATTCCAACATGTCATTCAATTTTTTTATCACTAAAAATATTTTGAAAAAAGGTTTCAGACCCATTTTAGAAACTATCAAAAGTTTTAAATCCTCAAACACTTTTCAACTTAAACATTTTATAATTAAAGATCATCAAAAATTTAAAAATTTGTCATGGTCAGATAAGATATTAACTAGCTCATTAGATTATTATCTTTTCACTACAGGAGAAAAATGAAAAACAGTGAATACACACCATATAAAACTGCAGGCGATAATGTTTCTTCACCAAACTCAGTACAAACATGCAGAAACCTAGTCAAGAACAGAAAGCAAAACAAAACAAAATGTGTTTATTGTGCAATTTTATACCGCATATAAGATACCTTGAACCCCCAAAACAACTTCCCACATCTCATCCAAGCGTATTTTAGCTGTTACTCATACGCTATCTCTCCTATCTTTTAGTAAGCAGCTTAAGAAAGTTTCCGAAGGAAAAACATTTTGAAATTCCTAAAGGGCCTAATATATTCCATGGGACAAATTTAATCAACATCACCTACATCAATTAAGCTAATTAATTAGTCTCTTGATAATATATGGCACGGAAAATATCTTGAATTTCAGTTGAATAAAATTTATTTGCTTTATCAATTTATCAAGAGTGGGCTAGTAGCAGCTCAATGCAGAGTGCTTGCCTAGCATGTGTGGAGTGCTGTATTCTATCCTTAGTACAGCAAATCCCTACTATACAAACTGTCAGTTCATCAAGAGTATGTCCAGAATGTTCTCAATCTCTATATAGTAGGAAAATTAATAGCTGTATGGCAGGTAACATCTCAAACACATTAGGTTCCTGGCTCCTGTTTAAGCATTTTACATATATGAACTCAATCCCTCCAATAACACTATGAGACAGCCAATATCACCATCTCCATTTTACAAATGAAGAAAAAAGCCCAAAGGTTTTGTTAACTCACTGAAGATCACAGGACTAAAGGGTAATACTCAGATAGCTCCTCCTGGCCCTCAGGCTATTGGTTCCACAGAAACTCATAGCAGCATAATTCAGATGAAGAATAACTTGAAATTTTTCAGATCAGTATTAAAATCCAGTAAATATGTTTTAAAAATAATTTCCTGATTTTATGTTTAAATTTGTCTATAACACATATATTTATTACACTGAAGATTTACTACATATAAATTGTTGCTCAATTTAGTCAATCTCCCTAAGCATTTACTAAAACAATGATGAGAGACAAGATGAAGCACTTCTTACCCAGTGTAATACAAATAAACTTATAAAGTCATTTTTATGAGACTGAAGTGCTGCCTACTCCGCTAAGAGGGTGGTATAAAGACATTTTTAACAGAACATGTATACTACTGAAAATGTTTAAACCACTTCCAATTCAGACAAACTGTTGTATATTCTGCAACAAGTTTAAAGTGAGTCTCTGAGACAGACTGAATTTCTGTGTCATCTGACCTATACCACATGAAATAAACAGGAGCCTTTGCCTATCTGTGCAACATTTAGCAAGGCAATTTTACCCACAAGAGGAACCAAGGTTGCTGCTTCCATCCTCAGAGCAGACAGTAAACAGCAGCTATCTCTGGCTATTTTTCATGACTGGCTCAAGTGCAGAGAGAAAGGGGAGAGAAGAGCAACAGACTAATCGCAGCTCCTACCTCTTATTTGTCATTTATCTTGATAACTGGACAGCAAAGTAACAGGGAAACATTCTTTTAGTGGAAACATAGTGAAGCTATTATAACATTTGAGGGAGGGAAAATATCCATGTGGGGAGGAGAGCACTAAGAATCCAGAGCTCCGAATAGCCAAAGCAACCCTAAGCAAAAAGAGCAATACAGGGAGGATCTCTATACCAGTCTTCAAACTATACTACAGGGCTATAGGCATAAAAACAGCTTGGTACTGGCACAAAAAAAGACCTGTAGACCAATGGAACAAAACTGAAGATCCAAACTTAAGCACATACAATTTCAGCCACTTCATATTTGACAAGGGGGCCAAGAAGACACAATGGAGGAAAGACAGCATCTTCAGCAAGTGGTGTTGGCAAAACTGGATTACCACTTGTAGAAGAATAAAGTTAAACCCCTACCTCTCACCCTCTACAAAAATCAACTTCAAATGGATCAAAGACTTCAACATGAAACCCAAAACTCTGAAGGTGATAGAAGAAAAAGTTGGCAGCAACCTACAAGACATAGGCGTAGGAAAAGACTCTAAATCAGACAGCACCTGCACAGGAAAAAAGGCGGACAATTGACAAATGGGACCTCATTAAACTCAAAAGCTTCTGTACATCAAAAGAAACAATGAAGTGAAGAGAAAACCCACAAAGTGGGAGGAAACCTTCACCACAGAAACATCTGACAAAGCATTGATTTCCAGAGTATATAAACGACTCAAAAAACAAAGAAGAAAGAAAACAAATGACTCACTCAGAAGATGAAGTAAAGAGCTGAACAGAGACTTCACAAGTGAGGAATTAGAGATGGCTGAGAAACATCTTAAGAAGTGTTCAACATCACTAATAATTAAGGAAATGCAAATTAAAACCACTTTAAGATATCATCTCACTCCAATAAGACTGGCTAGTGGCTAGGATCAAGAAAACAAATGATACCAAATGCTGGAGAGGTTGTGGGGAAAGGGAAACACTCATCCCTCAGAGGTCAACTCAGGTTTTGGAGTGGGGAGACGGGAGCCCCTGGCTTTTCTTTTGGACTTTTCAGTCTTTACCAGTTCTATCACTCTGGGACAGTCAGGATTTGCTAGGACACAGGCTTTCCACTTTTTTTTTATTTCTTTTTTTTTTGTACTTTTCAAGATAGGGTGCCCCTGTAGCCCACTGTCCTGGACTCACTCTGTAGTGACCAGGCTGGCCCTTAAACAACAAAATTCGCCTGCCTCTACCTCCAAGGCGTAGGATTAAAAGGCCCCTTTTAAACAGAGTTTGAGCAGAACCTTATCCTCTCTATGCGACTGGAACACTGGCGTGAAGACCAGTAGATGGTGATTCCAAGACCTACCTCAGGGAGACTGGTGATTCACATTTGCTAGGACATTTCTAAGAGATCCCCCAGCATAGTCCCTTGGGATTTAGTTGACCTCTGAGAGCAAGGAACAAACGTTATCCCTTAATGACCCTCAGACCAAAATTGGAATGGGCATTAAGTATGGTCGATTGGAAGACATCCAGGAAAGGCTAAGGTTAACTCCAGGATTGATCCTTTTAACTACTGTATTTAATAATTTTAGAAAATAGGCCTGAGGACAATAAGACTCAAGCGCCCTTGTTACTAAGACAATTCTAAGAGCATCCCATAAAAATACTGTGATTTAGACAATAAATGTCATGACAAACTATAAAGTTTTTTCCTCATACTTTTGATCTTATATTACCCTAAATATATCATACCCTCCCCCAAACCATATACCACAATTCACCTAGAGATCTAAGGGAACTGGAAGAGGATGGGAACCTAGCAGTTAAAGGTAGCACTCCAACCTGCTCTTCGCAGAGGACCCGGGGTTCGACTCCCGCTATCCCACTAGGCAGCTGAGAACCATCTGTAACTCCAATTCCAGGAGAGCACTCCATGTTCCAGCAGAATCTGACACCCCTCTTTCTGAGCTTCCGTGGCATTGTACGACATTGGGGTGCACAGACCTGCCATGCAGACAGTACATTCATTACCACATAGAAAATAAATAAATAAAAATTTAAAAAATCCTAAGTCTGAAATTAAATGGTAGGTAAGTTTCTAGAACCTGTTAAAGGTATTCACAATATAAGAGCACAGTTGTTTTTCAGATCACGAGGCTAATGTAATATTAAAGTTGCTCAGTTTGCCTTACTACCTATTAGGTATTGGGGCTAGCATCCATAGATGAGGATACCATTCAATTGTGTTTTCTGGGACTGTGTTACTTCACTTAACATACTAGTTCCAATCCATCTTACCTGCAAAGTTCATGAATGTCATCTTTTCTTTACTGCTGAATAAAACTCCTTGTGTGATGTACCACATTTTCTCTATCCATTCCTCAGTTGAGGGCACTTTGGGTTGTTCCAGATCTTTGCTTTGTGAAGAGAGCTGCAATAAACATGGTGTGCATGTATCTTCTGAGTAGGATGAGTCTTGGTGGTATATACCCAAGGAAGTGTATGACTGGGTCAGGTGGCAAGCTTCATTTTGAGTCTTTTTTTTTTTTAATTTTTTATTTATTTTTCTCTATGTGTTGAATGTTAACTGTCTGCATGCAGGTCTGTGCCGCCATGTGTCAGTGCCCATGCCGTGTGAGGTCAGAAAGATGCGCGTCGGATTCTCTGAAACGTGGAGTTCTTCCTGGAAATTGGAGTTTACAGACGGATTTCTCAAGCCGCATGTGGAGTGTGCTGGGGATACGAACCTGGTCGCCTCTGCAAAGAAAAGAGCGGTCGCAGCGCTCTTACCGCTAAGGGCCATCTCTCCAGCCCCATTTTGAGTCTTTTAAGGTTCTCCACACTGCTTTCACAGATAGTGTTGTAACGAGTTTACATTCCACTCATGAAGTGGATGCA
>VZQC01012745.1:92722-117236 GCA_009823505.1 Rhizomys pruinosus | reverse complement strand
ATCTTTGGTGTCTTTGGTTAGGCCTGGGAGTTTCAGGCAGCTGATGTCATCATGATACTGTTTAGATTCTTGGGTCCCCACCTGGCACCATCAAGCCAGGGACAAAGCGTGGAGGGTCCCAAAGAATTTAGACTCAGGGTGTGTGGATCCATGCCTCCTCTCTTACCAAGTCTTTGTCAGTGTGATGGTTAATCTTGATTGACAACCTGACAGGATTCAAGATCACCCAGGAAACACGCTGATTGGTGTGTTTATGAGGGTGTTCCCAGAGAAGGTCAACTGACCAGGGAAGACCCCTCCTCACTATGATCTACTCCATGAGTGAGAGTTCTAGAATGAATTTAAAAAGAAAGTAAGAGCTGGGCATGGTGGCGCATGCCTTTAATTCTAGTACTCGGGAGGCAAAGGCAGGCAGATCTCTGTGAGTTTCAGGCCAGCCTGGTCTGCAGAGCAAGTTCCAGAACAGCTGGGGCTACCCTGTCTCGAAAAGATCAAAAAATTAAAAATAATAAAAAATAATAATAATAAAATAAATAAAATAAAATAAAAAATAAAATAAAATATAAAATAAATAAAATAAAATAGAAAATAAAAATAAAATAAATAAAATAAAATAATAAAATAAAATAAAAAATAAAATATAAAATAAAATAAAATATAAAATAAAATAAAAAAAGAAAGCAAGCTGAGCACCAGCAGTCATCTCTCTCTGCTTCCTGACCGTGGATACCATGTGACGAACTGCTTCAAGCTCTTTCCACTTGCCTTCCCTACCATGATGGACTGTAATATATTCAAACTGATCAGAATAAACTCTTCCTTCCTTGAAAAGAATAAAAAATAAAAAACAAACCCGAACACAATGGAATAGAACCTGTGCTAGGTGGGAAAAAAAACTGATCTAAAATGAGGAAAATCCTTTAGGGAACCCCCCCCCATTCTCTGAAAATTAACACCATCATTTCAGATTCTATTTATTTCACAGTCTCAGTTTCTAGTACATGAAGGTTTAGGGAATGTAAGGGCCTTATGTAAGTAAAGAGAAGAATTCTGTGGAAGGAGGTCACAACTTTGGTGAGAAATTACTGACAGCTGATCACTGCTGGGGGGAAGGTGAGTTTATTTTCTTTAAGGGAGTGATGATAGGCTGAATAGGCCCCCATGGGTGAACTCACACTGAGAGATGTCTGGGTATACAAACTTGACTAAATAGGCCTTAACATATATGACAAAATGCATGAAATTCAGTGCTGGGCTATGGGGGCACAGACAGGAAAGGGGGCTAAATATGATTAAAATGTTTATATGAAATCCACACAAAAATTCAGTATAAGTATTTTTTTAGCTAGGCGTGGTGATGCACACCTTTAATCCCAGCACACTTGAGGCAGAGGCAGGAGGATGTCTCTGAGTTCAAGGCCAGCCTGGTCTACACAGTAAGTTCCAGGCAAGCTGGGGCTACAGTGAGACCCTGTCTCAAAAAGAATAAAAAAAAAAAGACAAAGATGTAATTTACTTTTAGTGTAGGTGTATGAGTGTTTTACCTACATGTATATAAATGCACCCATGCATAAAATGCTCATCAAGGCCAGAAGAGGGCGTTAGCTCACATGGAACTGGAGTTATGGAAGGGTATTAGCTGCTGTGTGGGTGCTAGGAACTGAACCCAGGTTCTCTGCAAGAGCAGCCAGTACTGTTCACCACTGAGCCATCCCTCTAGCCACCACACCCCACTTTTTTTGAGACAGAGTCTCAAAAAGCTCTGGCTGGCCTCAAACTGACAGAGACCCATCCACCTGTCTCTGTCTCCTGAGTGCTGGGATTAAAGGTGTACACCACCACACCCAGAAAACTCCATTAATTCTAACCCTACCTAAGCATCTGATTTTTCAATGTAAAATAATAAAAAAGTGGCATAGCATACTATAAACTAAATCCCTTACATAATACAATGTTTAGGAGAATAACTATCATATTCTGTAAGAAAGCTCTATTTCTTATGGACATATATAAGTATATATTTGAGAAAGTTTTTTTGTAAATTTTAATTTGAAAAGAAAACTTCCACAATATGGAGTGACTAATAATCATGTATTCCTGAGTTACTTCTAGGGAGTAAATGCTAGTAAGATCATGATGACAGAAACAGCTTTAAAGGTGAGAAATAACTCAAGAGCCTGAATAAAATATAACAAATAAATATTTTAAAATGAATTAAAATAACCTAAGTAAAAATAAACATGGAAAATATCAGCTACATATCAATGTAGAGCAAGTCTTCACCTACCTGCCAGATAGAGCGCAAACGATATGAACCTGTGGTAGCGAATGAGGAACTGAAGCTGTTCTTCTCTTTGAACAAAGGTAGCAAAATAATCAGCCACTGTCTCTCCATAGAAAAAGTAGTTCACACACAGTAGAAAGTACCTACAATTAAACAGCAATGAGCCTGGCATGGCTGAAGACTTTTCGCCTCAAACTCAACAGAATTCATTCCCTGCATTTCAATGGCAATACACAGATCGAAATCAAATTCAGAAGGCCCAAATCCAAAATATGCTCAAGAAAAATGGTGTTTTCCTATTTTAAGTTTAATTTCAAACCTATTGGCCAACAGCAATGCACCAAATATAATTCAAGTGTTTAACTCAAAATACAAAGACATAGAAAATGTTGAAAATATCACATACATGCACACACACATGGTCAAAGTATTAAGTTCATAATGAAAATGAACTCCTAACTCCTCATAGTTCTCATATTTAATAATAAAGCCTGAAAGACACAACCCCACCTGCCCAAAGCAGGTTAAAAAGGAGAGGAAGAAAAGGTTTGAGTTTCTTCCTTACTGTATGCAGTAGTGATACTATTCTCTTCTGTTCTTAATGCCCAAAAGGACTCCAGGGGAACAGTGATTTTGTGTTTACAGTGTGTATATTGTGAGTTTGTGTGTGTGTGTGTGTGTGTATGCCCCATCACACATATTTTACCACTAATAAAGAAAACTGTAAGGAGAAAAAAAAATTACCTATTATCAAAGTCAAAATCAGGAACTTTGTTTTCCCTTTTGTTCCCCATCCCCTTGCAGATAGCCCAGGCTGGCCAACAATCCTCCTGCCTTAGACAATCAGCAACTGAACAAGTGCTAGGATCACAGGTGTGTGCCACCACTGTCGCCTCCATAAATCATTTTTTGACTATTCTAAGCCCCAAAGATGAGATATGTCTGCCCAAGTAAGACACTGGCTCCCTGGAAGACAGTAATTAAACAGCTGCATCAAAGACATGACTCCTTTAGGTTAAATGGGAACTATTCTACTGTCGTGTTTTTGGCCAAGGTTTTGAAGGCTACAAGTACCTAAAAAGTTTTTAGGTACTTGTAGCCTACATATATTTCTACATATAAAATATTTTGTTTTCTCATGTAAATTGAGGGAAAATAAAGATTATAAGCAAATGTTTTATAAAATTATGATCATCACGACAGGCATGGTGGTACATGCCTTTAATCCCTGCACTTGGGAGGGGTGCGGCAAAGACAGGAGGGTCTCTGTGAGATTGAGGCCAGCGTGGTCTACATAGTAAGTTCCAGTCCAGCTGGGGATACAGGGAGACCCTAACTCAAAAAAAAAATTATGATCATGAAGTAAATAAAAATGTTTCTGATACAATGTTGAGTTTTTTTTTCAAAAGGGACGAGAACAGTATATGTATTAACTATAAATTAGACACTCTACAAAGACTGACATAAGCACTATGAAAAAGGTTGTGCTTCAAGAGCAGAAAGGGTTATTTTTTTTTTCCAAATTCAACTGCATTATGTTTATGCTTCTCCAAAATCAATGTGCAACTTAAAACAAGTGGATACTGATTTATCAGGATGCTTCTTTAACAAACTTCAGAAATGAATCAGCCTTATCTGTTAGAAAGCCTTTACAGGTTACTCACCAACTTAGAGTCCTAAACCATGGAAGATCATAAGAATGATAGACTCTGTACCCAATGGTGATGATTTCATGGAAACATTTCACTTGGATGCTCAGAACCTGAAACCAAAACAGAAAACGTGAACAATTTCCAGTGTCTATATTTGTGCTGAATAATTTAAAACCAAATTCTTGGTACCTGTATTTTAGAAAATATTAATCCATTAATTTTTAATTATTCTACATGTCAGCAACAAAAATGCAATATTCACTTTTTAAAATCAAGTGATGCCTAAAGGCATAAGCAAAATGATGTTTTCCTCAATGTTTTGGTCAAGGTTTGGGATCATCTCAAGGTAAGAGCTGGATTTGAGTTTAGAGTCTGGGGGGAAGAGTCTGGTTCGTGAGGTGACTTGGCTTTATATATTTATCTTATAATTTATTTCTATTTATTCACTGTTTCTCAAAATGGAAAAAAAAAGTCTTGAGACAGGGTCTCACTCTAGTTCTTGGGCTAGTCTGTTACTCCTCATCTCCCTGCCTCGGGCCCCTGAGTGGCAGGATTCAGACACAGACTAACACCCCCAGCTTAACTTTTCCATTTTTGTCTCTTGACAAAATAGGAAAAAGGCAGCTCATGAAAGCTTGCTTGCATTTATGTGTCTTTAACTATACATTTTAGTGTACTCATAAAGCTGGTGCCCAGGACAGACAGTTAAAACATCTTCCACTTAGGTACCCAGGAATTCACAGCTATGCAGACTTTTCCACAGCCAGCAACAGTTTGGTCAATCTGAACATAACTACCAGGGCAAATTACATCAATCTAAACATAACTACCAGGACAAATTATGATTAGCCTTCTGCATGTGCACAGTCTTTTGCCAGGCAACAGAGTTCATACTCTTTGTACAACGTCCTAGAATCATGTGGGCTTAGGTCAATTCTAAGACTCAAAGAGCAAATGACAAGCTGCATACTTGTCATACAGCAAATTCATTTGTAGCTCCTTAGAGTCTGAAATACTATTTTTGGTCCTTCATTGAAAAAGCTTTCCAAGATCCCTGTTTTGAGAACATATTATTTTTAGAAAATTTTTCTTGGAGGCTGGGAAATGGTTCAGTGGGTGAAGTGCTCACTATACAAGCATGAGAACCTAAGTTCAGATCCCCAGCACCCATACAAAGTCCAATCACAAGCACTGGGGATAGGGGAAAGAAGGTAGGCAGGTCCCAGGGACTCAGTGAACTACAGGTTCAATGAGACCCTGTCTCAGAATCTGAGGTAAGAGGACTAGAGGTGGCTCAGCAGTTAGCAGCACTTGCTGTTCTTCCGAGGACCCTGCTTCAGTTCCCAGCACCCATGTTCAATTCTTAGGACCCACAGAGGCTCACAAGCGCCTATAACTCCAGTTCCAGGGGATCCAGTTCCCTCTCCCGGCTTCCAGGGCACTGCATGCACGAGGTACACTTATACATGTATGTAAAACACTCACACACAAAATAAAAATACTTTTTTTTAAAAAATGAGGATCAGGGCTGGAAAGTTGGCTCAGCAGCTAAGGGAACTGGCTGCTCTTGCAGAGGAGCTGGATTCAAGTCCCAGCACATGCATGGCAGCTAACAACCACCCATAAATCCAGTTCCAGGGGATCTGATGCCCTTTTTTAACCTCCACGGTCAGAAGTCCACTTACATACATGGAGGCAATATACTCATAAACATTAAAACAAACCTGATAAAATATTTTAAAAAGTGAGGAGCAATGGAGAAAGATACTCAAAGTCAATCTCTGGCTTCCACATGTACATACATGGGCAAGTGTACACACAAGTACACACATACACAAGTACACATAAAAACACGAGAGGGGGAGGGAGGGAGGGAGGGAGGGAGACAGAGATAGTTCTGTAAATCAGTTTTATCAAAATTGTCAGGATAGTAAGCTATCCCCCCCCAAAATACTTACATGTACAATCACATACTTTAAAAAAGTAAATGTTTCCTTTTAGCCACACAATAAAGGGATATTATTCCTCAGTACAATAAAGAATATTAAATGTCAGGTGTGGTGGTGTATGCCTTTAATCCCAGCACTTGGGAGGCAGAGGCAGGCAGACCTCTGTGAGTTCAAGGCCAGCCTGGTCTAGTAAGTTCCAGGACAGCTGGAGCTACAGGGAGATCCTACCTCCAGGGGAAAAGAAGAGTACTAGCAGGAAAATCACTATGTATGTGCTATTCATTACTGGTAAGCCATGATCAGATCCCTGAAAATGCTTGATAAATCTGTTGAACAAATGGATTTCTCCTGGCTCTCACTACCTTAGTGTTCACTTATTCTCTGTGAAGATCTCCCCAGACTCCTCCCTTCACCTTAATGACTCCTACTCAACCTTGACTGAAGGCCACATGCTTTGCACAACGCTTCAAGGAAGTTTGCCGGCTCCTTCTCTGTCTTGTTACTTCAAATTCTGGAGTTTGTAATTAGATGTAATGAGTTTTTTACAGTAGAAATGGTGAGCTCCGTGAATGTTTTTTCAGCACCACTATTAATGTACTCCAGAACTAGTGTAATAACTGGCACACAGCAGTCATCCCGAAGGCACTTATTAAGTGACTAAAGAGCTTAAAGTGTCTATTTGGCTTCCCATACACAAAAACTAAAGCTCCCAGAAAGACTACTCATCCCTACAGATTCATCCTGGGACAATTCAGATCCTCTACTGCAGGATGGACCATGTTCTCTCATTACCCGAGGTCTCTACCTTGGAACCCTTTCCCTGTGTAATCATCAGTACTCACCTCTTCTGGAAGCCCTTTGTTATCCCTCTCTCAGACTGGATGGCATACTTTTGTACTCTGGTGCTTGCTTTGACATGGTCTGTGATAGGACTTACCACTATTTACCCATTTAGTCATCTAGTTACTCAAATGTCTCTACCATTACACTGAGTTTCTTGAAGTTGGGGATCTAGTCACACATAAGTGTAAACTGTTGGCATTTTTTGCCATACCTAATGCTTAGCATACTGTTGGGTACACAGATGTCTACCTACTTGGGTTCTACTGAATGAACACAATGAACAGACATTTTTCAAATAGAAAAGATAAGTGTAGACCATTTTACAAACTAGAAAATGCATAAAGGAACTAAATTTGCTGTTACCAAACTCTGGGGTTACTTTCTGCTTTTTTTTTTTGGTCTTTTCGAGACAGGGTCTCCCTGTAGCCCCAGCTGTCCTGGAACTCACTCTGTAGACCAGGCTGGCCTTGAACTCACAAAGATCCGCCTGCCTCTGCCTCCCAAGTGTTAGGATTAAAGGCGTGCGCCACCATACCTGGCTCACTTCCTGCTTTTATTACATGCTCAGATTATTCAATGACATGTAAATATGGAAACGACAAAAGGCACTCAGGAGAATGTCACTTACCAGAAGCATCAGCATAAAGGACCCCATATAGATGATCAGGAAAAACAATGAAATCATAGTCAAGCTAAGAATCCCACGAATCCACCAGTTTTTCCATCTACAAAGAAGATATTTATAAAGTTAGTATTTGAAACGATTTTAACTTTTTCTATGAGTGGTTTCAGCACTGAGTTGCTAAACTTGGAAATTTAGCTGTTCTTTAAGAACATCCTATTTTATTTTATGTAATAGTAACAAACAGCAGTCACTCACTGGGATCTAAATTAAAATTTTAAATTATGTTCGCAAAAAGAAAGAGATTCTCGTTCTATGTGAGCAAGGATGAGCTGTGATGACAGGGAGGAGGTAGGTGGTCACCACAGACGTGGAAGCCGGACATCCTACTCTGGATCACCTGAAAGGGAGAAAAACCAGGAATGAGAGTACTAGAAAGAGACAGGGTCTCCCTTAGAGCCTCAGCTAGCCTGGAACTCACTATGTAGACCAGGCTGGCCTTGAACTCATAGAGAGTGCTGGGATTAAAGGCATGTGCTACCATGCCCAGGTGGTGCTCAGCTTTTAACATTCATAGATAAAAACATTGATTCAGGAAGACAGTACAGACAGCAGATCTGTCAAAAGGAAAAGGAAAGAGAGGACAACACAGGAACTGAACATGGAAAGCAGTGACTTGACTGACATGAAGGAGCAAAGTCCCTGAGAGCTAAGAGGCTGCTCACTAGGGGGTGAGGACAGAGTAAAAGATACATCCTGCTCGCTCTGTGCTACATGGTTTTTCTGATTAAGGGGAGAGCCTAGAAGAGAAAAGTAAGTTCTTATCCTACAGCATTTGTATCTTGGGGGCAGAACATCCCTGAGGGTACAACAGCTGGCTCCTGCTACGCTGAGGACTGACCTCCCTCACCTTCTGCTGTAAGGCCCTAGGATGCCCAACAGCCCCCTCCTCTCACACTGCAGCCTCAGTGCACCCTGTTATAATAGCCTCTTGTGATCCTATGTGTACTCATTGGGTGGTCATCCAGTGAGGGATGTTGGCAGCCACCACACAAAAAATCCAGAATGATGCTAATGCATGGACAACGACTTCTAAATCACTTCATAATGTCCAAAGGTGGCATGGTGATGCATACCTGGAGTCCCGGCTACTCCGGAGGTCATGGCAGGGGTACTTCAACACGGGAGTTTGAGGCCAGCCTATGTAACAAAGCAAACTGTCTTGGAAATGGGCTCTGCAAGTACCTGTGTATGGATGATTTGTGAGCCCAAATTTGTTGCTACTTTTCTTTAAGATTTTAATGGTTTTACCAAACAAGCTTTAGGTACCACAAAAGTTGGACGCTCCTGTGGATCTCTAATTTACCTCTCTCATGTTCCCACTGATTCAATGTGTTCTACATGAGATCCACAAGCAATCCTTATAAAAAATCAGTGTCCTGGCCACATGTGTCTGATGCACACTGTAGGAATTCAAAGAATATTTGAAATGAAGAAATGATTTACTTAAGCAACATATCCTGCAAACATTGAATCCTTGCTAATCACCTGTTAAGGGATACTGCAACCAGATATAAATGCCCCTGCAAAGAGAGTGCCCAATAAATCATAAAGTTTAAGAAAAGATTCTTGGGGGCTGGAGAGATGGCCTAGCAGTTAAGAGCGCCAACTGCTCTTGCAGAGGACCCGGTTCGATCCCCAGCACCCACATGGCTACTGAGAACCATCTGAAACTCCAATTCCAGGAGAACTCCAGTTCCAGGGGAATCCGACACCCTCTTCTAACCTCCGCGGCACTGCACGGCACAGGTGCACAAACTTACATGCAGACAGTACATTCATACACATACAGAAATAAATTTAAAAAGTAAAAAAAAAAAGTAGGAGAGAACCAACTCCACAAGGTTGTCCTCTGACCCTCACACTTGCCTCATGGTACACATGCCCACATACACACACATAAAAATAAACACACACATAAAATAAACACAAACACATAATTTAAAAAAAAAATTAAAAAAAAAAAAAAAAAAGAAAAGATTCTTAGGGAAAGGGAGAAAGCTGAAGGGGTGAAGGTGCTTGCCACCCAAGCCTGAAGGCCTGAGTTCAATCCCTTAACTCATAAAGGGAGAAAGTGAGAATGGACTCCACAAAGCTGTCTTCTGACCTCCATGTGTGCTGCCTCCTACCAAATAATGGTAAAATTTAAAGTAATTTTTAGAAAAGATAACCATATGTATTAGTTTTCTTACCACCGCAACAAAAGTACCTGACAAAAAGCAATGACAGGGAGAAAGAGTTTAGGTTTGGCTGAGAGATCAGAGAAGCACAGCCCTGCACAGCAGGGAAGGCCTGCCGGAGGAAGCAGCTAGGGTCAGATGCCAACCAGGAAGCAGAGAGGGGAGCGCCAGTGCTCAGAGGGAGTCTCCTTTTCCCTTTTTACTCAGTCCAGAACTGCAGCCCATGGGACAGTGCTCCCCGCCCATATTCAGGATGGGACTTCCCTCTTTAGCTAACCCTTTGTGTAAACACTTGTCCACATACATTCAAGGTGTGCCTCACTACACGCTCCACGTGTTTGTAAGTCAAATCAGATTGACAATTAAAATCAACCATCACTAATGACTCTATTAGTTCAAATAATAACAAATTTATGTAACAAAAGAGTTTGATTTCGTTTAGTCTAGCAACATACATGTTTTTTACTCTAAAGGTCTTCATTCCCTTTTTTAATTATTTTTTATTTTTTGTCTTTTCAAGACATGGTCTCCCTGTAGCCCCAGGTGGCCTGGAACTCACTCTGTAGACCAGGCTGGCCTTGAACTCACAAAGATCCACCTGCCTCTGCCTCCTAAGTGCTAGGATTAAAGGCGTGCGCCACCACGCCTGGCTATGTCTTCATTCCCTTTTTACACCAGAAATATTAGCCAGTTTGCCTACTTATAAAATTCTTATAAAATACTGATTACATTTCTTGCTTTAACCACTCTCCTATGGTATTTGGTTTTATTTATTTATTTATTATTTACTAGTTTGTCTTTTTGAGACAGGGTCTCCCTTCAGCCCCAGCTGGCCTAGAACTAGATATATAGACCAGGCTGGCCTTGAACTCACAGAAATCTGCCTGTCTCTGCCTCCTGAGTGCTGGGGATTAAAGGTGTGTGCCAACATACCCAGTGGTTTTATTTTTTAAACACATGAATAACATGAATCCTAAGTGTACCATTAATATCTGTGTGTGTGTGTGTGTGTGTGTGTGTGTGTGTGTGTGTGTGTTGATGTTGGCTGGGAATCGGACCCCAAATACAGAATACCCATGCACACTAGGCAAGTGCTTTACCCTTGAGGTACAACCTCACCCTGTCCTGCATTCCTTTTATATCATTTCTATACCCAAGGATCTAAAATGTTAACCTTGGATCCGTATGTCTTTTTGTCAGTTTCCGAGGTTTTTCCACGAGGTACTCAAATGGAATTTATCACATTTCATTTCCCTCTATTATCCTGAGACTTTAAACTTTAGGCCTGAACTAAAAATGAGTGCAGTGTCAAAAATACTACAACTGAAAGGTCTATTAATTTTAAAGACATAACTGCTAGCATGGATTAGGAAACTGGGCTAAATTACAAAGCCAGTCAGAGGTAAATAAAGGGCCTTAAGCCAGCCACTGGGGATAATCCTATCCTGTCTATATGAAACCTCAAAGTATATTCAGCCCTCCCTAGAGAAGAGCAAACCACACAAGTATCAGAGATCAGCCCCCAGATGGGTGCTGCTACCCTCATGGTAGGCTGTGAGTTCAAGAGAAGAACAGCCGCTGAGAACAAGAGGTTTTAAATAGGAAGCTTCTCTCTTCACATTATCCCGAATTACACAGTAACCAAAACCCAGGCCCTCAAGGAACACATTCTATCTAGCTATCTTTAATAAAAAATATTCAGTTGTAATTTTAGCAAAGTAATGTGCTTCACTGTGACATTTTCTCACACACACACGCACACACGCACACACACACACGCACACACACACGCACACACACACACACGCACGCGCTTCATTCTTATTGTCCCCACTGCCGCTCTCCTCTGTAACTTTCCACACTTGGTTCCCTTCTTCCCCATCAAATCCCCCCTCCCTTCATGTTTCTCCTCTCTCTCCTCTTCTCTCTCTCTCTCTCTCTCTCTCTCTCTCTCTCTCTAAGCTAGATTGTGCATATCTTTCTGATTATGCTGTATTTCACTTGTGATGATCCCAATTCCATCCATTTTCATACAAATATAATTTCGTTCTTTACAGCTGAGTAGAATGCACCGTATTCATCAATGCTAAGCATCTCTGTGGTGTGCGATTGGGAGTCCTGCAGGCACATGCCCAAGGAGTGTGGTATCACTGGGTCTAGGGACTTTTGGTTTTTTGAGCAACCTCAATATTCATTTCCAGAGTGCCTGCACTAGTTTGCATTCCAAACAGTAACGCAGAAGTGCTCCGTTCTCACATCTCACCTGCATCCGTTGCCTGTCTTCATGAGGACGGCCACCGTGACTGCAGTGAGGTGGCATTTAAAGGAAGCTTTAATTTGCAACTTTGATGAATAGATCTTCAAATATTTATTGACCATTTAAATTCTTCCTTTTGAGAACCATCTAGTCATTTTATTGGCTTGCTATTGAATTTTGTGTGTGTTGTACACAGATTTTAGGTATTATTCCGCTGTTGGATGTAGACGGCACGAGTGTTCTCCCATTACGCAGGATGTCTCTCTTCACTCTGCTGATTGCTTTCCTCACTATTAGAATTATTTTCTGAGCACTTGGAACTTTTCAGTGCTTATGACTTTTTAAATTTTTCACTTCATTAATTTTAGGACAGGCTCTCAACTTTCTATTTAAACCAAGCTGACCTTGAACTCACAAAGATCCACCTGTTTCTCCGCCTCCCAAGTGCTGGGCCTTTAAATAGGTGTGCACCATCATGCCTAGCAAAACCATGACAATTTTTTAAATATTTTATTTTATGTGTATGAGTGTTGTGCCAACATGTATGTAAGTATACCATATGCATGCCCACTCCTTGCAGAGGCCAGAAGAGGGCATCAGATCCCCTAGAACTAGAGTTAAGAATGGCTGTTCACCACCAAGTGGATTTTGGGAATCAAATTTGGGCCTTATGTTAAGGCCTTTGATTCATTTTGAAGTCTAGTTCTTTAAAATTATACTCTCTCTCTCTCTCTCTCTCTCTCTCTCTCTCTCTCTCTCTGTGTGTGTGTGTGTGTGTGTGTACATATGACATTCACAGATTGGAGGAAGGCAAGTTGTGGAAGTTGGTTCTCTCATGTTATGTGCTCATTAGGCTTGGCAGCAGATTTACCCATGGAACCATCTCAATGGTCCCTTGAATTTTTTATTTATTTTGTGTATTTTTGTGGAGTGTGAGATAATGGATCTATCCTTATTCCTTTACATGTGGATATCAAGTTTTCCCAGCATCATTTGTTGAAGAGGCTTTTTTTTTTCTTTTATGTGTATGAGTGTACTGTCTGCATGCAGGTCTGTGCACTCGTGTCCTGCAGTGCTATGGAGGTCAGAAGAGGGTGTTGGATTCCCCTGGAACTGGAGTTAAAGATGGTTCTCAGCCACCATGTGGGTGCTGGGAATCGAACCCAGGTCCTCTGCAAGAGCAGTCGGTGCTCTTAACTGCTGAGCCATCTTTCCATCAAGGCTATCATTTTGTCACTGTATGTTTCTGATACTGTTAAGAGGCTAGAGCTGTGTGGATTTATTTGCAGAACCTCTATTCTACTCCACTGGTCTATATGTCTTTTGTGCCAGTACCACACTATTTGTCAGTATAACAGGGGTATAATTTGAGATCAGGTAATGTGATGTCTCCAGCATTGCTCTTTCAGGTTAGTACTGCATAGGCTACTTGGGGTCTTTCAGGTTAGTACTGCATAGGGTAAGGGTTGTGCTGAATCTGTAGATTGCCTTTGGTAATATAACTATTGATCTGCCAACCCTTGACCATGGGAAGTCTTTCCATCTTCTAGTATCTTCTTCAATTTCCTTCAACATTTAAGCTTTCATTGTAGTTTTTTTTTTTTTTTGCCTCTTAATTAGGTTTGTTTCCTCAGTTTGTTATTTAAGCTATTGTAAGTAGGATGTTTTTCTTGATTTCTTACTTGGATAGTTCATTATTAGCATATAGAAAAGCTACTCATGGTGGCACATGCCCAATCCCAGCACTCAGGCAGAGGTAGGCGGATCTCTGTGAGTTCAAGGCCACCCTGGTCTATAGAGTGGGCTCCAGGCCAGCTGGGACTAAAGGGAGACCCTATCTCAAAAGTACCAAAAAAAAAGCTACTCATTTTTGTATGCTGATTTTACATCCTGCTGCTTTGCTGTACATGCTTATTTTATCTAACAGTTTCTGTAGAGTCTTTAGGGTCTTTAAATGGGGATAGTTTGTCTTCTTCCTTTCCTATTTGTATCCTTTTTCGCTTATTGCTTCAGCTAAGATTTGAAGGCTATATTGAGTAAGAGCAGAGACAGTGGATATTCATGCCTCATTGCTGATATTAAGGAAATATCTTCAGTTGTTTCCCAATTGGTTATGGTGTCAGCTCTAGGTTTTATTAGATTTTATTATATTGAGGTATGTTCCTTCTATCCTTAGTTTCTTCAGAAATCTTTCATGAGGGATGTTGAACATTGTCAAAAGCCTTTTTTGCCTCAAATAAGATGATCACATGATTTCTGTCCTTAAGCCTGTGTATGTGCATCACTATGTGATTTGCATATGCTGACTCATTCTTGCCCACCTACAATGAAACCAACTTGGTGATGGCATATGATCTCTTCAATGAGTTCTTGAAGTCAGTGAGCAAGAATTTTTTCTTTTATCATTTTTGTACATGTGTGTATATGTGTATGCATGCTTTTGCATGTGTTTAGTGTAAATTTGGGTAGGTGAACAGGTACATGTGTGTGCATGCACGTAGAGGTCAGAGTTTGATACCAGGAATCATCTTTCATCACTCTACCTTACTAAGTGAGGGAGAGTCTCTCAATAGAACTCAGAACTTGCCAATGTGGCTAGTCAGCTTGCTCTGGGAATTTGGCTCTGCTCTGAGGCTGGCATTACAGGCAGGCCACCACAGCTGTCAAGTATTTTTATGGATTCCTGAGAATCCAAACGCCATCCTCACACTTGTTGCAAGTACTTAACTGCTTAGCAGCCCTAGTGTGCAAGAATTGTATTGAAGATTTTTCTATGTTCCTCAGGGAAGTTAACCTATAGTTGTCTTTCTTTTGCTAAGTTTTTATCCACTTCGGGTGTCAACATAAAGCTAGTTTCGTAGAATGATTTTGTTAGTGTTCCTTACCTGGGAGAGTTGGAAGACTGTTGGGAATTAGCTCTTCTTTAAACACTGGGCATTTCTTTGTTGGGAAGACTTTTACTGCTTCAATGACATTATTTGTTATAAACCTGTTATTTCCAGTCTCTTAATTTTGATAGGTCATGTGTCTAGGAATTTATCCATTTCATCTAGATTTTCCAGTTTTTTGAAATACAAGTTTGGAAAGTATTCCCTAATGATCCTCTTAGAATTTCCTCAGCTCCATCTCAAAGGAATCTGATGGACCTTCCCATTTTTTGCCTCTGATTTTATTAATTTTGGTATTCCTTTTCTTGTGGTTAATTTGGCCTGGGCTTTATCAATCTTGTTTATTTTTTTAAAGAAGCAACTATTTAATTCTATGTATTGTTTACTCTCCATTTCATTTATTTCTGCCTTGATCTTATTTCTAACTGTTTTTTAGTCTGATTTGTTCTAGGACCTTGAGTATGCATCATTAAGGTATTTATCTGAGATTTCTCTGAATTTTTATTTTTGAGACAAGGTCTCCCAGTAGCCTTAGCTGGAACTCACTATATAGAATAGGCTGGCTTTGATCATAGAGATCACCTGCCTCTGCCTCCTGAGTGCTGGGATTAAAGGCATGAGCCCACCACATCCTATTTTTTTTAATGTAAGCACTTATTGCCATAACTTTTCTCCTTAGAATTTCCATAGTTCCATCTCAAAGGTTCTCGTAAATTCTACTTTAACTTCATTCTAGGAAGTTTTATATTTCCTCCCCAATTTTTTTCAAGTCATTTAAGAGTATTCTGTTTCTTTTGCTGTTGATTCCTAGTTTTGTCCCACTATAATCTGATAAAAGAAATTATTTCAAATCTTTTATATTTGTTAAGGCTTGCTTTGTGACACAGAATGTGGTACACTTTGAAGAAGGGTCCATGGGCTATTAAGGATTACCCTATCTCTTGGAAGGACTAAGTGTACACATATGCTAAGTCTGTTGGATCTTCACAGTGTAACTGTGAAGCTTCTTTGTTGGTTTTCAGTTTGGATTACCTATCTAATGATGAGACTAGGGCACTGAACACACACACTATTATTATATCAGGACCTATCATTTATGCCTACTACTGTCAATGAAATTAGGAGCCCCAATATTTGGCATGTACACACACACACAAATTGTTATATGTTCTTGATGTTCCCTTTCTTTAGTATCTCTTCTAATTTTGCTTTGAAGTCTACTTTATCAGATATAAGAATAGCTACATCATTTTGCTTTTGGCTTCTACTCACCTGGCACACTTCCATCCTCTTTCAGTTTGTGGGTGCCTTTACAAGTTATGTGTGTTTCTTTCTTTATTTTTATATGTATGAGTGTATTGCCTGCACATATGTAAGTGCACTGGTGTGCAATGCCCATGGAGCTCAAAAGAGGGAGCTGGATTCCCCAAGAACTGGAGTTACTGACAGTTGTTACCCACCACATGGGTGCTGAGAAATCGAACCCAGGTCCTCTGCAAGAGCAGACAGTGCTCTTAACCTCTGAGCCATCTCTCTAGCATGTTTTATTTTTTTAATAGTCAGCCAGTTTGTTTCTCTTTATTGGTGAGTTGAAAACATGTGCATTTAAATTTATTACCTCCAAGAGCTATTTACTAATTTATGTAATTTCATTGCCTTTTTCTGTATTTGGATTGACTCTTCTTTTTCCCCTACTAATATTGGGGGTTTTCTGGAGCACTATGCTAAATGTACCCGATGTCCTTTGTTCATCCCTTCCTCTTACAAACTTTAATCTTTCCTATGCTCTTATGCTTGGGAGTATCTTTCTCTTCTATGTGTAGAGAATTCATTCCTAAGCATCTTCTGCAGTACTGGCTTGGTGGTCATGAACTGCTTTTCATGAACTCAAATTTCTTCTGTTATTTTTCACCCACACTGGTGATTTCCTCATCCTTTGCTGACTACTTCTTCCTCTATATTGCTTTTGCTTCCAGGTCCTAAACTGAATTCATCTGTTTGTATCACTTTTAGGTCACTAATCATTTTTAACTAAGTCAATTCTGAAACTCTTTATCCAGCATTTTAACTACTTCAGAATCTTTAAGCTCAGGAGTTGAGGACTTACAATCTTTGGAAGTCATGTTGCCTTGCTTTCTCATATTTCTTGTATTTCCATGCTGTGACACACATATCTGTAGGACACACTCATTATTGAGAAGCCTACTCTTAAGGGTTCAATCCCGTACTGGACTAGAAAACACACTGCTTCCAAAGGAAGCTTCTGTCTTTCCTCGAACCAACCACAGCCAGAACTGTGTGCAGCTGTCTTTCTTCTTTCTGGTGTACAGCTGTCTTTCTTCTTTCTGGTGTACAGCTGTCTTTCTTCGTTCCTGGTGGACAGTTGTCTTCGTCTTTCCAGTGTAAAATTCTTTCGTCTTTCTGGTGGTACAGCTGTCTTCTTACTTTCCGGTGTACGCTGGGTCTTTTCTGCTTTTCTGGTGTACAGCTGTCTTTCTTCTTTCCAGTGTACAGCTGTCTTTCTTCTTTCTGGTGTACAGCTGTCTTTCTTCTTTCCGGTGTACAGCTGTCTTTCTTCTTTCTGGTGTACAGCTGTCTTTCTTCTTTCCGGTGTACAGCTGTCTTTCTTCTTTCTGGTGTACAGCTGTCTTCTTTCTGGTATACAGCCTGGTCTTTCTTTCTTTATGTGTTATGCAAAACAAAACCAAACAAAAAAATAGAACTGTCTTTGTTTTGCTTTGCCTTTGCAACTTACTCAGCTTCCAGCACTAGCTCTCATTAATTTCCAAAATATTTTTTCTTTTCCTCTCTTTGGAATACAGTATATTTTTCTTATTCTCCTCTTTTCATTGCCTGGGTAACAGAGGGAGTTTATAGTTTGCCATCTTACTCTGAAGTTTCTATTTAGCCATCTCTTCTTACATAAATATTTCTTCTCCTAACAAGATTTTTTTTTATGGCTTTGGTATTTAATTTTAAATTACTCTCCTCCAATTTCCAGAAATACAAAGGTAGAAGATAAACCCGTATTTACCCATAATGTATACATCCACGGTCTTTAGTCCACTTTCTGTTGCTGTAATAGAAAGTCTAAACCTGAGCAGTTTATGAATAATGGATTTACTTCTTACAGTCCTGGAGGCTGGGAAGTCCAACGTCAAGGTGAGGCATCTGGTGAGGTTGCTGTATCATCCAACAGTGGAAGGCCAAAGGGCGAGAGGGTAAGCAACTAAGAAAACACACTTTGACAACAACATACTTTTTTTTTTTTTAGAATTTTTGTTAGTTTTTTTTTTTTTTTTTTTTTTTTTTTTTTTTTTTTTTTTTTTTTTTTAGGTTTGTGCACCCGTGTCGTGCAATGCCGCGGAGGTCAGAAGAGGGTGTCGGATTCCCCTGGAACTGGAGTTCTCCTGGAATTGGAGTTTCAGACGGTTCTCGGCCGCCATGTGGGTGCTGGGGATCGAACCCGGGTCCTCTGTAAGAGCGGTCGGTGCTCTTAACCGCTAGGCCATCTCTCCAGTCCCGAGAACAAGCCTACTTTTATGACGACTAACTCACTCCCATGTTAAGGACATAATTCTATTCATGAGGGACAACTCTCAGCCTTCCCACACTAGGGATTAAGTTTGCACAGGCGAACTTGGGGAAGACAATCAAACCACAGACTATTATAACCTGAAAATGTCAGGGTTAAGGACTGAATTAAAAATACAGTGTGGTATACAGGGGAGTGAACAGTCTAGAACTGAACTAAAATTTCTTGTTTTTTGTTTTTGTTTTTGATTTTTGTCTATGGCCCCAACTGGCTTAGAACGCACTATGTATAAACCAGGCTGGCCTTGAACTAACAGAGATCCTCCTGCCTCTGCCTCCGGAGTATTGGAAGTAAAGCCATGTACCACTGTGCCTGGCTTTGATTTCTTTTTTTTCAACCATGCTACTCTGATCACAAGAGGGAAAGCCTTAAATAATTTTAGGTCAAAGTCATTACACCAAAAATCCACCAAGGCATTAGTCTGGATAAAGGACTTTCCAATCTAATACCCCAGGACTATAGGAACTACAAATAAGAATTTTCTGGCACATGATTAAACACTAGCCTTCAAAGAAAATCACCTTAGTAATCATCTACTTTAGTGGGAGAGCACATGCTTAGCACAACCTAAGTTTTGCTCAAACCGTAGTACGGCCAGAACAAAAAACAAAACATAATCTTTTTAAGTGGTTAAAAATGGAGCAAGCTGGGTGCAACTTTAATCCTAGCATAGGGGAGGCAGAGGTAGAAGGACCTCTGTGAGATCAAGGCCAGCCTGATCCACACAGAGTTCCACCCCCACATGGGAGACCCTGTCTCAAAAAAAAAGACAACAACAACAAAAAAAAACCCTGATCAAATCATAGTTGTACAGTTTTCATAACTAGTAAGCAGTTTTTGTCTCAAAAGTTAATGACATATTTTAATTATTTTCCTGGAGGTATGGGCATCATGAGTCATTAGGGTCTTGGGCTGACCATGCAATTCACTTAAGCCAAGGATGAGGACCCAGACGAAATCCTCAGAGCCAGGCAGGATCTGCCATCAGACAGACAGCAGGAGTCGGGAGACAGTCCATCCACCAGCCTTAGGCTCAAGTGGACAAGAAACGTGTGGGTTCTGAGAGAAAGTAGATGGGACTACAAAGTTCAAGAGCACCAACAGGCTTCCTTCACCTGGAAGTTTCCAGGGTTTCTCAACCTAAGCCCTAGAAACATATGGGGCCAGATCACCATTGTGAGAACTTCCCTACAATACTCTGCCTGTGTCCCTGATCACTACCCAAGAGTTGCAAACAGCAGCTACCATGTAGACACCATATACTATCACACTAAGAGATGCACTAAGGGAGGCTGGAGAGATGGCTCATTAAGAGCACTGGCTGCTCTTAGAGAGAAACCAAGTCCAGTTCCCAGCACCCGCATGGCTGCTAACTGTCCTTCTCTCTAGTTCCAAAGTATCTGACACCCTCTTTTGGCCTCCGCAGACATTGCACACACAGGTGCACTTACATACACGCAGGCAAAATATTCATACAATAAAAAATAATAAAATTAACCAAAAAAGAAAAAATACTTAATACGGAGATGTTTTTCAGCATGAAAATTCTGTTCATGTATATTTTGTACAATAGGACACCTCATGCAGGTATTAAAATTTCCAAGAGAATACTGAAAAGCCATTAGATACTGTTCCTAACTACCATAGAATGTAGGGATCAAAATATCAAGGTAAAAAAAATGTATGATTCTATCTTTAGATCACAGCATAATGCAGAGAAAAGGTTCTAAGACTACACACCAAAGACCCATAAATACAATGTACCAGCAAGACTACAGTATCCTTTCCATTACTCATACCTGTTTCCTACATAACAAGGATTTCTAATCCTATGTATCTACAAATTCCAAGTCTCTGCAAGGCAATCTCTTTTTGTTTATAAGGAATTATCTCATTACACAGTGTGGGGAAGAACATGGCAGGGTTCTCCGGGCTAGTCACAGTGCCTGGGCTCAGAACATGTCTCTGACACTTAGCTATAATTTTGATGTCATTTATGTCCCAGGTTCCTCGTTTATAAAAGTTATAACCATAACCACGTGTGGTGGTTTGAATAAGAATGTCCCCCATAGGCTCTGAGGATTCGGACATTTTGTCCCCAGTTGGTGGTGCTGTTTTGAGAGGTCTTAGAAGGTGTGGCCGTGTTGAAGGATGCACATCACTGAAGGTGGACTTGGAGAGTTCATAAAGCCTTGTCAATCTGCAGTCTCTCTCTGCTTCCTGTGTCTGCTTAACAATGTGAACCTCTGCTCCTGCTCCTGCTCCATCTCCTGCTCCTGCTCCTGCTCCTGCCCCTGCCCCTGCCCCTGCTCCTGCTCCATCTCCTCCTCCTGCTCCATCTCCTGCTCCTGCTCCTCCTCCATCTCCTGCTCCTGCTCCTGCTCCTGCTCCTGCTCCTGCTCCTGCTCCTGCTCCTGCTCCTGCTCCTGCTCCTGCTCCTGCTCCTGCTCCTGCTCCTGCTCCTGCTCCTGCTCCTGCTCCTGCTCCTGCTCCTGCTCCTGCTCCTGCTCCTGCTCCTGCTCCTGCTCCTGCTCCTGCTCCTGCTCCTGCTCCTGCTCCTGCTCCTGCTCCTGCTCCTGCTCCTGCTCCTGCTCCTGCTCCTGCTCCTGCTCCTGCTCCTGCTCCTGCTCCTGCTCCTGCTCCTGCTCCTGCTCCTGCTCCTGCTCCTGCTCCTGCTCCTGCTCCTGCTCCTGCTCCTGCTCCTGCTCCTGCTCCTGCTCCTGCTCCTGCTCCTGCTCCTGCTCCTGCTCCTGCTCCTGCTCCTGCTCCTGCTCCTGCTCCTGCTCCTGCTCCTGCTCCTGCTCCTGCTCCTGCTCCTGCTCCTGCTCCTGCTCCTGCTCCTGCTCCTGCTCCTGCTCCTGCTCCTGCTCCTGCTCCTGCTCCTGCTCCTGCTCCTTCTCCTGCTCCTGCTCCTGCTCCTGCTCCTGCTCCTGCTCCTGCTCCTGCTCCTGCTCCTGCTCCTGCTCCTGCTCCTGCTCCTGCTCCTGCTCCATCTCCTGCTCCTGCTCCTGCTCCTGCTCCTGCTCCTGCTCCTGCTCCTGCTCCTGCTCCTGCTCCTGCTCCTGCTCCTGCTCCTGCTCCTGCTCCATCTCCTGCTCCTGCTCCTGCTCCTGCTCCATCTCCTGCTCCATCTCCTGCTCCATCTCCTGCTCCAGCTCCATCTCCTGCTCCATCTCCTGCTCCATCTCCTGCTCCAGCTCCATCTCCTGCTCCATCTCCTGCTCCATCTCCTGCTCCAGCTCCATCTCCTGCTCCTGCTCCTGCTCCTGCTCCTGCTCCTGCTCCTGCATCTCCTGCCACCACACCTCCCCGCCATGATGGACTCTAATTCCCCTGGACCCATAACCTCAAATAAACTCTTTCTTTATAAGTTCCCTTGGTTATGGAGGATCTATCACTGCAACAGAAAAGTGACTAATATACCTTATTGCAGGGATGCTGTGAGAATATATTAGTATGTGCTCAGTGCTTAATGTAGTACTTAGCACATAATGTATACCCAATAAATACCAGCTGCTATTATTTGCTATTGATATTTTATATTAAAAATCTTTACTAAGAAAAATCTTATGCATGAGACATGAGAATTCAGCTTCATTCTTTTTATTTATTTCTGTATGTGTATAAATGTACTGTCTGCATGTTTGGTCTGTGCACCCATGTCGTGCAATGCCTCGGAGGTCAGAAGAGGGCATTGGATTCCCCTGGAACTGGAGTTCTCCTGGAATTGGAGTTTCAGACGGTTCTTGGTCACCACGTGGGTGCTGGGGATCGAACCCAGGTCCTCTGCAAGAGCAGTCGGCGCTCTTAACCACTAGGCCATCTCTCCAGCCCCTCAGCTTCATTCTTACAGAGGACCAAACTACAAAAAATACCAGGTCTGAGACAGATATGATGAAATTTGAAAGCAAAAGTACATCTGTGAACTAGGTCATGGAAACAACTGGGACCAGGAACTATTAAAATAATAATCATGCTTTCAATCAGCTAGCATAGCTTGGCTAAAAAAATATGAAACCTTTGCTTTGAGTCAATTCATTCTACTATGGTTATGCCATTGTGATATATTTTTCAGTTTTCAACCACAGTTTCAGGCTTACAACTCCCATTCCCTTTAATGTTGGGGCACGTTGGGCCTCAGAAGCAGACTTTGGAAAGCACTCTTTCTCTGACCTTCTCCTGCCCGCCTTTCACTTGCTTCTTTTTTTTTCCCTATAAGGCAGGGCCATAGAAACTAGAATTTCTCTTCCCCCAGGCAGGTGACAGAAACTAAAAATACATTCTCATCCTTCTTTACCTTTCTGTCTTAGAACTGGCCACAAAGAAACACTCTGACCTATCTTGCCTGGTAGTAGGTCAGAGCTCCATTTCACGAGGTTCCTATCCCATACCCAGGAGGAAAGAATACTGTCCAGAGCCCAAGAAGATTCCAAACAGACATGCTGTGCTAGTCTTCCTGGCTTAGCCTACTAGTGTTCTATACACTTACCCATGTGTCTGTCAGGCCAAATAATGGCTCCTAAAACTCAAAAGGAAGAGGTGCAGAGAATTTCCAGGCATCTGAACATGGAGGCTTCCAGAAAGGTGACCAAGAGTTCGTACTGAGGCCAAGAGGGAGACAACCCCAATGCCACAGGGACAGGATCACTTGGGACTACAGACCTCACCTCTGTATCTCATCTGGTTGCCTTTTCAAAGTGTGTTAAGATATTCTTCATAACCTAGTGGGTGTGTTAGCATATGCCTTTAGTCTCAGTACTCAAGAGGCAGATCTCTGTGAGAGCAAGGTCAGCCTGGTCTACACAGAGAATTTCAGGCAGCTAGAGTTACAGGGAGACCTTGTCTCAAAAAAACCAAACAAAAGATATTCTGTATACTAAACCAGCAATGTGAGCATTTCCCTGAGGCCTGTATGCTGCTCTAGCAAATAAACTGAGCCTAAAGGGAGGGTCACAGAACCCATGGTCCATCTGAAGTTCAGAATATCCAGACTTGTGACTAGTGTCTGAAGTGGGGTGGTCTTGTGGAAGACAGTGTCAAAGTCAACATCCAGCTGGTGTTCACTACAGAACTGCTTGCCTGTCATGTATGTTAGGGGAAGGAGAAACCCCACACTGGGAAGGATCATAGAAGTGATCAATGCTGAGTGCAGAGTAGAAGAAACTGAACTGAGTTTGAATCCCCCTTTATGTCCTCAGAATGGTTATTGCTCAAAAAGAGAAAAACCCATATTTACAACATGACTAGATGAGTGGTCTTGAAAATGCATGCTATGACTTGTCAGTAGTAAAATCAATTTGCTAAATTACATCCATCATTTCTTGTTCAGTATCACAGAACAGCATCAAGCAAAAAGAAATCAGAGTCTCAGACATAGTAATAGCAAAAATCCTTCATAACAACCTTGCAGGAAGTAAAATACACTCTGTACCTTGTGCCTCTTGGGATGTGGTATAAAATGTTTCTGTGTGGCATAGTAAAAATGTTGATGAAGCATACTGCTTCATGCTAATAAGTGATATTTCATATAGTAATCTAGATAAAACATTTGCTTCACTTTCATAAATACAATTCAGATTACCAAAACATACAATAAAGGACAATATAGAATTAGCTGAAATTCCATGGTCATAAAGCACATTAAAATAGCACAAATATAAAATGGTAAAGTTGAGGGCCAGAGAGACAGCTCAGTGGTTAAAAAGAACTTTATGTTTTTCCAGAGAACTCAGGTCCGATTCCCAGCAACCACATGACAGGTGACAACAGTCTATAACTCCCTCTTCTGGGATTTGTGAACATCAAAGGACATGGGTGCATTTACACACATGCAGGCAATACATGCATATACAATAAAATATTTAAAATAGTAAAGTGTTATGGAGTCTGACAGTAATTTTTAACTCAGATAAATAAAAGAATTAAAGAGGCTTGGGAGATGACTCAAGCAGCAAAGCATGTGCAAGCACGAGGACCTGCATCTGGATCACTAACCCACACAGCCACGCAGAGCCAGGTACAGGAGCATACGTCTATAATCCCAGTGCTACTGGGGTAGAAACAGGCCAGCCACCCTATGAGTCAGTGAGCCCCAGGTTCAGTGAGAGAACCTATCTCAAAAAACTAAGGTGGAGAGAAATCAGGGGAGACACGAGACACTGTCAACCTCTGCCCTGGACCCCAC
>VZQC01012745.1:20833-91244 GCA_009823505.1 Rhizomys pruinosus | reverse complement strand
ACAATAAAATATTTAAAATAGTAAAGTGTTATGGAGTCTGACAGTAATTTTTAACTCAGATAAATAAAAGAATTAAAGAGGCTTGGGAGATGACTCAAGCAGCAAAGCATGTGCAAGCACGAGGACCTGCATCTGGATCACTAACCCACACAGCCACGCAGAGCCAGGTACAGGAGCATACGTCTATAATCCCAGTGCTACTGGGGTAGAAACAGGCCAGCCACCCTATGAGTCAGTGAGCCCCAGGTTCAGTGAGAGAACCTATCTCAAAAAACTAAGGTGGAGAGAAATCAGGGGAGACACGAGACACTGTCAACCTCTGCCCTGGACCCCACACACATGTACACATACCCACATGAACATGTACACCTACACACACAAAAAAGAAAAAGAAGTTACTTATTTCTTTCTGCCACTTGGAAAACAGATATGTAATTTTCTTCATGAGGTGTTTCAATGCCAGAAAAAGAAACCTGTGTTGAAGTTGACCTCTGATCTCTCCTTGAGAGTGGACAACTGGTGAAGGTTCTGTAACCTTCACCAGTTAAGCTTTCAGACTTGGTTTTCTCATACACACAAGGCGTTAAGAATTAAAGGCACTACATCAAGCCCTCGTGACCATACCCCATATATTAGGAGGTTAAAAGCAAAACCCTTCTCTTTCACAGATTCCAAACTTACAAAAATCCAAACCCATTACATGGACAAGGATAACCTCAAAGCTTATATTGATTGGGTCAATGTCTTCATCTAATCATACCTTGAAGATAATCCAGACAGAGCTTTCTTGAGAATCTCAGGGGTACTATCTGAGGATTGTGGAATCTCGGGAACATCAGAATCTCCTCTGGAATCAAGGTCTCCATATCGGTCATCAATGTCTGTTTCCTAAAATTATAGAAAAGTGAGAATCATTTTGAAAAGTATTAATACATACATACATTTTTGAGATGGAGTCCAGACCCTCCACATAGCCCTAGGCTGGCCTGGAGCTCACTATATAGCCCACACTGTCCTCCAACCAGATGTTCCTGTCTTAGCCTAATGAGTGCTAGATTATAGGTGTGCACTACCACTCTTGGTGCAAAGCAGTATGGGTTTGTGTTTGTTGCTGTTATTGTTTAGGGTTGTTTTTGTTGTTTTGTTTTGTTTTGAGACAGAGTCTCTGTGTAGCCCCTGCTGGCCTGGACCTTGCTATGTAGACCAGCCGGCTTTGATCTCATGGAGATCCACCTGTCTCTGCCTCCTGAGAACTGGGAGTACACCACCACAACCAGCTCCAAGTTTTATAAAGCCTGAGCTTGCCAATGCAGTCATTATTGCCCAGCATGCCAAAACTTATTACACAATCTAAAACAAAGAAGTTACTCTTAACTTACTCTGAAGAGCCAAGCATTGCTATAGTTTCTTGTTAAAAAATGTGTGATTATCCTGGGCAAAATTTCAATATAAAGGATTAATTTAAGGAAAAGACATCAGAGTACCTCAGGTTATTTCTTAAACAGGACATTTACTGAGAGAATCAAATACTGTTTGCTTCTTAGCTGGAGGAAGCATGTTATTTCTGTGTAGATTCTAATCAGCTTCTCACAGTCATTTTCCATTTGATTAAAATCCCAGCATCAATAGTAAAAATGCCTTTTCAGGCACAGCTATATGAATTTTAGCTTCCATCACTTTTATTAATCCTAGTGAAGCAGGTCAAATGGGTATTATAGCTTCTATTTTTCTGACAGATGAACAACAATCAGAAGCATGATTTTAGCTGTCAGATTTCTTTCAAGTTATTTAATATCTAAACTGACTTTCAAGAGTGGTGTTGTGGACTGTGGGGCGCTCCAGGCCTTTATGACAAAGACTGCCACCACAGAATTTTTAGGATAAAGTGGGAAGGCAGTTTTAACAACAGACATGTCATGTGATGTTGGATTTTGAAGTTGGTCTCTACATCCATATCCTCCCCTCCTTATACCCGGTCCCTGTAACTCCTCCGTGTCTCCCAACCCAACAACCTTCAGTAAAGACAGTGATTTGCAGAAGGGAAAACTAAAGCATGGGAGCAGGATTAAAGGGAAAAGAAGCATTCCTATGAGGTAAATACAAGCATGAAACAGATATCAAGCTAACAAAGTTCCTAGTAACTTACAACACTGAGAATCTCAATCCCAACTCCGCCCTTAGCAGCTTATCCAAACGTTTAGCAAATTTCATCACCTTTCCTTCCGTGTCTTCATCCACAACAGAAAGCATTTATTTATTTATTTTTGAGTATTTATTTAATATTACATTTAAGTATTCTCTTTAAATACAGCATTACTACACTATAAAGAACCTATAGGGGGAAAATCATTTTCCAAAAACCAGACGCGCTCTGGGTTCACACTGTAAGTACTTACTACCTGTGCACAGTGTGTAAGAAAGGAAACCAAGACTAACAAGAATTGCGTCATGAGTCACTTCTAGCCAGGCCTAGATGAGTGGGATGCTGTGTGTGTGTCTGTGATCAGAGGCCTAGCCTTCCTGGCAACCATGAGCTATAAGTTTTGTCCAACTCAGGTAGCATCGGAAATGAGATATGCTAAGTTGTAGACAAGGCCCTTTGCTTGATATTCGTTAGGCTAAGTGATAATATTTAGCATTCACAAGTTTGGGGTCAGTTTGAGTCAGAATTGTATAGTTAAAGATGGATTTAGATTAAGAAACTAGAACCCTTGGGAAATATTGGCTATCTTGGAGGATGGCCATGAGCTTAGTGACTATAAATTCAAATTAATTTGATTCCAGTAGCCAATGGGTTTAATGATAATTAGAATCCAAGGCCCTCATTTTACAACAAACTTTCCAAGAGATTCTTCCCTCCAGCCAAATTCCTAATTAAGCTTTAGTCTTGGGTTTGACAATTCTAGTGTTGGATAAGGAGTGCAACATCTAGATTTCAGGTTCTTACAAGATAACTCTGTTCCTGGAGGAGGGAGAGGTAAGGACCTACACACTTCATTAAAAACTCTTAGCTGCTTGGGAGGCAGAGGCAGGCGGATCTTTGTGAGTTCAAGGCCAGCCTGGTCTACAGAGTGAGTTCCAGGACAGCTGGAGCTACAGGGAGACCCTGTCTCAAAAAGACCAGAAAAAAAAAAAAAAAAACCAAAAACTCTTAGCCGGATGTGGTGGTGCACGCCTTTAATTCTAGCACTTGGGAGGCAGAGGCAGGCAGATCTCTGTGAGTTCAAAGCCAGCCTGGTCCACATAGAGAGCTCCAGGCCAGCTGGGACTAAAAGGGAGACCCTGTCTCAAAAAGACAAAAAAAAAAAACCCAAAAACAAAAAACAAAAAACCTCCAACAGGGCTGGAGAGCTGACTCAGCGGTTAAGAGCACCGACTGCTCTTGCAGAGGACCCAGGTTCAATTCCCAGCAACCACATGGTGGCTAAGAGTGGTCTTTAACTCTAGTTCCAGGAGAATCTGATGGCCTCTTCTGACCTCCAAGGCACTGCACCACACGGGAGCACCAACCTACATGCAGACAGTATACTCATCCACGTAAAAAAATAACAAATAAATTTTAAAAAAGAACTCCAACAATAAAAAACAAGCAAAACCAGGACTGAACAGGAAGGCAGAATGGGTTAAAACCCGTGTCGTTCAGGTTTAGATTTTATAGGTATTTCTGCTGCCACATACATGAAGTCTGCTTTAACACACCAGAATTTTACTATTCCTCCAAAAACAAAGGAAGCCAAGCAAGGTGGTACACACCTGTAATCCCAACACTCAGGATGCAGGACAGGGAGATCATAAGTTGGACACCAAAAACAAGTTTGTTTTTCCTTCCTGGTTAGTAAATCTTGCCAAAAATGAAATACGGTATAAAGAATGGTAGAAAAAAAGTAGTGTTTTGCCCCTTCTTGCTTCCACTTTACAAAGGAGGCAAAGATAACACCAATAAAAATAAGTCCATGTTCAGTAGAGATCTTGGAACATAACTTGTTCCTTCCATGACAGGATCAAGTAGCACTGACACCGAATGTTGAGTCCTGGTCTAAACATTTCAAATCTGATTGTGCTGGATGCTTTAGTGTCAACTTGACACACCTGGGTTGAGGGAGCCTCAATTGGGGAATTGGCTCCATTGGATTGGCCTGTGGTCACATCTGTGGAGTACTGTCTTGATTATCGAGCAATGTGGGAGGGCCCAGCCCACTATGGGTGGTGCCACCCTGGGCAGGTTGTTGTGTAGAGTATAAGAGGGCAGGCTGAGCATGGGCCAGGGGAGGAAGCCGGGAAACAGCATTCCTCCATGGCCTGTGCTTCAACTCCTGCCTCCAGGTTCCTGCCCTGAGTTCCTGCCTTGGGCTCCCTAAGTGATGAACTGTGACCCAGGAGATGTAAGCTGAATAAACCCTTTCCTCCCCAAGTTGGTGTCGGTCAGAGTGTTTTGTCACAGCAATGGCAGACAAACTAGAACACCAGGTATCTTATTTTTTTTGAGGCTATTGTGGGTGGGAAGGTCTTCTTATATTCCTTCTCCACTTGTTTATTGTTGGCATAAAGAAAGGCTACTGATTTTTCTAGGTTAATTTTGTAGCCCGCCACTTTACTGAAACTCTTAATCATTTCTAGAAGTTTTCTGGTGGAGTTGTTTAGCATCCCTTAGGTAAACTATCATATCATCTGCAAAAAGGGATAGCTTAACTTCTTCTTTTCCAATTAGTACTGTTTTAATTTCCTTCTCTTGTCTTATTATCCTAGCAAGTGTTTCAAGCACTATGTTGAAGAGGAGTGGTGATAGGGGGCAAATAAACTTCAAGTGGATCAAAGATCTTAACATGAAACCTGAAACCCTGAAGGTGATAGAAAAAGTTGGCAACAACCTACAAGACACAGGTGTAGGAAAAAGACCTTCTAAATCAGACAGCAGCTGCATAGGAAATAAGGTCAACAGCCAACAAATGGGACCTCATCAAACTCAAAAGCTTCTATACAACAAAAGAAACAATCAAGGAAGTGAAGAGAAAACCCACAGAGTGGAAGGAAATCTTTACCAGTGATACATCTGACAGAGAATTAACATCAAGAATCTATTGACTACTCAAAAAACAAAGAAGAAAACAAATGACCTACTCAAAAGATGGAGTAGGGCATGGTGGTGCATGCCTTTAATCCTAGCACTTGGGAGGCAGAGGCAGGTGGATCTTTGTGAGTTCAAGGCCAGCCTGGTCTACAGAGCGAGTTCCAGGACAGCTGGGGCTACAGGGAGACCCTATCTCAAACACACACACACACACACACACACACACAAAGATGGAGTAAAGAGCTGAACAGAGACTTCACCAGTGAGGAAGTAAAGATGGCTGAGAAACATCTTAAGTGTTCAACATCATTAATAATTAAGGAAATGCAAATTAAAACCACTCTCAGGTTTAATCTCAGCCCGATAAGACTAGCTAAGATCAAGAAAACAAAAGATGACAGATGCTGGAGAGGTTGTGGGGAAAAGGGAACACTCAGCCACTGCTGGTGGGAATGTAAACTTGTACAACCGTTATGGAAAGCAGTGTGGAGAATCCCTAAAAGACTCAAAAAAAGCCTACCACCTGACCCAGTCATACCACTCCTGGGTATATACCCAAAACTCATCCTACCACAAAGATACATGCACATCCATGTTTATTGCAGCTCTCTTCACAATAGTGAAGAGCTGGAACCAACCCAAATACCACTCAACTGATGAGTGGATGACAAAAATATGGTACATCTACACAATGGAGTACTATTCAGCAGTAAAGAAAGATGACATCATGAACTTTGCAGGTAAAAGGATGGAGCTTGAAACCATTACACTAAATGAAGTAATGTAGTCCCAGAATAACAAATGGCGAATGGTCTCCCTCATTTGTGGATGCTAACACCAAATCCGCAGATGAAAAGCAAGCTGAACAACATTATTGTTATATTTCTGTTTATCTGAAAGCAACTATGTTGTTATAACATAAATCTCTCAACAGGCTCTAGAATCTACCCACCACTTATTTTCAGACTCTGTAATTACTGTATATGGGTGGAGAGTATGTATTCATATTTTAGAGTAATATAAAATTAATGGAGGAAAATGTGAATTCCTAAGCATAAAAAAAAAAAAAGACCGAGAGAAAGATGTAGGACAGTTATCACAGAATGCATGATCTGGGGTGGGGTGGGGGGGAAGGGAAAAGGGAATATGCCTAAACTGAATTGAAATATGATGTCTGAAATACATAAAACATCAATAAAAGCACAAAAAAAGAAAAAAATCTTAAAAGACACAAAGGAAAAGATGAAAAACATGTTTGGCAGAATGCATGAGCTCTGGTGGGGTGGGGTGGGGTGGGGGCAAGGAAGGGGAAATGGGCCTGGATTTGATTGGAAATTGTGTATGAAATGCACAAAGCTTCAAGAAAAATTGGCTTTGAAAAGAAAAAAAGATAAGACTCTGGTTGATAATTCTATATTGTTAGTCATTTTCTATGTACCTTATACATACAGTTAATAAATTTGCATTTAACATTTGTTGATAGCATATATCATATGTGTTCTTCCTACTATTCCATAAATAACTATGAATATTTAAAGCTGAAAAAAATCTATCAAAGAAAATAATGAACTATTGTATGTTAATAAGCATAGCATTTGATATTGAAAGTAAATGTTGTTAAAATAAAATGTGAATCATGCTTTAAAATCAATAGTTTTTATACTAGAAAAAAAATAAAATAAAATAAAAACAGAGTAGAATTCAAACTGACAAAACTTAGGAAGAGAGTCTTAATGATCAGAACAGCCCATGGGCATGTCTGTGGGGGACTTTCCTGATTGTCATTTGCTGTGGGAGGACCCAGCCCGTTGTGAGCCATTCTCCCCTGCGGTGGGCCCCAACCTGCTTAGGAGTGAAGAAAGCTAGCCAACAGGCAGGCAGGCAGGCCAGCAGCAGAGGAACATTCGAGGATGTGGTATGACCAGCTGCCTCAGGCTCCTGCCTCTGTGACTTCCCTGCACTAATGTGCTATGGCCTGGAATTATGAACTAAAGTAGCCCCCTCCTGTCCACTGAGCTGCTTGCTGTCCAGATATTTCATCACAGAAACAGAAATGAAACTAGCACCGTCCCTATCCAGCTTCCCTGCTTTCAGTTACATCTTTAAGTTCCTGGTTTTCACTTTCTATTCTTTAGAAAAACAAAATTAAAAATAAGTTTTACTTAGGTTTAATTTCATCCTAACTAAATAATAAAATATTCCCAAACACTGGCATATGAGAGCAATGTGACTCAAAAGGCAGAGCTGACTTTCCCGTATGGATCCTCCAACACAAAGATGGTGGACTTGAAAAGGCGAGCCCAGGAAGGAATAAACGAGCATTTCAAACAATCAGACGCAGCCACGAGGCAGTAATGAACACTGAGAGGGTTGGAAACATTCTGAAGAACCAAAGTGAACAGCTGCTTTGTGTCAAGCCCACAGTTTAAAGATGGTCCTCAAACTTTCCCTCTGGGGCCTGTGATTTCATATGTCTGCCCAGCTTCCCTTTCCAGCGCTTTACAGACCATGGACCTGCATCTCTAGCTCCCAATCTGCCATGTCAGGTAGGAGTTCCTAGAATATCACCAACAGAATGAATACATACAAAAGAACATACACATGGCCATACACAACAGAAGCAACCTGATCTCTCTCTTCCACATTAAACCTGCTGACTGCTTCCTGCTTTCTTACTTTGGAGAAGATTCCACTGCCAACCCAGTTAACAGTTATGCCAGCCAGAAACTTGGCATCAGGACAGCAAGGTGGCTCAGTAGGTAAAAGTGCTTGCCAAGCAAGCCTGGTGACTTGATTTCAACCTCTAGAACCCACAGTGGAAGGAGAGAATGGACTCCTGAAAGTTGTCTTCTGACCTGCAGCATGTGTGATACCACAATGGCAGGCCCTTTACGCTCACGGAGATCTCACACACACACACACACACACACACACACACACACACACACAAAGTAAATTAAATAAAAAACTTGGCATCGACTTGACGCCTGCATTACCCCTGGCCACGCTCTCAACCTCCACAAGCCTACCCTTCCATTTTTCCCCATGTCCTTAGCCCTTTCTGAGCACCACCCTCTTTCCTTTGCCTCAGCCTATCTCCAGTCCTGCTCATTAAAACCTGTTGTCCACATGATTTTATGAAGCCACAAATCTAGTTTTAACACACCCCTGCTAAAAAAATCAAGATAAAAGTCCAGTTACTTATCATCACTGGATGCTTTCATAAGGGATCTGACCTTCCGAGCTGGTCCGACAGCCCAGTGCCCTAGTTTCCTCAGTGCCGTTCTCTGTCCTGCCGATGCTCTGCACAAGCCATTCTCCTGTTCCCAACCTCCCGAGCTACTCCTCAAACCTGACTCCTGTGAAGACCTGCTCTGACCACTTCTTCAGAAATTTCTTCTCTGGTTCCCAGCTCCAGGCTAGCCACTCTCCAACTATGTTTCAGAACTCTCTTATTAAACTGATGTTCTTCCCTGTCTATATTTATTAGCAATACACAAGGTTTGTGAAGAGAAAATACAAACCACAGGCTTCACTCTTGTGTTCCAATAGGCTGGCACTTCATAGGCACTAAGCATATGTGGTATGGACTGAATCTGCTGGCTCTCCTAACATTCTAAAATAAATTCTCACTGCCTCTTGCTAGGCAAGTAATCCTGGGATGTTGTCTTGCTTGGAGCTCAAGTAAAATGAGAACTTCTACATGACTACTACTTTTATGCAACTATAAAGTTTGAATAAAAGTGTGTGTGGTAATGACATCTGCAAATCGAGTAAACCTTTTGATTACCTATGACTTTTAGTTCCTATAAAAAACCTATTTATAGAACATAGGAGCAACATGCTTTATTATTTTTATTTTATGTGTATAAGTGTATTGCCTGCAGGTATGTAAGTGCACCCATGATGTGCAATGCCCGAAGAGGTCAGAAGAGGGAGTCAGATCCACTGGAACTAGAGTTATGGATAGTTGTTACCTTTGATGTGGGTACTGGGAATCAAACCCAGGTCCTCTGGAAGAAGAGTCAGTGCTCTTAACTGCTGAGCCATCTCTCCAGCCCCAGACATTTTTTTTTATGTATATGAATGTCTTGCCTGCATGTATGTAAATGCACCATGTGTGCATGGTACCCTGGGAGGTCAGAAGAGGGAGCCAGATGCCCTGGAACTGGAGCTCCAGGTACTGTGAGCCACCTCCACATGGGTCCTGAAAGAACAGCAAGTGCTCTTAACTGCTGAGCCATCTCTCCAGTCTTCACATGGGTCCTCTGAAAGAACAGCAAGTGCTCTTAACTGCTGAGCCATCTCTCCAGTCTTCCCCCTTGAAACAAACTTTTTTTAAAGGTCAAAATGTAGCGTAACTTTTTAAATTTATATGAAAATGCAAAGGACTTCAAGGTCAGTGTGATCTACAAGGTGAGTTCTAGGCCAGCTGGGACTAAAGGGAGACCCTGTCTCCAAAAGGCCAAAAAAAGTAATTTTGAAAAAAGAAAAAAAAGTTGACGGATATATACTCCTTGTTTTCAAGAGTTCTTATAAAACTGGTACAATCAAGGCTTGGTGGCACTGTATTCAACAGTACCAGGATCTGAGAGAGAATGATCAATGGAACACAATAAAGACTCCAAAAATAATTCTACACATTTACAGTGAACTGATTCTCAACAAAGTTGTAAAGGTACTGCAATAAAAAGTGCTGAAATCATTTTTTAAAAGTAATCTTAGGGGTCTGGAGAGATGGCCTAGCAGTTAAGAGAGCCAACTGCTCTTGCAGAGGACCTGGGTTCAATCCCTAGCACCCACATGTCCACTGAGAACCGTCTTTGACTCCAGTTACAGGGGAATCTGACACCCTCTTCTGACCTTCGAGGCACTGCACGACACAGGTGCACAGACCTACATGCAGACAGTACAGTCATACACATACAAAATAAATAAAATAAATAAAAT
This sequence comes from Rhizomys pruinosus, assembly GCA_009823505.1. NCBI lineage: Eukaryota > Metazoa > Chordata > Mammalia > Rodentia > Spalacidae > Rhizomys > Rhizomys pruinosus. The sequence goes on along the minus strand of VZQC01012745.1, from coordinate 81,226 downwards.
AAAAGTAATCTTAGGCCGGGCGTGGTGGTGCATGCCTTTAATCCCAGCACTTAGGAGGCAGAGGCAGGCAGATCTCTGTGAGTTCAAGGCCAGCCTGGTCTACAGAGTGAGTTCCAGGCCAGCTGCAGCTACAGGGAGACCCTGTCTCAAAAACAACAAGAAAAAAAGAAAAGAAAAAAGTAATCTTCAAGGTCTGAGGATGTGGCTCAGTAGTAGAACATCTGTCTGGCATACATGAAGCCATAGGTTCCATCCCAAGTCCTGGGGGTTGGGGGGAGGAATCTTGACCCAGACTTTATGCTACAGAGGAAGCTTAAATAAAAACAGATCACAGAACCCTAAAGCTTCCATAAACTTCCTTGGATTAGGTCCCAAAGACTTTTCTTAAACATAACAACAAAAACATAACCCATGAAAGAAAAAGCCAAAGCCAGGAGGTGGTACACACCTTCAATGTCGGCTCTCAGAAGGCACAGCAGGTGTATCTCTGTGAGTGCCAGGTCAGCAGGGGTTACAGGGAGACCCTGTCTCAAATAGACAAAAAAAAAAAAAGCCCAAATTCTAATTTTTTACTTTGAAAAGCACAATTAAGAGAAGAAGACAAGCCACAGACTAAAAGATGCTTGTCAATCACATAGCTGGTAATGGGCTTACATCTAGAATACATATAGACTCTTCAAATTCAGTAAGAAAACAATCAACTCAATTAAAAAACATGAGCCAATATTTTAAGACACTTCACACCAAAGGCAATATACAGATGGTAAACAAGCACATGAAAAGATCCTCAATATCATTAGTCATTAGGGAAATGAAACTCAAAAGCATACTGCAAACCACACTAAGGCAAGGGAACATAGTCCCAGTTACACAGGGGAAGTGCTGTATACATAGTGCTGAAGAAGCACTATGAGTTTCAGAGCAGACTGGGCAACACAGACTACAACACATAAACATATACATACATAGACTAACACTATATATATACATATATATATATATATATATATATATATATATCATACAGCTATTAGAATGGATGACATTTTAATAGATGACTTAAAAATGTGAAACTCTGTAACTCTTGTGCATTGTTCCCAGGAATGTAAAATAGTACAAGCATCTTGGAAAAGCTTGCCAGTTTCTTTGAAAATGAAATGCGTATTTACCAAATGACCCAGCCATTTCATTCCTAGGCATTTTACCAAGTGAAAGTATATTAATGGTAGCTGTATTCATATCAGCACCAAATGATAGACAAGCCAAAAATTAAGTAGGAAAACATGGTCTTATTGCCATACAATGGAATAGTCTCTCTTGTAACAGAAATAGGAACAACTGCTACCTGGGATATATGGGTGAATCTCAAAAATAACTAAACTAAGTGGAAAAGCCAGACAGCCACATGTGGTGACACGTGCTTATAATCCTAGAGATAGGGAAGTGGTGGATGGAGGTTCAGGAGTTCAAGATCATCGCAAAAAAAAACAGTTTGAGGCCAGACAGCCTAGGCTACATAAAGACCCATCTGAGAAAATTAGAAAGAAAAGAACACACAGATGAAATGTACCTATAACATACACAAGTACATGCATGTATAATACTCCACTTACATAAAATTTCAGGAAATGTAAACTTAACTTACAGAGCTAGAAAATACAGCAGTGAGTACCTAGGGACAAGGAGAGAACAACAAAAAGAAGAAAACTTTTAGTGGCAAAAGATAACGTTCACTATTTTATTTGTGGTGATGGTTATGTAGGTGAAATTATGTCATAACTTATCAAACTATACTTGCTATAGGCTATGTTTGTGCCCCACCCCCCAATCATATGCTCTTGCTAATCTCTAATGCGATAGGGAGGGGAGGCTCTGGAAGGTGGGTAGGTCATGTAAGTGTAGATTCTAGAACTTGAGAAAGAGATGACTTTTATTTAAGCCACCCAGTCTATGGTATTTTGTTACAGCAACATGAAATAACACAGCATTTTAAGTGTGTTCAATTTAGTGACTATAACTGGATATTCTTAAAGAGTGGTCCAGAGAAGAAGGCTAAGGTTCTTCCCAATAATGAAGACTGAAAAGACAGGAACAAAGGCATCTGACCAGGTAGCAGAGGATACAGTCCATCCAAACACAACTCCAAAGAGAAGACCCAAGACCAACGAAGCTAAGCAGATTAATTTGCCACCCTTTTAAGATGTTCATGTCAGCTTGGCATGGTGGTGCACGCCTTTAATCCCAGCACTAGGGAGGCAGGGGCAGGCAGATCTCTGTGAGTGAGTTCCAGGACAGCTGGGGCTACAGAGAGACTCTGTCTCAAAAAGACGAAAGAAGGATGGAGGGGGGGGGAGGGGGGGAGGGCGGAGTGAGGGGAGGGGAAGAGGGAGGGGAGGAGGGAGGAGGGATAAAGGGGAGGGGAGGGAGGGGAGGAGGGAATGGGAGGGGAGGGGAGGCGAGGGGAGGGGAGGGAAGGGAGAGGGAGGGGCGAGGGGGAGGAGAGACGAGGAGAGGAGGAGGAGAGGAAGGAGAGGAAGAGGAGAGAGATGAGAGGGGGGAGGAGAGGGAGAAAGGGAAGGAAGAAAGCGAAAGGAAAGGAAAGAAAAAAGGAGAAGGAAAGGAAAGAAAGCAAAGGAGAGGAGGGGAGGGAGGAGGGAGTGACGGGAAGGGAAGGAAGGAAGAAGGAAGGAAGGAAAGGGAAAGATAAGAAAGAAAGAAAGAAAGAAAGAAAGAAAGAAAGAAAGAAAGAAAGGAAAGAAGAGAAGAGAAGAGAAGAGAAGAGAGAAGAGAAAAGAAAAAAGAAAAAAGAAAAAAGAAAAAAGAAAAGAAAAGAAAAGAAAAAGAAAAAAGAAAAGAAAAGGAAAAGAAAAGAAAAGAAAAGAAAAGAAAAGAAAAGAAAAGAAAAGAAAAGAAAAGGAAAGAAAAGAAAAGAAAAGAAAAAAAAGATGCTCATGTCTTGGAACCTATGAAGATGTTATGTTACATTGCAAGGAGAAATAAGGTGACAGACGAGGTTAAATTTGCCAATCAACTGACCTTGAGATGGAGATTATCCTGGATTATGCAGGTGGGTTAAATATAATCACAAGGGACCTTGTGATGAAGAAGGAAGAGAAGCAAGTAAGAGTCAGAGGAGATAATGAAAGCACAAGCAGTGCTGACTTTGAAGACGGAGGAAGGAACCACAAGCCATGGTACTCAGGTAGACTTTAGAAGCTATAAAAGGCAAAGAAATGGGTTTCCCTAAAAAGCCTCCACAAGAAATAGTCCTGCCGACACCATGACTTTGGCCTGTGAGACTCATCTCAGACAACTGAACACTGGAACTGTAAGGTAGTAAATCTGTGTTGCTTTATGCCACTATGTGAAACAGCAGTTACCAGAAACTGAACACTGGACAGAACCCCTGGCCCAACTGATGCTTGTGACTGCCTCCAGCAACCTGCCTCTCTTCCAGAGTTTGCATAATACCATTCTGCAGCCTGTTCACCTAGCAGAGTCTCACCCACCCACAGCTATGCAGGCACCTATGATCTCAGGACACACTAAGGGGATGGTGGCCACCAGCTCTGTGTCCTCAGTGAAATCAAGTCTTACAGCGGGCAACACCACTGCTCTTTCTGTGCCTAAAAGCCCACCAGGAGTATTCAAACCCATGGGATTTCAAGGCCTGTTCTAAGACTTCCCTAGAGTTCTGGCCCATTCCATTATTCCCCTGGGGACATACCATTCTATTATACCTTAAAACTATACTGTGTTTAATGGTGTCATTAATGTGAGTCTTAAATCCAAAATTATGACTAAAGATCCATGTATCTTTAGTCATAATTTGGGATAAAGGAACAGGATGAAAGCCCAGAAACTTGCAAGTTTCATTCAAATGCTCATTACAGCCATGACTACAAACTTGCACTTTACCTGAGATTATCATACTCCTTCTTCACAGGCATCACTTCTCACTGCTGATGGTGTCTTACCCCACCGGAGAGAAAAGCCAGTACATGAACTAAGAATAACTAAGCCTATTCCCAGTATTTTCTGCAATGTGAGAACTCTGCTATGATCTTGCTTTAAGCTTGGGAGACTCAGAAAGAAACACGGATGACAATTAAGAAAATTAGATTTTTTTTTTAAAGAGACATGTTTCACTGAATTGCCCCGACTAGTCCTGTATTCCTGGACTCAAGTGATCCTTTCCCTCAACCTCCCAAGTAGCAGGTAGACCTTACTCATGTGTGCTGTGACCAGCTATACAAGACTATATGAGAACGGTTTTTAATTTTTATTTATTTTCATTTTATATTTGAGTGTTTTCCCTGCACGTATATTTGTGAGTGCAGTGCCGTAGGAGGTCAGAGGAGGACATCAGATATCCTGGCACTGGAGGCATTGGGTGCCATGTGAGGGCTGGGAAACAAACCTGGGACCTCTAAAGAGCAGTCAGTGCTCTTAACTGCTGAACCATCTCTCAGCTCAGAGAAATGTCTTTAAGAGACTTAAAAGATGCATGCTTAGCTGGATGTTAATCCCAGCACTTGGAAGACAGGGGCAAGAGGTTCAAGGTCATCCTTGGTTAGACAGCAAGTCCAAGGCCAGCCTGAGCTACCTGAGCAGTCACAAAACAAAACAAAAAGAAGAGATGCATGTGTTAAAATTAGAAGTGTCAATAATGTCTGCAGCTTATTTTCAAATGGTTCACCTATACACACACGATAGGATAATGTAAATTTAGCAAAATATTTATAACTATCAAAACTAAGTGCTGGCCACTGATGATAACGTATGTATGAAGCCAGGGAAAAGTTTTAAACTAAACAATACACTCTTTCAGGATACAACTATCCATGATAAACCTATCAGGAGAAGGAAGAAAAATGTAACTACAAATTTCAAACTATGATTACTCTAAGTGAAGCATCACCCAGGTGAGTAGCTGGAAGGTGCCAGGCTGTCATGAACCTGTGTACCAATTCTGTATTTATTAAATGTAGTGTGACCCAGTACTCTTAGAAGCACTGCATGGGGAACCCCAGGGAGGACAGCTGGTCTTGAACTCCATGCAGAACATGCTACAGACTTAATGAAAGGTTCCACCTAACAATAAGTGGGTGGAAACAAAGTAAAAACCATAACCTGGGAAGAGACCCCAGGCTAATCTAATTTCCCCATCTGCACTTCTACTGAAATGTTAAGTTTTTTAAATTTTTATTTATTTTTTAATGTGTATAAATGTTATGCCTGCATTTATGTAAGTGTACCCATATGTGTAGTACCTGCAGAGGACAGAAGGGGGCATCAGACCCCTGGAACTGGAGTTAGGATGGTTGCTAGCCACCACATGGGTGCTGGGAGTCAAACTCTGGTCTTCTCCAAGAACAGCTAGTGCTCTTAACATACATAATTTAGAAAGATAATTGCTGGACATGGGGAAGCAGAGACAGGTAGATCTCTGTGAGATGGATGGAGAGAGAGAGAGAGAGAGAGAGAGAGAGAGAGAGAGAAAATGTCAGCATCCCTCAGAAATGACCGACAGTCAATCAGTCTTCTTTGGGCTCAGGATACAACATCCAGAAATTTGACTGTGCGAGGCCAGAGATCAAAACCAAAGCATTTGAGCTGGCTACCCTGAGAAATGCAGGGCACAGTGGTGGCTCTGAAAAGCTGTCCTGTCCCGACTCTATCTAGTAAGGCAATCTCCATTAATAAGGTAACTATCAGGAAGACCAAGGCTCCCAGACAACTTTACTATCTGAAATTTCATCCATTTAACAAGCAATCCTTGGTGACGATCCGTTTCAGCCATCGCTATTTCCACCACAGAACAAGCTACTGTTCTCTTCTGTAGTCAAGATGCTATGCAAGCCTCTATTCTCTGATCCTTATCAAATCTCACATTTTGAAGGGCTCGCATGATATGAATCCATTTGAAAGTGACTCTCTGTTAATCTGCTCTATGTTAATTTAACTCATGTCCAAGCCAAAGAACTTAGAAACATGGAAGGAAGTTATTTTTCACTCATCTAGTCATTGAACTAATTCCTCTCCATTTCAGGAGGCAATTCAAAATGTGACATCATCATTCTCACTAAACAAGTTCTGAACATTTTCCAAGTAAATGAATCAATGTTCAAGCAGCTATAACGTAAATAAAATCTACTGATTTCTTCTCTTAATCAAGTATTAAGTACAACAAAGCAATACTAATACTTTCCTGATTTAAATCCAAGACCCTGATACCACAGACCTGAGAGTTTTCAACTATTTTCTAGTTTAAAAATATTTCACAGGTTCAGAAAGGTAAGATGCATCTAAAATCACACAAAATAGTACAATTTCTTAAAGTTAAATGTTTTTTCAGTTTTAGAAAATTAGGATCTTTTACATTTCTTAGAAAAGTCACAGTAAATTTCAGCTCTGTAGGATTCTGAGCAGGATATGTGAATTTTTGTGATGTAAACGAAAGCTACCTCACTTGTCTATACAATTATTAAGAGAATCGAATCAGTATTTTATATAAATGCAAGAATTTTGGCAAAGCAGTTTACTTTTAAATTCTTTTTTTCCCTTTTTTAAACTGAAGATTTGTGCCTTTCATACAACATTTCTTAATGAAACTTATATACATTCCCGCTTCCTTGCCCCCACCCCACCAGAGTTCATGCAGTCTGCCATACACGTCTTGTATCTGTTTTTGGCAGAAGTTTACTGTTTCAGTCAGTTCTTTGACCCAGTCTTTTTTGTTGTTGTTGTTGTTCCTCTCAATTTGTATAGCTTCAAAATATGTATATATGCACACCACACATATACCTAAATTGTGATGTCTGAAAATAAACTATAGATTAATTCCAAAACATTAATCTCCAGAACAGGAGAGCTGTATGCAGGTAAGGAAAAAATATTACTTTACATTACTACATTACATAGCAAGTTGATGAATAACATCAGGCATTATATTTACTAACAAAAATAAAAGAGGAATTATTCAGTTTGCCTTACAAATAGAGATTTGGTGCTAAATCCGCAAATCCATCATATGTCATTTGTTTTCCTGGGACTGTGTTACTTCACTTAGCATAATGGCTTCCAGTGCCATCCATTTACCTGCAAAGTTCATGATGCTGTCTTTCTTCACTGCTGCATAGAATTCCATTGTATACATGTACCACATTTTCTTTCTCCACTCATCAGTTGAGGGACATTTGGGTTGCTTCTAGCTCTTAACTACTGTGAAGAGAGCTGCACTTAACTTAGCTGTGCATGTATCTCTGTGAGAGGATGAGTCTTATGTATATACCCAGGAGTGGTATGACCGGGTCAGGTGATAGGCTCATTTTGAGTCTTTTAAGAGTTCTTCCAACTGCTTTCCATAGGGGTTGCCCAAGTTTGCATTCCCACCAGCACTGGTTGAGTGTTCCTCTTTCCCCACAACCTCTCCAGCATTTGGTACCCTTTGTTTGCTTGATCATAACCGGAGTAAGATGAAATCTTAAAGTGGTTTTAATTTGCATTTCCTTAATTATTAGCAATGTTGAACACTTTTTAAGATGCTTCTCATCCAGCTTTACTTCTTCATTTGTGAAGTCTCTGTTCAGTTCTTTACTCCATCTTTTGAGTGGGTCATTTGTTTTCTGGCTCCTTTGTTTTTTGAGTAGTTTATATACTTTGGATGTTAATGCTCTGTCAGATGTACCCACTCTGTGGTTTTTCCCTTCACTTCTTCGATTGTTTCTTTAACTGTACAGAAGCCTTTGAGTTTAATAAGGTCCCACTTGTCAATTGATGATCTTATTTCCTGTGCAGCTGCTGTTTGATTTGGAAAGTCTTTTCCTTTGCCTATGTCTTATAGGCTACTGCCAATGTTTTCTTCTATCATTTTCAGAGTTTCGGGTTTCACATTGAGGTCTTTGATCCATTTGGAGATTGAAGAGGACACCAGAAAATGGAAGGACCTCCCATGCTCATGGATTGGAAGAATTAATATAGTAAAAGTGACCATCCTACCAAAGTAATATACAGATTCAAAGCAATCCCAATTAAAATCCCCATGAGCTTCTTCACTGACCTAGAAATACACATCATATGGAAAAACGAAAGACCCCTGGATAGCCAAAGCAACCCTGAGCAAAAAGATCAATGCAGGGGAGATTACTATAACCAGACTTCAAACTATATTACAGGGCCATAGTCATAAAAGCAGCCTGGTATTGGCACAAAAACAGACCTGTAGATCAATGGAACAAAATTGAAGATCCAAACTTGAGCACGTGCAATTTCTGCCACTTCATATTTGACAAAGGGGCCAAGAAAACTCCATGGAGAAGAGACAGCATTTTCAGCAAACGGTGTTGGCAAATCTGGATCACTACTTGTAGAGAAGTAAAATTAAACTCCTACCTTTTCAATTCTTTGTAAAAATTTTGCCTGCATGTAATATAAGTGCACCCATGAATGCAATGTCCATAGGGGCCTGAAGAGGGCATTGGAGCCCCTAAAACTGGAGTTTTGGATTGTTGTTACCTGCCATGTGAGTCCTGGGAACCAAACCTGGGTCCTCTGCAAAAGCAGCCAATGCTCTTAACCGCTGAGCCATATCTCCACCCAACAAATTACACTATTTTATAATAATAATTATTATTTCTTACACTAAAAAGCTCACAGTTCAAGACATCGGTATAGTCTATAATTAGCTACTGAGCAACAAGCTCTAGCCCTATCTTCAGTGGTGCAGAGTACTGAGCGCTATGAAAGGTGACATTGTTCAGAGCCTTGCTTAGAGCAGGCACCTAACAACCATTTTCTCAGTGCACAAAATAAAATAAAATCTCTGAAAATGTTTATAAGTTCCTAAATGACCTGCTTTCCTTGCACTGAATTAAAATCTGTCTTTAAAATAGTATTTCCAAATTCAGAACGGCTAAGAAAAAAAGATACAACCAACTCATGTATTTAGCTGTAGCATCTATGAATATGCAAAAATGTCTATTTTCCAAAATGCATAAACTTAGAACAAATAGAAAGTAATTATACTACATTGTTTTTTAAATTTTTTTATTATTAATTTTATTTATTTCTGTATGTGTTTGAATGTACTGTCTGCATGCAAGCTTGTGCACCAGTGTTGCGCAATGTCGCGGAGGTCAGAAGAGGGTCTTGGATTCCCCTGGAACTGGAGTTCTCCTGGAATTGGAGTTTCAGACGGTTCTCGGCTGCCATGTGGGTGCTAGGGATTGAACCTGGGTCCTCTGTAAGAGCAGTTGGCGCTCTTAACCGCTAGGCCATCTCTCCAGCCCGAAAGTAATTATACTACATTATACAATGGTTCTTATAAATATTGTTATTATTTTTAGTTTTCATGTATATGAGTGTATCGCCTACCTGTATGCAAGTGCACCGGTGTCACGCAAGCCTAAAGAGGTCAGAATTGGATCCCCTGAAACTGAAATTGCAGATGGCTGCTAGCCACCATGTAGGTGCTGGGAACCAAGCCCAGGTCCTTTGCAAGAGCAGACAGTGCTCTTAACCACCAAGCCATTTCTTCAAATATCTTTACAAAACAACTTTGTAAAGATTGTCTTAAACTGCTTCACTCTATTTCAGCCACAATAGTCATCTTCCGGTAATGTGACAAAATGACAGACCCACAGACCTGATATCTCTTTTCTAGGGTACACGTACAGTTCTAGAAGAAGGTGACACTGTAGCTACTAAAGGAACACACACTGCTTAACAAGTGATGCCCCATAAATGTGACCATGGCAAACCGAGAAGAGTCTATAAAGTAACCCAACCTGCTGCTGGCACTGTTTAAATAAGCAAGTTAAGAGCAAGAGTCTTGTCTAGAGAATAAATGACTATTGAGCACATGAAACACTCTAAGAGCCAAGAGAGCTTCCTGAATTAGTGAAGGAAAATGATCAGCCAAAGAAGGAAGTAGGAGAGGCGCTGGGGTTTGACTTAAGTGCCAGCCTGCTCAGCCCAGAAAAGCACTGTGAGAATCAACAGAAAGCCTGACTGCTGGAACTGCTCCCCATGAATTCACATCATAAGAGGCATAAAAAAAATAAAAGACTCCTAGACTATAAAACAGCAATAAATACATATAACGAAATAATAAACTGACCCACCTTTCATTGGTATATTTACAGAATGCATAAAGTATTGTTAACATCAGAAAGTCCACTGTAGTACCCATCTAAAGCTTACCACCTATGGGAAATTTCTTGAAACAAGATGATTTGTTTAAAGTCAAGATCATGAATGTAAAACTTCATACAATAACCCTAGGGCTATTCTTTATAAATCTCAAAAAAAGCATTTAAAAATGACAATATGACAATCTGACACCTTTGACCTCTGTCTACATTTACATGTTAAAACTGACCTTAGCAGCACAGCTTACTACTCCTGAACATACTTGCTCAGGAGATGGTTGTTTCTCTGAAGAACAACGAAGAACTTTTGAGTGACATCAACTCTTCAACATGAAGCATTAGAGAGTAGTTCTGTCCTAAGATGATGAACTCAAAATCCCTGCCTGGCCACTTCCACAAACTCCATGCTGTCATACTATAACAGTTACCTAATCCTAATCAAGTCCCCACACTGAAAGGTGGACCTTAATCCACACTCCCAGTTCTCAGCTCTATCACACCTTGCTTTTTCCACTGTACATTACAAGTGCCTTTCTTTTCAGCTATTATTGCTAACATACACTTTTGTAAGGAACAAACAAAATAGATGAGAAGGCTTCTGTGAACTCCATGTCACTCTATAAGCATCAATTTACTGCTGATTTAAGAAATTTGTGACCAAATTCACTGAGTTTGATAATTCTATTAGTTACTTCCTGGTTAATTCATGTTCGGCTCCCTAAAAATGATACAACCAATGTGTTCCAGCTTAAACTACATTACTTCTAAGATCTCTTAGACTTCTTAGAATTCAGTTTCTAAGTCCCTATTTTTCTGAGAAAATTGAGGGCCCAAATAAAATAGTTTGATCTTCTGTCTTGTTTTTCAAAATGGTTTTGTACACAACCTCTATTTCTGTTCTTTTTGTCTCAAGGAAGGGGCACATGTCCTTCTTTCCTTTCCTTGTATGTAAATATATTACCCACTCCCAAACACTCCACCTACTCTGGCTCAGTCCTGGAGGCTTACCCACCTCATCAGCACCTTCTTACTCACACGACTTCTTTACAGGACCATGTCTCCCATCCACTGAAAAATAACATCTTCCTCAGTCCTCCTGTCTAGACAGCTGTTTCTCTTTCACCACCACTTCCTAACAGCTGCTACCAAGTGTATTCTCACTTTCCTCAACATGAAGCCTGGTTTCTACTAAGATCTTTGACTAAACTTTGTGCTGTGTCTCAGCCTTTATTCTAAGTACTGCTAATGACAGCCTCCAAGCAACCCTTCTTCCTTCAGTACCCAGAACCCACTTTATCTCAGCTACTCCTTGCCCTGACAACTCTTTACTAACAAGGACACCTTTCAAGGCTATCTTTAGTCTTCTCTCCATCCTAACTTTAAAAAAAAAATTAAGATTCCTGGCACTGACGTGTCATTTCAGCTTTCACCATCACGCAGAACAGTCTCTCACTTTGGCTCCATCTTTCAGACTGTTATCTGACATGACATATTCTGACCAGCCTAACTCTCCCAAGCAAACTCCTACCCTGAAAAAGTATTCAATAATATGTTCTCTTTCTCTTAATTGTCTTTCTGTCCTTGGACTGGAGAGATGGCTCAGCACTGTTAAGAGCACTGGCTACTCTTGCAGAGGACAGGGGTTTGGTTCCCATAACCCACATGGCAGGTAACTTCCAAGGGCATTCATGACACAGGTCCACTTACATACATACAGGCAATATACTCATATGAATAAAATAAAAATAAATATTTTTAAAATTTGTGTCCTTTACTAGTCCTACCCTAGTTAAGGTCCCACCATCATCACTTGAAAGCTACATCCTTTCTCCCAACTGTAGTGCACCCCAGCTACTTGACTTTCTACAAGCCCCCACGGAATTACATGGATAGCATCTGCAACACCCTCCTTGTCCAGGTTTCTCTGTGATAGGCTGTACCTCCTTCCAGTACTTTCCAGACCACCAATTTAGCTACAGGCAAATGTCTCCACAAAACCATCCAACGGCAAGCTGGGTGTGGTGGCACACAGATGTAATCCCAGCACATGGAGGCAAAGACAGGAGGATGGTGAGTTCTAGGCCAGCTTGCACTACCTCAGAAGATGCTATACCAGAGAGAGAAAAAAAAAGACGGGGGGGAACCCCAACAACAAAAGCCTATCTAATAGCTTCCCAGAGTCCACTTTAAAAGCAAAACATGAAAGGCTACAAGACTTTCTTAAGCTTTCAACCCTACCTCTGTGATTTCTGAATTAATTTCTGTGTTGTGTCACTAGAATGCTGGCCCAAGAAAGAGTTCTTCATGCCTCAGCCTTGCACACCCTGCCCTAACCCCTCTGTCCACCTGACTGAATCCTCAGCCATCTTTAATTCCCAGTTTGGCCCTAATATCCTCCTAAAAGCTTCTGCTCTTGCAGAGGACCCAGGTTCGATCCCCAGCACCCACATGGCGGTTGAGAACTGTCTGTAACTCCAGTTCCAGGAGAACTCCAGTTCCGGGGGAATCTGACGCCCTCTTCTGACCTCCGCGGCATTGCAAGACACGGGTGCACAAACCTACATGCAGACAGTACATTCATACACATAGAAAATAAATTTTAAAAATAATTAAAAAAAAAAAGCTTCTGCTGTCTTCAAGGCTCTCTACACCAACAGGGCCTGTCCAGATGTCTGGACTAACTTATAAGTGACTCTGGGATGGACCTGGGTTCTTCAGGGGGCGGTCCTTGTCTTTCAAGTCCTACTCTAGCATTTAAAGCCCTGGAACATTCCATTCCCTCTGCTCTCCCCAGGTAAGAAGGTTTTTTATTTCTTGCTAATTTTCTAGAGCGCATAAGTCTTCAGATCCTAAACAATGGAAATGTCACATTAATAATATAATATTATAAAGGCTACAAATGGAAAGGCATGGCAGTGCACTATAACAACTCCATAGAAAACACCTCCACTAATTTCCCAAGGCTTTTTCATTTACTGGTTTCTTGAACAGAAACAGCACTTAAAGAGTTTCAATGAACTAAATATTAACCAGCTTCCAGTGTGCAACCTGATTTAAAAATAGTCCTTGACCTGGAAATATAGGTATATTCAAATACACACGCTGATAAGAAAAGATGCCACATGGGAAAGATAGAGTTCAACAGCTTGAGGCTTGGCAACTTAAACCTTGTGACAAACTCTAAAGGTACAGCAGTGATCTAGCACTGTTGGAATATGCTCACCCTTGTCTAAGAAATCCTAACAGAATAGGTTACAGATGGGCACAGTAATCTCAGAAAACCAAATTCAACAAGTTATGTCTGAATAAAAGCTAGCAGTGCATATTCATAAGCAAATGGTACAGAAAACTAGTCACAGCATGAAAGGAGAATTCTAATGAGTCACATCACATCAGTAGTTTCTGTTTTAAATACATTATGGCATTTTTAAAAATTAATTCAAAAAGCATTTTATGCATGGTTTCCGGTTTCCGGAACATGCTTTGTATTAATAAAAGCTTGTTAGCTTCCTCCAGTTAAGGAAGTCAACATGGGGAGGCTGGGATTTCCTTGATTCTAAAGGATGCCAGTGCTAAAACAAAATCTCAACCTAATTAATTCTATTTCGGGTCCAGTTTCCAAGGCAGTTTTCACAAAGGCTATTCTTGGCCCATCGTTTCTATTTTTCAAAACTTGTATAGCTAGAAAACATATTTTGTGTAACTGTTTGACACATTCCCTCAACTTTCATTTTTTTTCTATTTCCTATCAAGGATAAGAAAATATCTGTCAGCCCATTGAATCTTGCATTTCAGTCCAAAAAGTCACTGTTTATTTGTTTCCATGGCATCCCAGCAGAGCTCTGTAACTCAAGTTCCATCAAGTTCACCAACATCAACTTTCGGGATGAAACTTCCCAAATCAAGCTGCCAGGGAATGCCAACAACAGTAAAAAACCCAGACAGGCAATCAGGAAAGACAGGTTCTAGTTCCAAAATGTAGTGAACTTGACCTTGGGCCATCTACTTCACTTATATGTTGTCTTCTGTTTTTTGAGAAACAGTCAAGGCTGACCTTGACCTTAGTAACACAGCCACAAAAGACCTTTAAGTCCTGATCTTCCAGCTTCCACCTTCCCACCTGCTGGGACGACAGGCAGGCACCTCCACACCCACCCCTGATTTTGAAATTCAAACTGCAATACCAAACCAGCTTCCACAAAAGAACTCTTAAAAACAGTTGGAAAGTTTTGAGTTTCTCAAACAAAATGGAATTCTGGAAGCAAAGGTTTTCATAACAATTCTATTCTCTGGCCCAAATTCCTAATATAGTCAGCCTAAAAGTTCTTACCAGTATATTACCAAACACACTCGAACTAGTATCTCTTTCTAGCTATAAACAGAATGGTGGTACTACATCAGCTCATTTTTAAATATGAAGTCAGGCTAATCTATAAAAAATAAAATAAAATAAAAGGGAGTAAAAACTGAGGAATTAAACTCTTAGTTAAATTAAGTCTTTTGGAAGAACTCTCCTGCCTGACAGGGACTCAGCGGGAGCTGGAAGATTACAACAGTACCGGGCGTACAATAGTTTCAAACCTCCAAAACCTATCCGCCCGGAAAACCAGCAGAGAACCGAAAGTGCAGCTGGAGTATCAAGAAGCCGGTCGGTGTCAGGATCCAATGACACGCCAGGACCCAAGGTGCTTGTCTTAAGTTTAGTTCCAACTTTGCCGCTCGCTCCACCGAGAAAAAGCGTGAGGTGGCAGCCTCTAGACAGCCACTGTTCCAGAGCTGACGGTTCCCATCCTAGTCACGGAGCCGGGGACAGAAAGCAAGGAGATAAAGGTGGCCAGGGTTGAGCGCGCAGCCACCCGGCCGCACGCCGCGGGGCGTCAGGCTCTCCACCCACCCCACCCGGCAGGAGACCGGGGCGGGCCGGCTGCCGGGAGGGAGGCCGGCCGCACCTTCCCCGGTCCCGCGGATCCCAGAGGTGCGGCCCGCCCCGGCCGCTCCACTCACTTTGTCGCTGGTGCTCTCGGTTTCGTGGTCGCCGCCGGCCGCCTCTCCCTCCCGGGGTGGCGGCGTTATCGCTTCTCCGGGGCCGGGGCCGGCTCCCCGGTGCCGCAGCTCCAGCATGTCCCGCTCCCGCGTCATCTAGCGCCCCGAAAGCCGAGCCGCGTGCGGGGTCCCAGCCGCCGGCCGCCCCGCCAGCCCCGGCCCGCCCCGCCCCGAAGTCCCGCCGAGTCGCCTCTACCGCCCCGCCGCCGCGGACCGCGCCGCGTCAACCCCAGAACCACATCAACGAGCAAGCGCTCAAGGCCGCCGCAGCCTGCGGGGTCGGCTGGGGCGGGCGGCGGGCGGGGACGCGGCGCGGTTGCCAGGTGCCCGTCGGCCACAGGCCCAGGTGGGCGGAGGAGCGCGGCGTGCGGGAGGAGCTACCGGCCGCCCTGGCGCCTGCAGGCAGTGCCACCCGCTCAGGCTCCGGCCGTGCTCCGCGGTCCTCGACCCCGCCGCCCCACCTTCCCACCGCTGCACTCCCGCAGCTGGGTCACGCGCCGCAGGCTCCGCCCCGCCCGGCCCGGCGCTGCACTGCGGTGCCCGCGGCCCCGCCCATGACACGCCCATGGTCTGACGTCACCATATGGCCCCGCCCCGACTCCGCGGGGCAGGTGGAGGCGCCGGGAAGGTAAGCCCTGCAGCCGTCCTGCGTGTGGTGGGGGCTGCGGGAGCCGCTGGGGCTTGAGAGGCCGGAGCCCTGGCGCCGAGAACCACCGGAGCGACAGTGCCAGAGCTCGGCGCGACTCCTTCAAAGGACTCGGCAGGACCCCAGCCTATCACGCCGCTGCGCAGCGGAGCTGCCAGGCGTCCCCAAGCAGAAACTTGCTGGGCTGGACGGACCCGTTGGCTCCGCGGCATTCCAGCTCTTCCAGTGCCTCCCTCACGCCCCGGGATGACTTAGCCAATAGTTTTAACCTCATACCCGCGTTGTATCCTAGAGAAAATCGGGGTTTTGACTCGCACAAAATGTACTACCCTGGGGCCCAAGGAGCCTTTGATGCCTGACGGTGCAGGTGCCGCGGGCTCTGAAAGACGTAGCTAAAGCTAAAGCTGGGACAGGAAGGACACATGATCTGCGTTAATTCCAGGCCAAATCTTGTTAGCAGATGATTAGCTTTCTTGACGTGCATTTGCTACCTGGTTCTTAAAGACAAAAGTGACACACAACACAAAAATAATTCACAGAAACAGAAGAGCCCGTTTACAGAAATCAACAATTTCTCAAGGTCATTTCTGACAAGGTAAAAATAATATGTTGTTCTGAAATTTTAATAAATAATTAGCAAAACCAGATGTCTCGGTGAGTTGAAGGTCAGCCTGAGCTACTTTCAGGTGTGGTAGTACGCGCCTTTAATTCCAGCAGAAAGAAACACACACACAACTGGGGACTGGATAGTTGGCTCAGTGGTTAAGTGCACTGACTGCTCTTGCAGAGGACCCTGGTTCAATTCTCAGCACCCACTTGGCAGCTAACAACAAGTTCCAGGGGAATCCAACACCTTCTTTTGACCTCCCTGGGCATTGCACAACATAGGTGCACTTACACACCTGCAGGCAATACACTCATACAACACTCATACACATAAAATATAAATAACAAAATGTTTTTTAAATAATAAAGATAAGTGAGGCTTTGTTTTCAAAAATAAAACAACACAAACACATAGAAAGTAAAATTAAAAAAAAAAGGGCTGGGTCACTGAAGTGCTATAAATGAAATCAATTATCTTTGTTCAAGAAGTTGCTGGAATCCAAAGTTCCTAGATTCAGAAACAAAGCGACCCTGGCTGATAAGAGTAAAGGAAGTACTGTATCATGGGTTCATTGGCCGTTGCTGTAGTTTGTATCTGAATTACACTCTCAAAAGCCCATGTGTTAAAGGCTTGGTTGGCAGCTTGTGGTGCTACTTGTAGGTGGAAAGCCTCTAAGAGGGGGGACCTAGTGGAAGGAAATTAGATCCTTGGGGGATCTAACTTTAGATCTATCTAAAACACATAATTGGCACCATCTGGAAAAATCCAAGATATGTGATCTTCATAATCAATAGTCAATCCTTAAAGTGTTCTATTTCAATGATCCTTGGGGGCATACCCTGGGAGAGGACTCTGGGACTATAGTCTCTCTCTCTCTCTCTCTCTCTCTCTCTCTCTCTCTCTCTCTTCACTCCCCCCCCCACACACACCACCCTTTCTTCCTATCCAGCAGAAAGTGAATACCAGATCAGGCTCCTCATGCACACTAACAGGATGCCCTGCCTCTTCACAGATCCAAAATGGTGGGACCAAGTAACCATGGACAGAAAACTCTGAACCAGAATAAACCTTCCTGCTTTTAACTTAATTTCCTCAGGTATTTTGTCACAGCAATGAAAACATGACTGGTGTAGTCATTTCATTTACTTTGGCACTACATAAAATAATAGTACACTTTTAAAACGATGATTTCATTGAGTCATTGAAATAGAACACTTTAAGGATTGACTATTGATTATGAAGATCACATATCTTGGATTTTTCCAGATGGTGCCAATTATATGTTTTATAAAGTTATTTTTTTACCCATATGTAAGTGCACCTGGGTATGCAGTGCCTGTGGAGGCCAGAAGAGGGCACTGGATCATCTAGAATTGGGTTATAGATGGTTTTTAGAGGTGATGTGGGTGCTAGGAGCTGGTCCAGCCAGTGCTCTTAACCACTGAGCCATCTCTCCAGCCTCAATTATATGTATTTTTCAAACACAATGTACTTATTAAATATGTAATTAAGGGCTAGAGAGATGGCCTAGCGGTTAAGAGCGCCGACCGCTCTTACAGAGGACCCGGGTTCGATCCCCAGCACCCACATGGCGGCCGAGAACCGTCTGAAACTCCAACTCCAGGAGAACTCCAGTTCCAGGGGAATCCGAGACCCTCTTCTGACCTCCGCGGCATTGCACGACACGGGTGCACAGACTTGCATGCAGACAGTACATTCAAACACATACAGAAATAAATAAAAATTAATAAAAAAATTTTTTAAATATGTAATTAAATGATTAACATTTTAAAATATTAATAAACTTTCATATCTATATATTATCATAGCCAAATAAAAATTCTTTTGTTATAATATGCGAAACCTCAGTTTGGGGTTTGGAAAATATAGTCCGCAAACATTAAAAATTCCTACATTAGGGGCTGGAGAGTTGTTTTCGTGGTTAAGAATGCTTACTGCTCTTCCAGAGGAACTGAGTTCACGTCCCAGAACCTGAATCGGGCACTTCACAACTGCCTGTAACTCTCCTAACCCTCTTCTGGCCTTCATGGGCACCTGCAGTCATGTGCATACACCCCACATGGACATATATGCATGCATGTGCACACACATATCCATAATTAAAAATAAAATAAATCTTTAAAAATTATTACATTAGTGAATCTTTTAGTCTTGCATATTGAAAACACTTCCAAGTTATACATATCTCTTATAATAGCCATTGTCTGAGAAATCTTTTTTCATATAGCATGATACACTAAAAATATTTTGTCTAATTTTAGAGATCTTACTGATTTCTTCCTGAAATTAATATTAGTTGCCTAAATTATTATGGAGATTAGGTTTACTTCATTTGTTTCCATAACAATAAAAACTTTATCAGCCGGGTGTGGTGGCAGATGCCTTTAATCCTAGCACTTGGGAGGCAGAGGCAGGTGGATCTTTGTGAGTTCAAGGTCAGCCTGGTCTACAGAGTGAGTTCCAGGACAGCTGGGGCTACAGGGAGACCCTGTCTCGAAAAGACCAAAAAGATAAATAAATAAAAACTTTATCATTTAATATCTGTTTCATTTTCTTCACATGACTGGAGGGCAACATAAATGGGGTTGCTAAAGAACCTAAGATTCTTCATTGCGACTTCTGCTTGGGGTTACTGAAGAGATGAAAGGTCTCCATTGTGGCTTCCAGACACTTGAGAAGTGCCCGCAACCGAAACCCATCAGAGTAATTGTGTGGGAGAACACACAGTGGTTTTGTTTCTCATTTTTGTTAACAAACCTTGCTTTAGCAACATTCCATACAGAATGTAAGTACTGGACTATTATTGGGTTTAAGAAACAAATTTACGGGACTGGAGAGATGGCCTCGTGGTTAAGAGCGCTGAGTGCCGTCTTTAACTCCAGTTCCAGGGGAATCCAACACCCTCTTCTGACCTCCGAGGTATTGCACGACACGGGTGCACAAACCTGTATGCAGACAGTACATTCATACACACACAAAAATTAAAAAAAAAAAGAAACAAATTTACAGCCGGGCGTGGTGGTGCACACCTTTAATCCTAGCACTTGGGAGGCAGAAACAGGCGGATCTTTGTGGGTTCAAGCCCAGTCTGGTCTACACAGTGAGTTCTAGAACAGCTGGGTCTACAGGGAGACCCTGTCTCAAAAAGACAAAAAAACGCCGGGCGTGGTGGCGCATGCCTTTAATCCTAGCACTTGGGAGGCAGAGGCAGGCGGATCTTTGTGAGTTCAAGGCCAGCCTGGTCTACAGAGTGAATTCCAGGACAGCTGGGGCTACAGGGAGACCCTGTCTCGAAAAGACAAACAAACAAACAAACAAACAAACAAAAAAGACAAAAAAATAAACAAATTTACTCTGATTAGGT
Organism: Rhizomys pruinosus; assembly: GCA_009823505.1. Lineage (NCBI taxonomy): Eukaryota > Metazoa > Chordata > Mammalia > Rodentia > Spalacidae > Rhizomys > Rhizomys pruinosus. The sequence continues at coordinate 61,394 of VZQC01012745.1, read as the reverse complement.
TTTTTCAAGTTATTTTCGGTATGTTTGAGGCAATGAGAACATCTTATCCAAGAATACTTTGAGATTTCCAAAAGGCAAACGTTTTGAATTACCTTACTAGCAAAGCAAATGAAAGCGTCCTTATTACTTGACACTCTTGTCAGGTGAGTGAATGAATAGCATAAATCTGCCTATGCATAGATTCAAGAAATGATTCAGAACCATGGGACCATTGACAAATACTAGAAAGGAACTTCTCAAATGTTTCAAAACACTAAGACTGGCCATAAAAACAGCAGTATGAGGAAAAACTGGCAGTTTGGGAAATGAGTAATGAAAGCTCCCGGCTGTCCTTCCAGTGGGCTATGGCGTGGCCAGTATGCTTGCCAGGTAGAATCTGATGCCAGAGGAACACACCTTTTAAAAATTGTTTTGGCGGTGATGACCTTGAGTCTCTGAGCTTTTTGGAGGACCTCTGAAAACACTGATCTACTCTTAAGCTGCTTTCTGTGGCACCTCACCCACCCAGTTCAACACTTAGTATCAGCTGCTTGCATGGTTCTAAAGGTGTTCCTTTTGTGAAATTACAAGATTTTGCTGCTACAAAGGATAACCTCTATCTGAAGTTCAGTGGATCATGAGAATTTTTATTTTTCTTCTGTTCTATGTCAGCAGCTGTCAACTTAGTTGGCAAACATTGCCTGAAACCATCATATAGGTATTGGGTAGACAATATTTTTTTATAATTTTATTTATTTCTGTATGTGTATCAATGTACTGTCTGCATGCAGGTCTGTGCACCCGTGTCGTGCAATGCCACGGAGGTCAGAAGAGGGTCTCGGATTCCCCTGGAACTGGAGTTCTCCTGGAACTGGAGTTTCAGACGGTTCTTGGCTGCCATGTGGGTTCTGGGGATCGAACCCGGGACCTCTACAAGAGCGGTCGGCGCTCATAACCACTAGGCTATCTCTCCAGCCCCTGGGTAGACAATATTAACTGCATGTAGTGGCAGATACCTGTGCTGTAGTCTCAGCTACTCCCAGATGCTGAGCCAGAGTCACTTGAACTTGAGTTCCTTAACGTTTATTTTATCTTGTATTGGTTTTATAAAAAACATCCCAATAAAATATCTAAAGCAGGTAAAAAGTTGTTTCCCATATTTATTAATGTGGTTTGCATATAAAAATTCACAAAAATAAAAATGAAACCAGTAAAAATTTGTAAGATATACAAAAATATTCAACATAATGTTTATTACACTGAAAACAGAATGAGAATACCTAGAATGGCAAACATTTATAAAGATATAAATTTGTGCAGCCACACAATTAAATATCCAGCCATTAAGTTATGTTTCTGAAAAAATATCATTTTCATAAGCACTTACATTAAGAGAAAGATGCATAAATCTTATTCCTGAAAATATTTATCTACTTATAGGAAAACAGAGAAAATATGCCCTAATATTAGTAGTCGCATGTAACATCTTACTGCAGACAGAATATAATACAGGTGATAATATATTACCAGTCCCATTTTTTTCTTTTTTTTAAACACCATAACTTTCTTTTTACTTTTAATTGCCAAATATTTGTGGCACTAGTACGTGATACAACATGATCTCAGAACCCGTGTACAGTGTGTAATGGGCAAATCAGATAAAAGCATTTTCATCTCAACTGTTAATCATTTTCCAATGTGTTGGGAATTCTGTTCTCTTCTAGTCATTTTGAAATATATAATGTACTACTTCACCCAATGTGTTAGAGAAGAACCAGAGTTCCTTTACTCTGTGTTTTGGTACCTTTGTTGACCTTTCTAGCACCCCTAACCCCCAACTTCCCAGCCTCTGTTGACCATTATTCCAGTCCATTCCTCTACAGGATTGGCATTCATTTCTACAAATGAATGGGAGTATATGGTTTGTCTTTCTGAATCTGGCTTATTTCATATAGCACAATCACCTCCATTTCCATCCGTGTGGCTGCAAAGCAGGATTCCATTCTTTTTATGCTGACTAGTATTCTGCTGTGTAAGTTGATTGCATTTTCTTTAGCTCTTCATCCACTGAAGGACATCTGGGGGGTGCATCTTTGATGTCTATGATCAGCTGGGTTATTATACAGCTCTGTAGGGGTAAAGTTAATCTTAGGAAGGAACATAGCCAAGTGAGTGATTCATATTTATGGCAACATAAGTATTTTTCTGATAGAAATATAAATTATTTTAAGTTAAATGCTTTTTAATGTCTCTAACTTTAAAACCTCTATGGATTTCTCATTAAGAATTAAATAAAATGTTTGATATATGTTTATATTTGCAAAAAACTTATTATTTCTGCCCAATTTGGAAACTGTACTTTATTTGTAATAATAATGCATTCGTTTTCATTCAATAGATATTCATCTCTTTATGGAGCAAATAATTTTGAGTACCCACAAAGTCAGATCACAGTTTTAGGCACTTTATAAAATTTGCACATATATAAATACATAAACAATAAATATATAAATATTTGAATGTTAAAAATCAAATAATACAATATTAGATAGGGTGTATTATAATATAAAATCTACTTTCCAGCTTCCCAGAAACTTTCTTTTTTAAAAATTTTTTTATTTTAATTTTTTTATTTTCATATGTGTATGAATGCACTGTCTGCATGTAGGTCTGTGAACCTGTGTCGTGCAATGCTGCAGAGGTCAGAAAAGGGTGTCATATTCCTCTGGAACTGGAGTTAAAGATGGTTCTCAGCCGCCATGTGGGTGCTGAAGATCGAACCCAGGTCCTCTGCAAGAGCAGTTGGTCAGTTGGTGCTCTTAACTGCTAGGCCATCTCTCCAGCCCCCACTATTTCTTTATCTAGAAATAACCACTATTGTTACCTGTTTGCCAAACTTCCAGATATTTTCGATGTCCTTATTCACTTACACAAGGATATTCCAGGACTAGCACATAGCTCAGTTGGTGGAGTGCTTGCCTAGTACACACGAACGTCTGGGTTCAGTTTCCAGTATCACATGAATGGCATAATGCTTGATGGTGCATGCCAATGATCCCAGCAATGGGGAGGTAGAGGAAGGAGGATCAGGAGATCAGTTCACTCTCAGTTATGCAACAAGTTTGAGAACAGCCTGAAGTACATGAGACCCTGTTTCAAAAACAGTTTGAGAAAAAATAAGTACATGGTATATGTGCATACCATATAGTACATAATGTTTGTGTTACACTTTTTTTTTTTTTTTTTTTTTTTTGGTCTTTTCAGGACGGGTCTCCCTGCACGCCCAGCATGTCCTGGAACCACTCTGTAGACCAGGGATGGCCTTGAACTCACAAAGATCTTCGCCTCTGCCTCCCAAGTGCTAGTACTAAAGGCGCTGCGCACTCACGCCCAGCCCTGTGATAACTTTTTTTGTGTGTGTGATACACTTTTTTATTGAATGTTGTGCTTCAGAGAAGTTTTGTGCTAGAATATAAATACATTCCTTGTTTTCCCAACTAGCATATGTACATACACAAGGGTATCAAGGCGTATTTAGCCATTCCTCTACTGATGAACATGAAGGATTTCACTGCACTTTTATTATTATTAAAATTGTGCTGCAATAAATATTCTTAACATAAACCTATGAAAGGCTCAGGGGCTAGAAAAATGGCTCTGTGGTTAAGAACACTGGCTGATCTTGCAGATAACCCAGGTTTGATTTCCAGCACACACATGGTGGCTAATAATGGTCTGTAACACCAGTTCCAGGAAATCCAACACATTGGCCTTTGTGGGCATTGCAGTTACATACATTCAGGCAAGGTACATATATGTAAAATAAAAATAAATGTTTTTTTCTCAAAATGTAGTTTTTTTTTTTTTTTTTTTGTCTTTTTCGAGACAGGGTCTCCCTGTAGTCCCAGCTGTCCTGGAACTCACTCTGTAGACCAGGCTGGCCTTGAACTCACAAAGATCCGCTTGCCTCTGCCTCTGCCTCCCAAGTGCTAGGATTAAAGGCGTGCGCCACCATGTCCGGCAAAAATGTAGTTTTATTTCAAATTGATGCATACTGATTGTGCATATTTTTGAGGTATTATTTGTTATTTTTAATTGAATATTCATCTATTTCATATAGAACATCGCAGTCAGTCTTAATCACCTTTATGCTCCCTTCTCCACCAGCACCCTCCCACAGCTCACCACCACAGCTGGAATTCATACACTCTGTCATCTCTGTTAAAGCCTATTATGCCAAATTAGTGTCCCTCAATTCCTCAGTGCAGCTTCATCCACTGAGATCTCCTCAGCCTATCCAGAGTCCTTCGCTTTAAGACCAGCTCTTCCTAAAAATAAATATTTAAAAAAATAAAAAAAGAAAAAATATTGCTGCAACTCTATAGATAGACATAGAGCAATAGAGTCAAAGAACATATGCATTTAATATATGAAAGAGTCATGGGGGCTGGAGAGATGCTCCTCGGCAATTAAGAGCGCCAACTGCTTTTTGCAGAGGACTGGGTTCGATCCCCAGGCATTCCACATGGCGGCTAAGAACCGTCTTGACTCCAGTTCCAGGGAATCCGACGCCCTCTTCTGACCTCCAGGGCATTGGCCGACCACGGGTGCACAAACTACATGCACCGTACATTCATACACTGTGCTGGATAGCTTTAGTGTCAACTTGACACACCTGGGTTGAGGGAGCCTCAATTGGGGAATTTGCTCCATTGGATTGGCCTGTGGCCACATCTGTGGTGTATTGTCTTGATTGTTGAGCAGTGACAGTATAAGAAGGCAGGCTGGGCATGAGCCAGAGAGCAAGCCAGTGGGAGAGCAAGCCAGTGGGAGAGCAAGCCAGTGGGAGAGCAAGCCAGTGGGAGAGCAAGCCAGTGGGAGAGCAAGGCAGTGAACAGCATTCCTCCATGGCCTGTGCTTCAGCTCCTGCCTCCAGGTTCCTGCCCTGAGTTCCTGCCTTGTGCTACCTGAGTGAGGAACTGTGAACCAGGAGATGTAAGCTGAATAAACCCTTTCCTCCCCAAGTTGGTGTCGGTCAGAGTGTTTTGTCACAGCAATGGAAGACAGACCAGAACATACACGTTAAAAAAAAAAAAAAAAGAGTCTGTAAGATTTTCCCACCAAATGATTATTCCAGTTTTTTTGTTGTTGCAGTAGTTCTGAGGTTGATATGGGGGTATGGACAGATGTGCACACAGGCAGGGTGTGACATTGTGGATATTTCCTTTCTTCTCCAATTCCAGCACCCACTGTGAGAATTGCTTATTTTAGAAACTTCCATTTGAGAAAAGTGGGGCCAAATGCAGGAAATTACAGCTCTTGTCCTTTCCCCTCACCTTCTTCCTCTATGCCATTATGCAGAGACTTAGGGTACAGTGCTCAACCATAGGAACAACACTTACTCAGGCCAACATAAGCAGACTTGTTTGGATATAGCTGCTGCAATGGAATATCATAAAGAGCCAAATTCATTTCAACTTTGTACTAGGATGACCTTTTTTCTAAGTTTCAATGCCCTTTGCTCTTCGTTTCCATCAACATCATTAAATGGCCCTTAACATCCATTTATTTTTATTAATATCTGTGAGTATGTGATCTAGAAGATGGGAGCTCTCGCTCTAGTTTCCTGGGCTTTACCCACATCTTCTCCTACCTAGATGTATATATTTAACAATTAGAAGCTAAGATCTGCATATGTGAGAGACCATATGGTATCTATGTCTTTCTGAGGCTGGGTTACCTTGTTTAATATTCTGTTTTCCAGTTCTATTCATTTTCTTGAACATTTGATTCTTCTTTACAGATGAATAATATTCCATTGTGGATATGTGCCACATTTTCATTATTCATTTATCTATTGATGGGCCTCTAAGCTGAGTCCTTATCCTTGCTACTGTGTAAAGAACACAGCTAAACACGGATACACACGTGACTCTGGCATGGGATGTATACTCCTTTGGGTATGTGTCCAGGAGTGGGATGGCTGGGTCATGTGATAGATCTGTTTTTATTTTGAAAAACTGCAGCACAGATTTCCACAGCCAATGTACTCATTTATATTTCCACCAACATGAGTAAGAGCTCACCTTTCCCCACAGCACATTCACACTTGCATTTGTTGTCATTTGTTTTCTTAATGTACCCATTCCAACCAGAGTGAGATAGAATCTGAAAGTAGTTTTAATTTGCAATGAATGATAGTGTTTTCTTCATTAACAGTATTATTTCATTGTGCATGCAAACCACAGTCTGTTTACGCACTGATGGTCACTTAGGCTCATTCCATATGTCAGGTATTGTGAATAGTGCTGAAAATGAGCTTAGGACTGAAGGTGTCTCTTCAGCATGACAATTGAATACTTTCTTTGGCTGCATGCCCATTCGTGAGATGGCCATATCAAGCCCCTGTCCTAGCCTCATTCAGATGGTCTTATGATCGCTCCCTGCACTTTGATCTCCTTCTGAAAAAAATGATGATGTCCATTTCATTATCTCCTGCTACTTCTCAACCACAGCAGAGAACTTGGAGTTTCTACCAGGCCCAATGGTCTCAGTTGAATAGGTTTTAACTGCAAATAGAAAGTAGCTATGCACCCTAATGAGGTAAAAACGTTAATAATATGAGAGCATTTTCCTTTTGATTTTTCCATTTCTTTTCTCCAATTAATGCCAGAACAAATGGTAAACATTTTCTGCTGCCTCTTATATTAGTGTTCCCTCCTCTCTCCATCCATGGGAGAGCCATAGTTAAAATGAAAAATTGTGTGCTGATTAAAGCCAGAATATAAGCTAGCCAGATTTAGCAAATAAAAGTAACTTAAAATTAGAGTAAGCCATAAACAACTTTTTTTTCTGTCTTTTCAAGACAGGGTCTCCCTGTAGCCCCAGCTGTCCTGGAACTCACTCTGTAGACCAAGCTGGCCTTGAACTCACAAAGATCCGCCTGCTAAGTATGTCCTGTGTAGTCTTTGCAACATACCTAAAGTAAAAATAAATATTCATTATTTATCTAAAATTGAATGTAAACTGGCCACCTTACATTTTATTTAACAGTTCAACCACAATGAATTTAGATCACTTTTTTTTTACTTGGAAGTTCAAATTAATTAATGGTACAAAATGAGAAATAGTTCAGAGTGTTTTTTTCTGAGGCTGAACTAACTGGGACATATTTATAAGGCATGCTTTGAGTATTCTGATATTCTAGGTAATAAGAGGCAGAATTTCTACACACCCCAGAGAATTAGGCATGAAAATGTAGCTAACAAGGAAGAAAATGGTATTTGTATTCACTATGGTTTGACTGTTGATATCCTCTCTTTAGAAATTCATACTTTGAAATCCCTGTCCTTAAGGGTATTGGGAGGTGAGAGGTCATTAGTCATGGAGGCAGCAGCCTTACGAATGGGAAGAGCACGCATATATAAGAGTCTCAAATACTGGAGTTGGTCCCCTCCCATGAACCTAGAGCTATGCTCCCCTTCACAAGCTGGAGTTGTGGTCCTCCCATGAGGATGGAGCTGTGTTTCCCAAGTGTGATCCCCAGTTCCGCAACCCTCTAGTGGTGGGCTGGTGGTAAAGCAGATTGGAGGATGGAGGGTTTCCCTGGTATTGGGCAACACTTTCAGCCTTAGCTGAGTGGCTGTACTCCCCACAACCTTCTGACCTGAGGTCTCAGGTTGTGCATGCCAGTTGTGTATTTTCCTCTGTGTTGGGCTTGTGCTGCGGACAAGGGAGGTTTCTGTCATTTGCAGATTTAGTCTTGGGAGGACTGATTCTCAAGAACAGATGTCCCATTTTCCTTGATGGCCAGCTATGACCCTGACTCCACAAGTGATCCTGAGCACCCAGGCCTTGATATTAGCTCTTTCCCATTCCCAAGTACCAAGAGGTTTCCATCGTTTTTCTATTACTCTTCTACAGCCCCAGTGTACCTTCACCTCTGCCCTACTTAAAATGTAAATCATCTCATTGAACTTTTAGAGATAAAAATCATAGTCTGGGAATTTCAAAATTAAAAAATTTCATGAAACTATAATTGTTAAAATTCTTCTGTACATGGAATGATTGGTGGTTCTAAATAACATGATCCTATCAATACAGTGGTATTCTGTCTAAAAAAAAAAGATTCTCAAAAAATATCCCTTGCCCTTTCTTCCTTTCCATTCAAGATACAGCAGAAAGGATTTGACTATGAGCTGTAACTGAGCTCTCTAGACACCAAATCTGTCTTAGGTTTGGACTTCCCAGTCTCCTGAACTGTGAGAAGTCTCTATTGTGTTATGCTCTTTCAGTTTGTGAGATTTTGGTAAAACCACTCAAATAGATTATTGTCATTGAGTCTAGGTACCTTGTGGCTTTCTACTTTTGTGATGAATTTGAACATCTCCTGGCTAAATCAATCAAATTCAACGTTTTAACCAAATCTATTACTTTTTATTCATTTAGATCTGGAAAATAATTATTAGAAGTCCCTAAGTCCAAGATTCTTCTTAGTCTTAAATATCTGATTTAAGTCTCAATAAAACCCAATTGTCTATTGAGTTTCTCAGGTTTTTTTTTGTTTTGTTTTGTTTTGTTTTGTTTTTATGAGACGGGGTCTCCCTTTAGTCTCAGCTGGCCTGGAGCTCTTTATGGAGTCCAGGCTGGCCTTTAACTCACAGAGATCCTTCTGCCTCTGCCTCCTGAGTGCTGGGATTAAATGCCTGTGCCACCATGCCCAGCCAGTTCCTCACCTTTTAATGGGCTACTGTGTGCTACCAATTTCCAGACTCTTATGTGTAAAATTATTAAAGGTATCTGATCTGAATCAAATGTGCTAGCAATTAAAAAGGATAGAATATGTGTGGTAGTATGTAGTTTTCCTAATTTAGGCTTCTTTTAGCTTGGTTGAATAGTTTTATGTACTATGACTGTAAAGAATACCTATTATCAGGGCCTGAAAGAGGCTCAGTGGGTAAGAGTACTTGCACCAGAAACATGAGGACCTAAGTTTAGATCCCAGCAGCAATGTAAAGAACTGAACATGACCACACATACCTGTAGCCCAAGTACTGTGGGAGGCAGAGACAGGATGATTGCTGGAGCTTACCAACCACTAGCTCCAGATTCAGTGACAGACCCTGTCTCAAAGGAATAAGTTGGAGAGTGATAGAACAGACATATAATGCCTTCCTCTGGTCTCTGCATTCATTAGCATAGATGTACGCACACACACACACAAACACACATGCCTATATCACACACACACACACACACACACACACACACACACACACCAACCAGAGAATGCCTATTGTATATCAGAACTACAGAATGCTATGTAGTATACACCCACTAATAAGTTCAAAAGAGGAATAAACAGAACTGGTTATCACTCATTTATTCCACCAATAAATATTGACTCTGAGACCATTGGAGACACTGCTGTAAAGATGAGTAGCTGATGATTATTTATGGCATCCTGTTCTCGATGCCTTCCATGTTGTTCATTTAGCCCTTAAAACACCCTTTCTGGGTAGATACTTCAATAACCATCACCCTTTGCAGATGAGAAGCTAACCAAGATGACGCTGAGTAACTTTCCCATTTCTAGAAAGTGGCAAAATGAAACCCTCTTGTGCGATAATCATCCCCCTTTACCTGTAGTTTACTTTCTGCAATTTCAGTTACTGATGATCAATAGTACCTTGAAAATATTAAATGGTAAATACCACAAAAAGTTTGTAAGTGTTAATCTGTACCTCCTTCTGAGTAACATGATGGACCTCACATTGTCCTGCTCTGTCCCACCTAAGATATGAATTGGTTGTTTATTCAGCATATCCATCTTCTATGTGTTACCCAGTGGTTAGGCACTTCACCTTGTTTTCAGATTGACTGTTATGGTAAGGAGTGCTTTGTTTAAGGAACTCTTTTTTTTTTTTCAACTTAATAATAACCCTAAACCACAAGAGCAGTGATGCAAAGGAGGCATCCAGGCATAAAACATAGAAGGACAGATTATTCTGGAACTCTGTGGCAATGCCATCAGGTCTTTAGAAAAAAAAAACATGGGCTATGTAGGTCTTGATCTCATTTGCAGTTTTAGTTGTCTACAGAGGACCTCAGCATCCATCCTCAAAGGACAAAGAGGAACTACTGTAATTTACAGCTTCCTGGTGAGTAAAACAGGCTTGTCCCTCCCTTAGGAAATAAACAGCACTTTGAGCTGCCCTTTCCCTCAATATATGTACCATGTACACAACTCAATATTAGTTAATAAAAGGGAAATATACCTACTAGCTTCCAATGTATATAAACATGTATTTAGAGGAGTTTGCACTTCAACTCCTTATAAAGAAGTAGCATTTTTATTTTTGATCTTCTTGAGACAGGGTTTCATTGTAGCCCCAAATGGCCTGGAACTTGCTATGTAGACCAGGCTGGCCTTGAACTCACAGAGATCTTTGTGCCTCTGCCTCCTGATTGCTGGGATTAGAGGCATATGCCACCACACCCAGCTTCAGAAGTAGCATTTTATTTATTTATTTTTTCAGAAGTAGCATTTTAAACCACAGGTACATGTAAAGTATTTGGTAGTTAGGATCTAGGATGATCATGTTTGATTACACACATTTTAAAACTAAGAACAAAATTTTAGGAACATACCTTACTAGTTATTTTCACTGCTGCTGCAACATAAGGCCTGACAAAAGCAACTCAGGAAGGAAGGATTTATTTTCAGCTCACAGTTAGAGGGTATAGTCCATCTCGGTGGGAGGGCATGAAAGCACAAGGCAGTGGGTCGCATTGCATCCAAAGGTAAGTGCTGATGCTCAGCGCATTCCCCTCACCCCTCAGTTCAGGATCCCAGCCCATGGAAGATTGCCAGCCACAATTAGGAATTCCCCACCTCAAACCCTATTTAGAAATTCCTTCATCATCTCCTAAGTGATTCTCCATCCTACCAAATTGAAACTCACTCTTAGCACTGAAATGTAATTTGTGCTCTTCAGGACACTGCTCTCATTAATGTGGCACCTTTGCACAGAACATTTCACAATTACTTGAGGTAAGGAATAATTTAATAAACTATGACTTACTACTTATTCATTGGTTTTTCTCCGATAAGAATTCATAAATTCAGATCTCTCTTGCAGATCGCTACTTTGTAACCATTCCAAAGCCACTAAACTTTTGGAAAGATTAATAGACAGTGAATACATCTACTCTTTAAGCCAGAATATGAAGAATAGTTTATTGAGTTCACTGCAAGAGAGCAGAGGCCTGAGCTGTAAAGAGGAGTCTGAGAAGGACATCTCTATCGGAGAAGTACTTGTATAGACAGGGTGAGTTTCTTTGGTGCAACTTCTGGATTCAGTTAGTGCCATGTGAAAGAGGACAGTCTAGGCTGGCTGGCGTACAGTTCTGAGAGGTTAATGCGAGCCACTGTGCATGTAATTTCCAGTTGTGCAATCTCTGCCAGGCAAATCAAGGCCTTATAGATAAGAGCAGTCCTGGTCAAAGGGTCCCAAGGGTTGGTATACAATTCTGTAGTGTCTTGTCAGTGCATTCTGTGGCTAGCGGTTTGGGATCTCTGGATCCTTCCTGTGAAGTGAGGGACCAGCTCCCATTTTCTAGTGTCTTATTAATGGCCTCCATTTGCATGGATGTCTGAGCACTCCATGAAGCAGAACTGCCTGATGTACCCACTGCCTTTACATAGAGCAACTCACTTCCCTTCAGAAGGGCTGTCCTCATCACATTTGCTTTTTTTTTCTTTTTATTTTTTTTATGTATTTTGTACAAGATTATCAAATCTAGACCCGTGTTCCCCACCCTATCCCCCCACCCCACCAGAGCTCATGCAATCTGCCAAACATGCTTTTCATCTCTTTCTCAGTCTTTCTCAAAATTCTCCATGTGGAAGTTGACTGTTTTAAGCAGAAGTTCACTGTTTCAGTCAGTTCTTTGATGCAGTCCTTTCTGTTGTTGTTGTTGTTGTTGTTGTTGTTGTTTCCAATATGTATCACTCCCAACTGCTTGGACACAAGCTCAAGGGGCCATGCACAAGAAATGCTTAAAACTAGGTAATTGGCACTAGCATCCACAGATAAGGGATACCATTCGTCCTTTGTTTTTCTGGAACTGCGTTACTTTACTCAGCATGATGTCCTCTAGCTCCAGCCATTTTCTTGCAAAGCTTATGATGTCATCTTTCTTTACTGCTGCATAGAACTCCATTGTGTAGATGTACCACATTTTCTCTATCCACTCGTCAGTTGCGGGGCATTTGGGTTGGTTCCAGCTCCTTGCTATTGTGAAGAGAGCTGCAATAAACATGGCCGTGCATGTATCTCTGTGGTGGCGTAAGTCTTGAGGGTACATGCCCAGGAGTGGTATGGCTGGGTCGGGTGGCAAGTTCATTCCAAGTCTTCCAAGGGTTCTCCACACTGCTTTCCATAGTGGCTGTACGAGTTTACATTCCCACCAGCAGTGGATGAGTGTTCCCCTTTCCCCACAACCTCTCCAGCACTTGGTATCATTTGTTTTCTTGATCCTAGCCAGTCTTATTGGAGTAAGATGATATCTTAAAGTGGTTTTGATTTGCATTTCCTTAATGATTAGTGATGTTGAACACTTCTTAAGGTGTTTCTCAGCCATCTCTAATTCCTCACTTGTGAAGTCTCTGTTCAGCTCTTTGCTCCATCTATTGAGTGGGTCATTTGTTTTCTTTCTTCTTTGTTTTTTGAGTAGTTTATATATTCTGGAAATCAATGCTTTGTCAGATGTTTCTGCGGTGAAGGTTTCCTCCCACTCTGTGGGATTTCTCTTCACTTCCTTGATTGTTTCTTTTGATGTACAGAAGCTTTTGAGTTTAATGAGGTCCCATTTGTCAATTGTCGACCTTAATTCTTGCGCAGCTGCTGTCTGATTTAGGAAGTCTTTTCCTACGCCTATGTCTTGTAGTCTGCTGCCAACTTTTTCTTCTATTGCCTCCAGAGTTTGGGGTTTCAAGTTGAGGTATTTAATCCATCTGGAGTTGACTTTTGTACAGGGCAAGAGGTAGGGGTTTAATTTCATTCTTCTACAAGTGGTGATCCAGTTTTGTCAACACCACTTGCTGAAGATGCTGTCTTTTCTCCATTGTGTCTTCTTGGCCCCCTTGTCAAATATGAGTGGCTGAAATTGTATGTGCTCAAGTTTGGATCTTCAGTTTTGTTCCATTGGTCAACAGGTCTGTTTTTGTGCCAGTACCAGGCTGTTTTTATGACTATAGCCCTGTAGTATAGTTTGAATTCTGGTATAGAGATCCCCGCTTTGTTGCTCTTTTTGCTCACGGTTGTTTTGGCTATTTGGGGTCTTTTGTTTTTCCAAATGAATTTAAGGACTTTTTTTCCAAGCCTGTGAAGAAACTCTTGGGGAGTTTTTTTTTTTTTTTTGGTCTTTTCGAGACAGGGTCTCCTTGTAGCCCCAGCTGTCCTGAAACTCACTCTGTAGACCAGGCTGGCCTTGAACTCACAAAGATCCGCCTGCCACTGCCTCCTGAGTGCTAGGATTAAAGGCATGCGCCACCATGCCCGGCTAAAATAATTGGGATTGCGTTAAATCTATACAAGAGTTTGGGTAGAATGGACATTTTTACAATGTTAATTTTCCCAATCCATGAGCATGGGAGGTCACATTTGCTTTTTATTATTATTTTTTTATTTTATGTATGTGACTGTATTAACTTCATGGGTGTAAGTGCACCCATATCATGCAGTGCCTGAAGAGTCAGAAGAAGGTGTCAGATTCCCCTGGAACTGTAGTTACAGACTGTTGTTAGCAGCCATGTGAGTGTTGGGAATCAAACCTGGGTCCTCTGCAAGACCAGGTGGGACTCTTAACCACTGAGCCATCTCTCCAGCCCCTGTCATCACATTTGTTTGTACAATTTGTAGGACTTGTGTTGTTGTTGTTGTTGCCACAACTGCTGCTGCTGCTGCTGCTGTTGTTTGAGACAGGGTCTTCCTGTATAGCCACAGGTGGCCTGGAACTTGCTATATAGACCAGACTGGCCTTGATTTCACAAAGATCTGCCTGCCATGTGTACAATGACTTTAGAAACAGTCTCTCTCTCTCTCTCTCTCTCTCTCTCTCTCTTTCTCTCTTTCTCTCTCTATCGCACTCTCTCATTGTGTAGCCCTGTATGGCCTGTAACTCAATATGTAGAACAGGATGGCCTTGAACTCATAGAGATCTACCTGCCTGTGCCTCTTGAGTGCTAGAATTTAAGGCATATGCCACCCACTCAGCTAAAGGTAGCTTTTCCATTTTTCACATTCATAGATATTTGGTCTTACTCCTACTCTATTCTTCTTTAATAAAGCATTCCTAATTTCATAATCAATCTATGTTGTCCTTTATCTTTTATTTTCCTAACTTCTGATTTCTCAGTTCTGGAATTTTTTCACAGGAGTTTATTTTTTAATATTTTTATTGAAGTTTTGTGCATTTCATACATTATTTCTCAGTCCAATTTAGACTCATTTCCCTTCCCATGCCCCCTTACCCTACCCGAGTTCATGCATTCTGCCATACATGTCTTGTATCTTTTTCTGAGTCTTTTTAAAGATTTTCAAAGCAGAGGATTATTGTTTGGGGAAGAACTTTACTGTTTCAGTTGGTTCTTTGTTCCAGTTCTTTTGTTGTTGTCCCTCTAATTTGTATTGCTTCAACATATGCATATATATATATATATATATATATATATATGTCACCTATACTAAAATTGTGCTGTCTGAAAATAAACTGTATGTTATTTCCAAATCATATTTCAGGATTCACATTTTTCCCTTTTAATTTTATATTACTCTAAAATATGCATACATACCCTCCACCCATATACCAAGATAACAAAGTCTGAAAATAAGTGGTAGGTTAATTCTAGAGCCAGTTAATTATATATTCACTTTATAAGAGCACAGTTGCTTTCAGATAAAGAGGAATATAACATTAATGTTGCTCAGTTTTCCTTACAACTAGGTACTTGGTGCTAGCATCCACAAACGAGGGATACCATTCATCGTTGCTTTTCTGGGACTGTGTTACTTCACTTAGCATAAAATCTTCTAGTTCCATCCATTTACCTGCAAAGTTCATGATGTCATCTTTCTTTACTGCTGCATAGAACGCCATTGTGTAGATGTACCACATTTTCTCTATCCACTCATGTGTTGAGGTACACTTGAGTTGGCTCCAGCTCTTTGCTATTGTGAAGAGAGCTGAAATAAACATGGATGTGCATGTATCACAGTTTATTTTATGTACTTAATTCAAACTGAATAATATCAAGAAGTTCAAAATTTCCCGAATTTACCTCTCCCTCTTTCTCCTTCTCTCTCTTCCACACATGTACACACACACACACACACACACATACGCACACGTGTGTGCATATGTGTGTGCACAATCATTGCCATAGGAATGATTTATGTATGATATTACTTTACAGAGTAAGTTCTTCTTGGTTTATTTAAAATCCTGTTCTCAGGCTGGAGAGATGGCTGAGTGGTTAAGAGCACTGGCTATTCTTGCAGAAGACCTTGGTTTGATTCCCAGCACCCACATGGAGGCTAGCAACTGTTTGTAACTCCAGTCCCAGGGGATCCAATGCCTTTTCCTGACGTCCACAGGCATTGCACAACACAGGTGCACTTACGCACATGCAGGCAATGCACTCTTACATATAATTTTTTAAAATCCTGTTCTCAACACACATACTTTCTTTATTTTTACCCTTTTTTTGGTATTTTTGAGACAGGGTCTCCCTTTTAGTACCAGGTGTCCTGGAGCTCGCTCTGTAGACCAGGCTGGCCTTGAACCCACAGAGATCCACCTACCTCTGCCTCCCAAGTGCTGGGATTAAAGGCGTGTGCCACCACGCCCAGCACACATATGTACTTGTTTTCCAGTCTCAGTCCATCAGATATCAGGAGGCATCTGTCTCGGTGGTTCTACACTTGTCCTATCTTCATTGCCAGTTTGGAAGAGGGCAATGACGGAGCAGGTAGAACGAGGGATTTCGAAATCCAGAGGTGGAAAGATGTGACCTGACAAGCTCAGCTTTGTGAGTGGCTGGCTGCTCACAGCTGACTATGGTAACGCCTTGTAATCCAGTGGACTGGGGCATAGGATTCCCCAGCAAGCAGTCCTGGCTTCTAATTCTGGCTCTTTCACTTGTCAGACTCATGACTCTTGGCAAACTCCTTAATCTCTATAAGCTATTTCCTCTGGAATGAACAATAGTATAAACCTCATAAGGTTGTTGTAACATTTGTAATATACCTAACGCTTTCTGTTTACACCAACATTGTTACATCCTAACTAGCAATTTCGTTCAGGTGTCCTTATAGAATATCACTGACTCAACTGAGAAGGGGGAATGTGTTATGCATCTGATAAGATGTTATCTCTGCAACACTGCAACACACTATTCCTGCTTTTCCAGGTTGCCTCCACTGCCAAATGTAATTTGCTCTGAAAGATCCCTCATCATAGAGGCCCTCTTTCAAGGAGGAAGCTGAGAGCAGATCTTAACTATCTACTTCTCCAAGCTCATTTAATGTGCTTATCAGCAAAGATTTCTTCTGCTTTCTTCTTCTTCAGCCTTAGAAAAGATTGAATTGGGAATATTGCTTTCTGTGTACTGGAAAAACAAAAACAAAAACAAAAAACAAAAAACAGGAATGGTAAGAGTTTGGAGTTCGTCTTTCTCTAGGTACAGGATGATCTTCAGACTCACCCAGAAACCATCTCTTCCATCCTTATCTCTCCCTGTAAGCCAAGGCCATAAACCAATGTGCTTCTGAGTCTGGAGATGTAAGGAGCTAGCAGCTACCGATGATTCTTTCATTGCTTTGATTGTCTTCCTGGTCAAAAATAAACTGAATTTTATGGGGCTTTGGTTAGTTACTTATTAACAGTTGGCTTTTAGGATGGCTATTTTTCTTTTCAAGTTCTGGATTTCTGTGAGATTTTAGAGATGTCTAAAAAGTGGAAGGTATGGAATATTGACTATAAAAACATTTACCCTGAACCACCTAAGTTGGCCATTACTGAACTTCTGGTGTCCACCCATGGAATGACACCCCTAGTTCCTGGTACTTTTACCTTTTAAGGAAGTGTGTGTGTGTGTGTACTGTTTTATACTTTAATTCTTTTTTTTTTTTTTTTTGGTCTCTTTTGAGACGGGTTCTCGCCTGTCCCCAGCTGTCCCTGGAACTCGCTCTGTAGAACCAGCTGGCCTGAACTCAACAAAATCTCGCCTGCCTCCGCCTCCTAAGTGCTAGATTAAAGGTGTGTGCCACCCATGCCTGGGCTTATACTGTTAATCTTATCCTGATTCACTTCATGTATTTCATAAGCAGTTCCCCAAGCAGAACTTTTGGTTTGGGAGTATGCAGGATTTCCCCTCCTTTCTGAGAACTAGTTGCTGCTGAGGCAGCTCGTAGCAGATGTGCACTGGGACTTCAGTGGGGTCTGGTGGTTTCTGTGTGCTCCATTGTTCATCCCTGGTTTCCAGGTCATCGTTCACACTACCCATCCTAAGAAGACACGCAGGCTCATGCAGCCCTAGTCTGGATGGTTTAGTGGTATGATCCTTATTCTCCGTGTGGCCACGCACCATGCTTGGGAATTCTGTTACTTTCTTTTTTTTTTTTTTTTTTTTTGGTATATGTATGAATGTACTGATCGCATGAGGTTGATGCACCCGTCCGTAGCAATGCCCGCGAGGTCAGAAGAGGGTTCGGGATTCCCTGGAACTGGTAGTTCTCCTGGAATTGAGTATACGAGTTCAGCATCCGCCAAGTGGGTGCTGGGATAGGAACCCGGGTCCTCGCAAGAGCAGCAGTGCTCTTAACCACTAGGCATANATTTTAGTACATAAAGAACACACTATAGGAGAAGCTCTCAGTAAAGTGTCTGGATTGATGACACAATTCTTAGTAAAAGGGTAGACACCATGTTTGCAACGAAATTTCCCAGCCCTTTGTAAAAACCATGCAGATGAGAACCACAATCTCTGCCTGGGTCTGCATTGAACTAGAGTTTGATGGAAAGTTGAGACACAGGTAAGGGAGGACCGGCTGTCCACACCAGCACCAATGGCTGTATATGAAGGACACTTAACTCCAAATCCGCTGCCAGACCAGTCAAAGCATTAATGGAAACAGGTAGCACTAAGCGGCACAACCTTGCTTGCACTACTGTCATCAGCCCCAGAATGTCTGGAAATGTGCCATTAATACGATAGAATCCGGTCCCACTCACGCGGGGCAGGTGGGAGAGAATGCAACCTAGTGGTTTAAGAAGCACTGACTAGCTCTGTGCAAGAGGACCCAGGTCCTTATCCCCACCACCAAAGCACATGGGCGGCTGAAACGCGTCTGTAAATCCAATTCCAGGAGAATGCTTAAATTCCAGTCCGGGAATCCGACATCCATCTTCTTTTGTGACCTCCGCGGCATTGCAGGCGGCACGGGTGCACAAACCTGCATGCAGACACGTGAACATTCATACAGATAATCAAAAAAAAAAAAAAAAAAAAAAAAGAAAGAAACAGAATTTTCCCCCAGCATGGGCAGTGGCCACAGCGGAGAATAAGAGATCATACCACTAAACCCATCCAGACTAGGGCTGCATGAGCTGCGTGTCTTCTTAGGATGGTGTAGTGATGAACGATGACCATTGGAACCAGGATGAAACAAGAAAAGAGCACAAACAGAAACCACCAACCCCACTTGGAAGTCCCCAGTGCACATCGGTGCTACGAGCTGCCTCACAGCAACTAGTTCTCCAACCAGAAAGTAGGAGAGGAAATCCTGCATACTAACCCAACCAAAAAGTTCTACTGGGGTAACTGACTTATGGAGAATCCAGATGAAGTGAAAGGAGGATAAGAAAAAGTAATAGCCAGGCATGGTGCAAAAACCTGTTAATCCTAGCCTTTTTTTCTTTAGGAGGCAGAGGCAGGCGAGATCCTTGTGAGTATCAAGGCGCATAGCCTGTGTTGTGACAGAGCGAGTTTCCAGGACAACTGGGGCTAAAGGAACGTACAAAAAAAAAAAAAAAAGGACCAAAAAACAAAAAAAAAAGAAGTTAAAGTATAAAGTACAGTAAGTCAGCACGAGCTCCAGCAGGCAGCAGGCCTAGGGCACATGCATAAATGGTGGGATTCCTGCTACACCACCTGACATGCTCTATCCACATGCTTCTTTATTTCACAAAGTGTCATCAAGGATGCTCCACTCCAGGAATTTTATATTCACTAAAAAAATGAATTTAGCAAAATTTTGGCTATTTAGCTTTATAAATCTGAATAGAACATATATCTTTACTCCAAATATTCTAGGCAGATATATTAGTTCTTTGGCTATTTGCTATGACAAAAGCATTGGCAATGACAATGTCAGGATTAAGAGTTTTGTTGTAGTTCACAACTTAAAGCCCTGCTGTACATCGTATAGGAAAGTGAGGGGGCAGCAACATGAGATGTCCTGGTCTCCGTGTGGAGGAAACAGAGAGAAGGAAACACTTGGTCTCCTGTCTTCCTCCTTTACCCACTTTTTAATTTATTCAGACAGCAGAGAAAAACGATTATGCATCCACATTCAAGACAAGTCTTTTTTTTTAATTTTATTATTTATTTCTGTATGTGTATGAATGTACTGTCTGCATGCAGGTTTGTGCACCCGTGCCGTGCAATGCCGCGGAGGTCAGAAGAGGGTCTCGGATTCCCCTGGAACTGGAGTTCTCCTGGAATTGGAGTTACAGACGGTTCTCAGCCGCCATGTGGGTGCTGGGGATAGAACCCGGGTCCTCTGCAAGAGCAGTCGGTGCTCTTAACCACTAGGCCATCTCTCCAGCCCCGGGGAATTCTGTCTTATTGGCACATTTGCCAGACATTCTTGGGGCTGATGACAGTAGTGCAAGCAAGGTGTGCCAGCTTAGTTCCCTTTTCCATAATGCTGAGGTCTGGCAGCATGGAGTGTAAGTGTCCTCATATACAGCCAGTTGGTGCTGGGTGGACAGCCAGGCCCTTACCTGTGTCTCAACTTCCATCAAACTCTAGTCAATGCAGACCCAGGCAGAGATTGTGGTTTCTCATCTGCATGGTAAAAGGGGGAAATTTAGTTGCAAAATGGTGCACCCTTTACTAAGAATGTGTCATAATCCAGACACTTTACTGAGAGCTTTCCATATGTGTTCTTATTTACTAAAATTAACTCAATAGACCTACAAATTATCACCATATTTAGGGAGTCAAAGTGTCAGGGTGGAGCCAGGAATGATGGGTCAAAGCTATAGTCCCAGCACTGGGAAGCAGAGGCTGGAAGATTAGAAGTTCAAAATCATCTTCAGCTACATAGTAAGTTCTAGGATAGCCTGGGCTACAAAGTGAGTTCAGGGCTAGCCTGACAAAACCCTGTCTTATACCAAGAAAGAAAAAAACAGAGAGAGAGAGAGAGAGAGAGAATGAGAATCTTAGGACAATCACAGTTTCTGAAACTGGGCAGGAAAGAGCTATGTGATATCCTTATGCCTGGGGAGGCTTGCTTGCTGCTTGATCACATGGAGACCTCTGGGTATCTTTGTCCCCCCGACTTGGTCATTTTCCATAAAGAGGAATTCTCTAGTCTTCTGCCTACACAAGCCTGTCTCTCATGTGTGGAAACTGTATGGAGGTCAACAGAGAAGGCAGAGGATTTGGAGGTGCTAGATTCCCACACTGGCCTCCATGTCAGTCCTTTACTACTGCTGCTATGGTGTGAACCAGACAGCTCCATGTCCTGATCACTTGTTTCCCAACGAGAGGTGATATTTTATGAGGTGTGTGTGTGGGAGGGAGACCTTTCAAAGGTAGGCTTGATGAGGCGAAGTAGGTTACAAGGGGTGGGCCTTTGAAAGTTGCAGCCTGGCTCCTGCTTCCGGGCCTCTCTCTCTGCTTTAAGGCTAGGATGGGAGAAAGGAGAACATAAAGCCCCAGTTTGAATTCTTTTATGGATTTTGGCCCCATCAATAGACATGAAGTTCACATTCCTTTGTGACTTTTTGTCTCAGTAGAAAGTTTTCATTTCCCCAAACATAGCCCATTTTCCCCGACATTTGGTGAGTCTCTGTACCTGTTATACCACAAAGAGCAGAGGAGGTTAGGGTGCCTACTCTTACCCCAGCCGGTGAACAATTACGGAGACAGGGCCCCAATCCTTCTATAGAAGGGGTACATGGACACCTTGAGATCCATAGAGATGGGGAAGAAGAAAGGTAATAAAAGACACCCTAAATCCAAATCCGCTTAGAGGGTGTGGTCTGCCCAGGCCCTTCTCAATTCAAGAAGACTTTTAAAGCTTGCCAATAAACCTTACTTTCACTTTCTGCTGAGCTGTTTTCTTGTCTCTTAATCCTTTAACTGATGGAAGAAAAGAAACCACCTGTTAGCCAGTATCAGCTTCCTGGTCTGTAGGGATGTGAGGATTCCTGTCACACTCTCTCGCCTCCATGAACATAGTTTGCCATCCCTTTTCTATGGTAGACTGAAATCTCCTAAAACTGTAAGAAAAAAATAAATAAAGCCTTCCTCCCTTAAGTGTTTTTTCCCTGTCAGATCAATACAAGGCACAAGTAACTAATACAATTGCCTTCTGCTGTGCCTAGTGTCACTCTGTTTTGAAGAGAATCTCCCCTTCTTCTGTTAAAGCAGGGAATGATACCAGCTTGTCTGATACAATGTACAAGGGGATCTTGAACTCCCAGTAATTCTATTTGCTTCTTATGTATGCTATCAATCAATTCTCCAGTTTTTCATCTTGATCTGCATGTCCTATAGCTCTCAAACCTTCCAGTGGATGGCAGAAGAGGTGTTGGTGCTCAGTGGTAATGAAAAATACCTTTGTTTTTTACAATTGGCTTTTCCCTTGGTGGTAATTCAGTTGCAGCTTTCCCTGTTCTGCTATGTCAGTTATTATTCTTCAATCTGCCTTCCAGCTCTCAGAATGTTGTTTATCTTTCATCTGTTCTCTTTACATCTCCATTGTTTAGGTTTTTCTTTTTTTTTTCGTCAACAACTTTCCTTACTTTTTTGGTGGTTTTAATAGACTCTTAGTAATGGTGGTGATAAACATGGTATTACATATGCCTATTTCCTGATATAAATGGAGAAGCCAGGAAAATGGAAAGGAAACATGGTGGTAAAGGGAAAGAAAGCCCAAGAGAAGGGAATAGTAGGAAACAGATGTTATAAAAGGGGAAAGGGGGTTTTCAGTTTGGAAGGGAGGAAGGAAGGACACACCAGGAATCATGAGGACAAAGGGGAAGAAGACTCTCAAGGGAGGAAGGTTAATAGGAGACAGGTATTATCAAGGCAAAATGGGGAAAACGAAGGTACTTTAACTGGGTAGGGAGGAGGGAGGTTAGACAGGAGAGAGAGGAGAGATAAAGATTAAGAGGGTGTGAAATACCAGAGGGAAATGGATTAGCTCAAAGACCTACTGAAAAATCCACAGACACTATCTGACCATGAGTGCATATGTATACAAAGGCCATATAACAAGGAACACAGTGGCAGACAGGAGAAACCTCCCTTCGGTTGGGGTAGTCCAAGAGACTCCCAAAATACCACAAGCCATTGCCATAGTCCTTGATTATTTCCCCAGACTTGAAGGTAAGACCCTATTGCTGAGACTGGATATGCTTCCGATACAGGACTAGGAGCAATGGAGTTGGAACTGACCTGGAAGCCTCCTCCCTGAATTCTAGCTCTCATAGTTCTAGAGCACACAAGCTGCTAAGGGGAAAAAAATTAATAGTCTAACCCCAGCCTTAAGGCCTAATAATCACAGTAATGACTGGCACAACAAACTATCACAATGCAGTAGTGACACTTTTATCTTGGGAGTAATCAACAGCTATCTCTCAGTGGGAGGGAACTCATTAGTGGCACTATAAACACAGTCAAATACACATAGCTGAAGAGGTCATGGATCCTAGAGAAAACCCTATCTTTGTTATATCTCTAGACAAATAAAATTTCTTACTGTATATTAAATATGGATCCTTATATTTATAGACAGGTATACCATACCCCACTCATCAAAGACGCTTCTTTCTGCAAAAGATGGAGGCTATTACAGAGTTCTACAACTGGTTACACACAGAGAATGTATCTGCAAGAAGCCCACCCAGCCCTAAATGAAACATCTATAGTGGAACTTCTACACCTAAGGCTCATGGAACAATAGCAGAACAGAGCGTAGAGAGAATACTAATGAATCCCTCAATTCTCACCAGCAAAGCTTCCTCATGCAATAGAGTGCCATGCACACAGAAGGCCACACCTATCCAAGGAGTAGAAAATGAGGGACTGCAGAGTACATGTCCTTGGATAGGACTTCTACATTAAACTCACCTATATATGGCTCATATTGCAAGATTGTAAGATTGTTAGTGCATGAACATAAAGAGACAGAGTCTTCAGGCCTCTGGGAACTTAAACAGATGAGCTTACAGCAATGGTGACTGCATGAACAGACCCATGCAGACTCAGACAAAAACCCAGCATGGAACTGGGGAAAACGGGCAGCAGCCCCCAACCTTAGCCAAGAAACTATTGGCAGCTGAGTACTGCTGGTGAAGAAGAGTTGGTCTCCTTTAAAGGAGTAACTCTGGATAGGCTGACTAGACTCCAGTTGATGAACCTGCATGGAGAGACATCTGGATACAAAAACTTGACTCGATAGCCCTTTACATATGACAGAATGCATGAAATCCAGTAGAGGGAGCCATGGATTGGGGTGTGTGTGTGTCTAAATATGATTAAGATTTATCGTATGAAATATACAAAAATTCAATAAAAATATGCAAAAATAAATATGCCTATTGCAATATGACCTTCAATAATATAATAAAGATCTTTAGCCCAGCGTTTAGTTAGTTATTAAGGAATGCTGTTAGCACACCTAAGCCATTGCTTGGCTAGGCTCCAGCCAGCTCAGGTCATTGACTTCAACATTGCAGGGTAGTTGCTCGAGCTGTGCCTTGTAATAGTTTGCTCTATTAGTAATTGAGGGCCCTGCCCAGAAAAAGATGTCCTGGCACTTAAGAAAATATTAGGCCGAAACAGTGGGCCTTCTTAAAGCTTGTGAAAGTACTGTAGATATTACCTTTAATGCATTTTATATTTTCTCCCCTGTTTTTAAGTTATTTATTTTGTCAATACAGAAAGTATGCTATTTCTCAAATGTTACAAACTCATTTTGTTTAAATGATATGGATAAAGTCAAATTCAGAGGTTGGAAAAAATTGGAGATAATTGTAGATTTGGGGACATGATCCTCAAAATGTTTAGGCATACTAGGAAGAACTCTGAAGGCAAAATATAATAAAATTCATGTTAAACTAATTGATATATTTAGCTTAGATAACCGGCTATTAAAGTGACTTTGTAATTACTTTTGGGGGGAGGGGACAGGGTCTCAATATACAACTCTGGCTGCCTTCTACCCTTCAGCCTTCTTGTTTCAGATTCCTAAGGGTGAGGATTAGAGGCATGCGACATCATACCCATCTAGAAATTCCATCTTGGCTGTCACTGAATACAGAGCAAATGAACAGGAGGTTCTAAGACCTACTACAATGAACTCCTTATTTATTTAATATTCTTATTATTTTATGTATGAATTTATTGCCTGCATGTGTGTAAGTGCATCCATGTTGTGAAGTACTGAGGAGGTCAGAAGAGGGCATTGGATCCCCTGAAACTGTAGTTACAGATGATTGTTAGCTACCACATGGGTGCTGAGATTTGAACTCTGCAAGAGCAGCCAGTGCTCTTAACTGCTGAGCCATTTCTCCAGTCCCTGTAATGAACTCTTGACCAATGCCTACTTCTAATCTTTCTCAGCTCCTCAGAAGGAATGTGACCTGAAGAACAGTTTGATAAAAAAAAAAAAAACAGATTTCCTTAAAATCATCCAGTGGAGGAAGTGGAGGGCAGTGAGTAGGTGTGTAAATTAAGCAAGATCAGTCACATGTTGATAATTATTAAAAGTTTGGTGGATTCAGCCTACTTTTAGTTTTGAAAAATTTTACAACAGAGTTTTATAAAGAGGAAGGACTTTGTAAAAAAAGAAAAAGATAGACTTTACTTTTCATATAAGTTTTAGGTTCACAGCAAAACAGCCAAAAAATAAAATAAAATAAAATAAATATAAAAGCCAGGTGTGGTGGCACACACTTTTAATCCCTGAAACTGGAGTTAAGGGGTTGTTAGCCACCATATGGGTGCTGAGAATCAAACCCAGATTCTCTTCAGGAGTAGCCAGTGCTCTTAACTACTGAGCCATCTCTGCAGCCCTGGGTTATCAACCTACAGCCTGCTTCAGTAGACCTTGGACTAGAATCCAGTGATTCTAGACTTGGGTTCAGTTTCTTATCACCCCTACCATTAATTCCTTCCTCTTTCTTATCCTCCTCCTCTTCCTCTTCTTCCTCCTCCTCCTCCTCCTCCTCCTCCTCCTCCTTGTCTTTTTGAAATGGGGTCTTCCTGTTGTCCCAACTGGGCTGGAATTCACTATGTAGACCAGGCTGGACTTGATCTCACAGAGATCTGTTTGCCTCTGCCTCCTGAGTGCTGGGATTAATGGCATGTACCACTATGCCCAGGCCAGTCTTATGTTCTTAACTGATGTTTCAGTATCGTGAAGCTCAGTTGCCTCATGTTTGAAATGAGAAGGCTGGACTGATGACCAAGTCCTTTTCCAGTGCATGCCTGTTCAAGACCATGACTATTAATGGGATGTTCCACCAGCAATGCTGAATGGACCCACTTACTTTCACTAAGTAGAATGGCCATTAATTTTAGTAGGAACAATATTGGTAAGTGTATTAGTCAGTTTTCTGTTGCTGTGATAAAGCACCATGACCAAGGAACTTATAAAAGGAAGAGTTTATTTGAGCTTACGATTGGTGGTTCCAGGGAATTAGAGTCCATTGTGGCGGGAGGCATGGCGGCTGGATCTGGAGCAGGAAGCCGAGGGTCACATCTCGCAAAGAGCACAGGAAGCAGAGAGAGGGCGACTGTAGAACACGAGGCTTGCTAAAACTCACTAAGCCTGCCCCCAGCAACACACTTCCTCTAGCACGGCCAACCCTCCAAGACCTCCAAAAGCAGCGCCACCAACTGGAGACAAATGTCTGAATACCTAGAGCCTATGGGGGACACTCATCCAAACCACCACAGTAAGTTTTGAGAAAAACAATCTGAATATAAGGAATTTGAGACTTTGAGACAGCTTACCATGAAGATGTTTTAATCATGGGGGCAACAGTAATGACAACACACACTAGTGGGCTGGTGTTCTCCCACCTGCTCAGAGTACATTTAAAAATATATTTTATTTATTATATTAATTATTTATTTGTTTATTTATTTACTTAGTCTTTTTGAGACAGGGTCTCTCTGTAGCCCCAGGCTGTCCTGGAACTCACTATGTAGACCAGCTATAGATCCACCTGCCTTTTCCTCCCGAGTGCTGGGATTAAAGGCATGTGCCACCATACCAGGCATTATTATTTTTTATTTTTTTAATGTGTATGAATGTATTGCTTGCATGTAGGTAGATGCACCTGTGTCAGACCATGCCCTCGGAGGTCAGAAGAAGGCGTCAGATCCTCTGGAACTGCAGTTATGGTTGTTGCCTGGCTGCCATGTGGGTGCTGGGAATCAAACCCAGGTCCTCTGAAAGAGTAGCCAGTGCTCTTAACCACTGAGCCATCTCTCCAGAAATGTCATGATACATTTGATATCCCTATGGGTGGAGATTATTACTGCTTCCATTTTTAAAAGTGTGGTTAAATGACTTACCCAACAAGAGCAAGTAAATAGCTGAGCTGGTATTTCAATCAGTTAGTTACTTACTTTTAACTCCAGTTCTCAGATTCTTTCAATTGTACCATGATAGTTTCAGTTTACATGAGGAGAGATTCCTGATGCTCAGGCTAGACAGAATAGTCATCCACCGGCTAGAGGATGACCTTTCCATTTGAGAGAAGGCTTCATATTTTCAAAGGATGTCCTTTTGATTTTGACTTGCTTGTATTTTCCAGTAAAGACACAGTGCAGCCTAGAGCTCTATAGCACATACAACAACTGAAAGAATGTGAAGGGGGCACTCCATCTCTGGTTATAATGATGGCTACATTGGACTTATTTGCCATAAAATCTCATGAACGTCACAGCATTGACAGGTTCTGTTTTTCTATTGTTAGCTCCAGGGGGAATTTCCACATTATTTTTGAATTGTTAACCACTACTGTGCCTCTGCAACTCAAGTGAATGAATGAAGGATGCTTCCATCCATAAAAACTACCCTTGGGCCAGCGAGATGGCTCAGTCCATAAAGGTGCTTGCCGCCAACTTCAACAACCCAAGTTCAATCCCCAGGGCTCCTGTGGTAGAAATAGAAAACTGGCTCCTGCAAGTTGTCCTCTGACATCCACAGAGTGCTGTGGTATGCATGCAACAATGTATAGACACACAAAACATACAACAATGTAATAAAACTAGACTTGATGTCTGGATACATGTTATAACACTGGAGAACTACAGGTTAGACAGTTTTTTCAGTTACAATTTCAGAGAGGTTTTGCATTTTAACTATGGAAAATTGCAGGATGTGCAAAGAGAAAAATGATATCGGGGCTGGAGAGATGGCCTAGCAGTTAAGAGAGCTGACTCCTCTTGCAGAGGACCCGGGTTCGATCCCCAGCACCCATATGGCAGCTGAGAACCATCTTTAACTCCAGTTCCAGGAGAACTCCAGTTCCAGGGGAATCCGACACCCTCTTCTGACCTCCGCGGCATTGCACGACAGGGGTGCACAAACCTGCATGCAGACAGTACATTTATACACATAAGAAAAAAAAAAAGAAAAATGATATCATGAACACCACCATAGTCGTCGCTTATTTAATTATTTATATGTGTGTGTGTGTGTGTGTGTGTGTGTGTGCATCACAGCATTATATGCACAGAATGTATGTGGAGGTTGGAGTAAACTTGCAGGAATCATTCTTTCCTTCCACCATGTGTGTCCCAGAGGTTGAACTCGGGTCCTCAGACTTGGCAGCAAGCACTTACCCAATGAGCCACCTCAGCCTTGCCGGCCCCATTATCTGGCTTGAATAGTGACACAGCCAGTTTCCTGCATTGATGCACCCTCATCCACCACCCTGGCACTCCCTGTCATGTGCATTCTAAGTATTGCATGACTGATTTCATTCAGGACATGTTTGGGTGATAAAACTTTCCTAAGTGGCAAAAATTAATAACATACTGAAAATTTTAACTAGAAAGATAAAACAAAATGATTTTGAAATACATTCAATAGACACATTGCAAATTTTATCTTTTTGTGCTGAGACCAAATAACAGATTTGAAAGTAATTTCTTTTTTTGGAATGCTTTATAACTGACAAAGCACTATCAAATGGATTTTACATTTGATGGTCACAAACATGCAGATTAAACAAGATCATAGCCAATTTTAAAGATACATGAGTCAGGCTCAGAATCTGCATATCCACTGTCAACCATAGATTGGAATTTAAACTTGTCCGAAGCTTAAGTCACTGTCTTCTTTGTTCTATTCCCTGGAAGCAAAATCTTAATGAAGCCTCAAATTTGTATGAAGCTATGATTATTAAGTGTCCTTTGTCATGAATGGTAGAATACCAACAAGCCTAGGTAAAAAGGGACTTTGTAATCTCAGGAACTAGAGTGCAGACATAGGCCATGCTCTGCAACTAGGTGCTCAGACAGACAATACAGTTGGGAATCAACCCCTCGATTTCCCATTCTCTGACAAAGTATTTTCATGGGTGAAAAAGTCAGCGATACCTTCAGGCTTACCATTCTATCAGGACACCAACTCCAGCTGGTTGTACTGTTTATCCCTGAATTATGAATGAGATTAGCTTTGCCTGGACAGTGCTCATTAAAAATGGCAAAAACGGGGCTGAAGAAATGGTTCAGTGCTTAAGAGCACACATTGCTCTTGCACAGGACCTGGGTTCACTTCCTAGTACCCACATGGTGGCTCACTCTAGGTCCAGAGAATCCATT
Organism: Rhizomys pruinosus; assembly: GCA_009823505.1. Taxonomy (NCBI): domain Eukaryota; kingdom Metazoa; phylum Chordata; class Mammalia; order Rodentia; family Spalacidae; genus Rhizomys; species Rhizomys pruinosus. The sequence goes on along the minus strand of VZQC01012745.1, from coordinate 32,269 downwards.
GTCGTCTTCTGGCCTCTACTGGAACCAGGCACCCACATGGCATTCATACATACATGCAAACAAAGCACTAATACACATAAAATTAAAATTAAAGATGAGGAAAAGGTGTATCCCAAAGGGGAATTCTAGCACCAGTGTAAATAAAGGGAAATGAATACGGGCTAGATCAAAGGTTGAAGGTATCTTTGGCTCAGTCTATATGAGATATACAGAAAAATCTACTGGAAAGGGGCTGTCACAGTTCTTGTAGTTAATTACTCTGCCCAGTTTTAAGTCTTAATGGGGAGGTGACAATATACTTGCTTAAAGCTTAAGGGCCAATATGTTTTCATGTTTTTTTACTGGATTATTATAAACTGAAGGACACTTTTTTGTTTACAAAGTATTATTATTATTGTTATTATTATTGTTGTTGTTATTATTTATTGAGACAGGGTCTCCCTGTAGGCACAGCTGGCCTGGAAAGCACTACATAGATCAGGTTGATCTTGCTCTCACAGAGACCTGCCTTCCTGAGTGCTGGGATTAAAGGCATGTACCATCACACCCACCTTTTATTTTTTTAATTTTTTAATGTTTTAGTTTTGTTAATAAATGAAAATGCTAAGTTAAATTCAACACAGAGAAATGGAGTCCACTCTGGACAGCCTGTACTTCAGTATTTCTTAAACCACATCCACAAAACCCTAAAAGTATTCCACCAAAGGATTGGAAGATGCTCAGCTCCAGCAGGCCCATGGAGCACACAAAGAGGCCACAAGGGTTAGGCATTCCCCAGTCACTGTCTACACCCCTTCAGACAGAGGCAACCTGATGCCAGGTGCACCTTTTCACTCTTCACCTTGTCACAGAATGGGACACCTGAGAACACATTTCACCTGGGCCGCTCTCCTGAATGCTTACGAGGAGGTCACAGTAAATATGCAACACATACTAACCCCATTTCACACAGGTCCACATATGGATTATTGGCTAGTGTTACAGCTCAGTGCAGGGCATCTGACTTGCACGTGCAAGGCCCTGGGTTCCAACCATAGAATCACAAAGAAAAAAAGGGATATAGTGAGTACACAGCTTCCATTTTCTCAGCTATTACAGAGAGAAAAGGTGGAGACTGGCACACAGGAAGAAAGGCATCAATGGTGAGGCACAGACAGGACACCGGGGCTATTACTGCCAAATCAGTAATCTGTAATAAGCTCTCTGCACAGCCAACAGGAGTCCCAGGACAGCACCAAGCCTCAGTCATGCTTCCTAAGTTACATCCTTCTCAGCAGACATTACATGGACCATTGGATTTAGCTGAGAGCAAAACACTTGCCTAGCAAACAAAAGCCCTGGGTTTGGTCTCTAGAACTAGAAAAAATAAAAACAGCCAACAAAATGATTTCTGCTTTTTAAGTTTGGAGACCTAAAGGGAAATCCACTGAACTAGGTAGGACAGCATCACCTCCCAGCAGGACCTGGAACTGCCAGGATGTGCCGGTAAGTGCTGCTGTAAGGCTAAAGCAGAGGGCAGGCTCTCACTGGTACAGATGGGTGCACCGTGAATACAACACACCCTCACCTACAGATGAAGCAGGAGTGTGGAGCGCCCTGTGAGCCATCCCCTGCTAGGGCAGTCCTCTGGCCGCCACCACGTACCTTTGGCATGAAAGTTCCAGCCCCTGCGCCAGTACTCTGGCAGTTGGACCTGCTGCTGCTGCCCCAGGCTGCACACTTCGCTGTAGAACTGTCGCTCAACGTGCACACAGGCAGTTGGGATAGTGCCAGCCATGCCCTCGGCCCCAAAGAAGCCATTCACCTCAGGTGAGGCCAGCAGGATCTGGTACTCGGCCCGTGTGCCCAAGACCAGGTCCATGTAGGCCTATGTCAGATTGAAGTAGCCAGTGGTGAGAAAGATCTTAGCTCAGCCTCAGTCAGCAGGGTCTCAGTAACTATCTCATCTATCTGAATCTCAAAGGGCTTCATCTGGATCAGCGGATAAATCCAAGTGTCAGGCGCTGGCCTCCAGTCCCAGGCAGCAGCAGCCTCTTCCTGGTTCAACAGGGAGTTGCCATGAAAGGTCTGCGCATGCAGCATCTGCTGCCCGGTCCTGACTGAGGATCACGTCCATGACTCGCTTGTTGGCTGCTTTGCAGTATGCAGCCCTGTCACCTTTGTAAGGATGTACCATCCCATCCACCACTTGTACTGTGTCGTCCCCCTGCAACTGCAGGGACACACTGTGTCCACCAGCTCTGTGAAGAAGTCTGTGATCTCTGCACAGTCTTGCAAGAACATGTGTTGGTGGTTGGTGAAGTAGGAGTCGCTCAGGTTTGCTCCGCTCAAGATGTCATTGTTGTCAAAGAGATACACCTTGATGTGGAGGCCAGTCATCTCATTGAAGCACTCAGGGATAAGGGGCCGAAGGAGCCCTTGGAGGTTTGGTGTGTGGATGGTGTGTGGAAGAGGGAGACCAGAAGGTACTCAGGAAACCTCTGCAGGAGCGGGAGCAGCATGGTGTGAGAGTTCTTCCTGTCTCTTGAGCCCTGAGTGAAATCCAGGAGAATGGAGACCTTGAGATCAGAAGGAAACTTTGCTTGCAGTGACTTTTCTAGGGTGCTTTCCAGGCAATCCACCAGTTCCTGTTCCAAAGGACCTGTCCCCAGATAGAGGGACACCATCACGACCCGCCTCTTGGCTACTTGTATCTGCCCCTTCATAAGCTCGGACAATTCAGGGGGATGGCTGGGGACAGCATGGGAGCCAGTAACAGCCATGGCGACCTCCAGCACCTTCGCTCCGGGTTCCGGCCCAGGCGGTTGGAGAGGCGGCCAAGGAGCAAGGCCAGCCTGGGCTGGCAGGCAGGAAACCCCCAGCTTTTATTTTTTTAACGTACATTATTTTATACAGTTTGGTAACTACAGGTCTGAAAGTAAAAGAAACCTGTGTGTTTGTGGGTGATAGGCCTTTGGCTTGGGGGTTACCTCATGATACTTCTCACTAGTGGCATCCTAACTCTACCAGTGGGACCAGAGCACAGGGCTCACAGGGTGTTTGGTAAAGACCTAGCACTGAAGGCAGCTCCACTTAAGAAAGACAACCAAGTCCCAAAGGGATGGCAGGCATATTATCTCTGCTTATGAGATAAATAGGGGACCTAATCCAATGAGAAAAATCAATGAAGCAGAAGGACATTATGATGGCTGGTGTGAGCCAAGTCAACTGAGTCTGAGCAGAGGCAACACTCTGCAGTGCTTTGAAAGGAAAAGGAAAAAGTAATTAAAAAATCATAAGCTGAAGATGTTAAAACCTATGATATATGTGGCATGCATATATACATATTTTGGAGTGATGCATATTAGAAGGAATAATAATAACAACAACAGAAAGACTGGGTCAAAGAACTGACTGAAATGGTGAACTGCTGGAAACAGTAAACTTCTGCATCGAGAATTTTGAGAGAGACTGAGAAAAAGATGGAAAACTGCCGCAGACCGACCCAGCCGGGGGTCCTCAGACTGCAGGAATCAGGGTCTTGGAAGGAGGGCACAGGTTTGGCGAAAATTAGACAGACATGACACCAGAGTGGTTTTGAATCTGGTGCGTTTTACTAAGAGCAAATCAATGATTATATACCACAGAGCAGGGAAAACGGATCAGGATTAGCACATTTCCCAGGAACAATAGACCCATTGCTAAGGAATTCACACCTGGGTTTCCAAGGACAACAAGCCAATTAAATTTACACATCAATCAGAAGCACTTACCCATAGTATATTGCTCACGCCGTCTTGGCAGGGGAGATAAGAAGCAAACAGTGGTCATAAAACCACAAACTATGAATAGTTTATTTTGTGAGATGTGAGACACTGTTTTTTTTTTTGAAGTTTTAATTTGGTTTCTTTCCATCCTCCCTGGTGCCCGATCCCGTCCTCCCAAGGCCATTTGTTATCTTTAGGCTGTAATTCAAGCCATGGCCTGGGAGAGCCTTTTAATTAGTTTTGTTTTTCTACATCACTTTTCCTTAAAGGAGAAGCCCGCCACATGCCTCTGACCAAGTATTGTATTTTATCATGCATAACTGTAACTAAGATTTCTATTTTACTAATTCTATCAGGTGTAGCTCCTTGCTTAAGGGATTGAGCTTTTATTTTTATTAAGTTTAGAAAAACACTTTTGTTATTTGTAACTGACCTATGATATCACTCAGTGTAATGTTTTTCGTTCATAATATCTTTGTAGGGGCTTTTAGGACAAAGGGGCCTTTAGATAATGTTTCTCTGTATGATTTTGCTTAGGTTCGCAGATATCCATGCACGTTGTGTAAGTCAGATGTTAGTGGGTGGAAGCTACTGTTCACCTGATTTATTTCCAGACACATTTAACTGCCCCTTGTTCTGGAACTGAAATCGTGCTGTTCTCAGAAAAAGAATCAAAAGACAATATGCAAAGCCCAATACCCAGGAAGCGTAACATCTTTATAGCGCGTCGTGATCTTGGAGGCTAAAGCCGAGCACTCTGCCAGGGACCTCCAGGGAGCTTAGCCTCAGAGGGCACGAATCTCCCGTCTGCTATCATGACTTTCGTCATTGCTCACACAGATGACACTGGAGTTGGTGTGGCAGAAAACATGTTTGGCAGAAAAGGAAAAAGGAGGAGGCCCCAAAGTCCTCAACCCGTTATCATTTGAGTATAAAGGCAGTGGAAAGCCATGCATGCAGGACTCTAGCCCCTCTTTGTGCTCAAGAACACCCCCTGTCCTGGATCTTTTCCACCAGTATGCAGACTGCTATTTCATTGTTTTAAGTCAGATATAATTCACATACCAAAAAATTCACTCTTATGTGAAATCTGATGTTTTTAGTATAGTCCTGAAGTTATGCCAGCATCATCACAAACTATTTCAAGAACATCATCAACCTCAAAAGAAACCTTGTACCTTTTAACACACGCTTATTGTTGTCTCTCATATTACAGAATATTCGTCTGTTTCATTTAACTACTATACTTTCAGCTTTTAGAACCATGCCTGGTATATTTACTAGACAATATGTATTTGTTGAACACATGGATAAACCATTACCTATATAAGGATGAATTCAGAAAATGTACCATTGAGATATATTCCTTAGCTAACTACTCAAAGATCTGTGGCCAGAAAATGAAAAAAAAAATCATAATCAAACATCCCAGAGTAAGAGAACTCGTGGTTAGAAATGTATGAAATGACTGCCTTATGCTTAAAAATTGAAAGGAATGTTGAAGCAGATAATCTGTCATGGAAGAAAGAAGAAAACTCATATTTGGGATAAAGGTAACATTATAATGTTAAAATGTAGCTAATAAAAATGTGTTGTTTTAGGGGCCGGAGCAATGGATCAGCAGTTATGAGCATTGACTGCTCTTGCAGAGGATCCGAGTTTGATTTCTAGCACCCACGTGATGACTAACAATCATCCATGTAACTCCAGTTCCAGAGAATCTGATGCCTTCTTCTTATCTCCGTGGGCATTGAATGACACAAATGCACTTACAGACATGCAGGCAATGCACTCATACACATAAAATAAAAAAAAATAATGAAAAATTTAAAATAATGTTACACACACACACACACACACACACACATATATATATATATATATGAAATAGAGAAAAAACCAGGCATGGTGACACATCTGTAATCCCAGCACTTGTGAGGTAGAGCAGGAGGATTTCAAAGCCATCCCTGGCTACATAGTGAGTTGGAGGCCAGCCTGGGCATGAGACCGTGTCTGAAAAAAAAAGTATAACAGCAAAAATCTACCAAATGCAAATAAAACAAAAAGAAAATAGCTGAAAAACATACCAAAGCAATCTCTAATAACAGGTCTGTTGTAACCTGAAGGGTGTGTAAAGAGAGGGAGAATTCAGCCCTCAATGTCACTCAAATTTGTTTCGCAATAAGTATGTAAAACATTTATAATAAAAATGTAAACTTGGGTCTGGAGAGATGGCCTAGCAGTTAAGAGCACCGACTGCTCTTGCAGAGGACCCGGGTTCAATCCCCAGCACCCACATGGCGGCTGAGAACAGTCTTTAACTCCAGTTCCAGGGGAATCCGATGCCCTCTTCTGACCTCCACAGCATTGCATGACACGGGTGCACAAACCTACATGCAGACAGTACATTCATATACATAAAAAATAAATAAAATTAAAAAAAATGTAAACCAGAAAGACTAAGAATGTTTAGCATTCATTAGAACTAATCTAGAATTTGTATCTACCAAATAAACCAAGCATTGTTCTAAAAGATGAAGATACATTGGTAAATATGATGGCAATAAAACATAAACCAAAAAGGTATTAAAGAAAGCAAAGCATGGGAAGTCCTCCATCTTCTGGTGTCTTCTTCAGTCTCCTTCTTCAGGGATTTAAAATTTTCACTATAGATATTTTTAGTATCTTTGGTAAGGTTTGTTCATAGGTATTTTTTTTTTGAGGCTTTGGTAAGGTTTGTTCATAGGTATTTTATTTTTTTGAGGCTATTGTGAATGGGAAGGTCTCCTTGTATTCTTTCTCCAATTCCTTGTTATTGGCATAAAGAAATGCTACCAAATTTTCTAAGTTAATTTTGTATCCTGCCACTTAACTGAAACTGTTAATCATTTCTAGGAGTTCTCTGGTGGAGTTTTTCGTGTAAACTATCATGTCATCTGTAAAAAAGGATAACATGACTTCCTTATTCCAATAAGTATTCCTTTAATTTCCTTTCCTTGTCATATTGCTCTAGCAAGTGTTTCAATCACTATATTGAAAAGGCTCTGGGATGGGGGCAGCTTTGCCAGGTTCCTGACTTTAAGGGGAATGCTTCTAATTTTTCCCCATTTAGAATAATGTTGGCTATGGGTTTGTTATATATGGCTTTAATTATGTTGGGGAATGTTCCCTCCGGTCCAAATCCCTATAGGACTTTAAACATGAAAGCATGTTGAATTTTGTCAAAAGCCTTTTCCATATCAATTGAGATGACCATGTGGTTTTTGTCTTTTAGTCCATTTATGTGCTTTATGACATTTATTGATTTATGTATGTTGAACCATCCCTGCATCTCTGGTATGAATCTAAGTTGGTCATGATGGAAAATCTTTCTGATGTGTCCCTGTACATGGTTTGCAAGTGTTTTGTTGAGAATTTTGCATTTTTGTTCTTTAATGAAATGGGTCTATAGTTTCCTTTTAGGGTTGTATCTTTACCTGGTTTTGGTATTAAAGTGATGCTGGCTTCATAGAAGGAATTTGGGAAAGTTCCCTGTTTCTATCTTCTTGAATAATTTGAGTAACAATGGCTGTAGGTCCTCTTTAAATGCCTTATAGAATTCTGCCCTGAATCCATCTGGGCCTGGGCTTTTTTTAGTTGGGAGGTTTTTTATTACAGTTTCAATTTCCTCATATATTGGGTATGTTTAAGCTGTCAATCTCTTCTTGGTTAAGTTTTGGTGATTTCCATGATTTCAGATATTCATCCATTTCATTAGGTTAACAAATTTAGCAGAGTATAGGTTTTTAAAGTATTCTGGTATGGTTGTCTGGATCTCTTCATTTTCTGTTGTGATGATCCCCTTTTCATCTCTAATTTTGTTGATTTGGAGTTGCTTTTTCTTTCTTTTGGTCAACTGGGCTATCTATCTTGTTTATCCTTTCAAAGAACCAGCTCTTAGATTCATTGATTATTTTTTGCATTGTTTTCTTTGTTTATATTTTATTGATTTCCACTTTGGTTTTATTCCTGTCTATTGGGTTTAGGATTCATTTGTTGTTGTTTCTCAAGTGTTTCTACTTGTAGTTTTAGGTCATTTCTTTGTGCTCTTTCTGTTTTCTATTTTTAAAATACTTTTATTGATGAATTGTATATTTCATTCATTATCTTTCAGTCCAATTTAGATACATTCCCCTCTCCCTGCCCCTGCTCCACCCCTGTTCATGCCTTCTGCCATACATGTCTTGCATCTTTCTCTCAGTCTTTCCAAAGTTTATCACTGCAGAGCCTTTTCGTTTGGGGCAGAGTTTAACTGTATCATTCAGTTCTTTAACCCAGTTTTTATGTTGTTGTTTTCCCCTCCCCTTTGTATTGCTCCAACATATGCCTACATAATCATCACATATGCATCAAAATTATGACCTCTGGGAATAAACTGTATGTTAATTCCAAAATATGTTTAGGAATTCACATTTTCCTCCTTTAATTTTATATTACTCTAAAATATGAATACATACCTTCCACCCATATACGGTAATTACAGAGTCTGAAAATAAGTGATCAATTCTAGAGCCTGTTAAGAGATTTACATTACAAAAACACAGTTGCTTTCAGATAAAAAGAAATATAATAATGTTGTCCAGGTTGCCTTTCTTTTTAAAATTTTTTTTAAATTTTATTTATTTTTGTATGTGTATGAATGTACTGACTGCATGCAGGTCTGTGCACCCGTGTCGTGCAATGCCGCGGAGGTCAGAACAGGGTGTTGGATTCCCCTGGAACTGGAGTTAAAGATGGCTCTCAGCCTCCATGTGGGTGTTGGGGATAGAACCCGGGTCCTCTGCAAGAGCAGTCGGTGCTCTTAACCACTAGGCTATCTCTCCAGCCCTGTTCAGCTTGCCTTTCAACTGGGGATTTGGTGTTAGCATCCACAAATGAGGGAAACCATTCACCATTTGTTTTTCTGGGACTGTGAAAAATTATTTTCTTATGCCTATGCCTTGTAGGTTACTACAAACTTTTTCTTCTATCACCTTCAGGTTTCAGGTTTCATGTTGAGATCTTTGATACACTTGGAGTGTTTTTTAAACATTTTTTAAAATTTTATTTATTCATTATGTGTATGAATGTACTGTCTGTATGCAGGTCTGTGCACCCGTGTCATGCAATGCTGTGGCAGAGGTCAGAACAGGGTGTTGGATTCCCCTGGAACTGGAGTTAAAGATGGCTCTCAGCCTCCATGTGGGTGTTGGGGATAGAACCTGGGTCCTCTGTAAGAGCAGTCGGCGCTCCTAACCACTAGGCCATCTCTCCAGCCCCCCCCAGCAAGCTTTTCAAGCACTATGTTGAAGAAGAATGGTGATAGGGGGCAGCCTTGCCAGGTTCCCACCTGTGGTTGTTTGAGTGAGAATGTTCTCCATAGGCTCTAAGTATTCAGACATTTTGTCCCCAGTTGCTGGCACTGTTTTGGGAAATCTTAGAAGGTGTGGCCATGCTGGAGGAAGTACATCACTGGAGGCGGGCTTAGTGAGTTCAAAAACACTTGCAGGCTCCAGCTGTCTCTCTCTCTCTCTCTACTTCCTGTGCTCATTGGAGGATCTAAACCTTGGCTTTCTGTTCTAGCCCTGGACACCATGACTCCTCACCACAATGGACTCCTAATTCTCTGGAACTATCAACTGTAAGCTTAAATAAACTCTTCCTTTTATAAGTTCTCTTCATTATGGTGGTTTTATCACAGCAACAGAAAAGTGACTAATACAGTATTTGGTACCAGAGAGAGGGCTGTTGGCTGTGAAGAACCTGACCATATGAGTGTTTGGAAAAATGTGGAAGACTTTGGAACTTTGGAATAGAAAAGCTGTTGGCCACTGTAAGCAGAGTATAATAGCCCGTTAATAGCCCATTCTATTAGAAGCCTGGAAGAAAACATTGCCACAAAAAATGTAGTTCCAGAGGAAAATAAAGACAGACAGCAACTGGGATATTTTGGCAAAGAGTCTGGCTGCAGTTTGCCCACCGCCCAAATGCATGCCTGATGGTAAGTTGAAAAGCAATGGACTAATGTCTTTGGCAGAGGATATTTCAAGACAGCCTAATATAGAAATGGTTGTGTGGCTATTAATGGTGAATATTGTGCAGATCTACAGTGAAAAAGAGCAGATGGGGCAGAAAGACATGCAGAATGTACAGCTTGGATCTGAAAATTACACTAGGAAGATTAATGGTGGAGCCAAGGCATGTCCTGAAGGAGAGGCTACCTTCGATAAGGAGATTAAAGTGATTAAGGAGAGGCCTAGATATTTACAAGTCAACAAAGGGAAAAGTGAGATTAAAGTGATTAAGGAGGGGCCTCAAAATTTACAAGTAAACAACAGAAACAGTACTTTCAGGGCAAGACCACACCTAGCTAAGCGTCCAGCTTTTGTAAGGAAAATACTGAAAGGGCAGAGAAAAGTTGTGAATGTGGTTGAAGTTGGACAGAGTCCATTCCAAACTTGCAGCCAAACTTGGCAGTTTCATTCACGTGATGCTGGCTTTAGAGGCATGAAAGATGCAAGATTGAAGGGGTGATCAGTTCTTCCTCTGCAGTTTCAGAGAGTTGCCAAGGCCAGGCAGAGTGCAGCAGGGGCATCCCTGAAAAAAGAAGGCCCTGATAGGTCATTTTGTAAAGCTGTGAATGTGATGCCTACAGAGACCCCAAGAAGACATTCGAGATGCCAGAGCTGTGAGATATTTGCCAAGGAGAGCTGCATATAGGGAGTGGTACCACCCTAAGGAAGAGATGTATGCTGCAAGCAAAGCTGGAAGAGCTGAGCCATCTAAGCCCTTTGGAAGTAAAATCCCAGAAGTTGCACATGGAACTACTGGACTTGGTGTTTGCCCTGCTGGTTTTTGGTCTTGTTTTGGTCCAGTATTTCCTCACTATGCCTCTATTCCTCCCTTTTGGAATGGTAATGTGTATTTGGTTCCACTGTATGTTGGGAGTATGTAATTTGTCTTTTGATTTTACAGGAGCTTACAGTTAGAGATTAGCCTGGGACTCAGAAGAGACTTTGGGGGCTGGAGAGATGGCCTAGTGGTTAAGAGCGCCGACTGCTCTTTCAGAGGACCTGGGTTCAATCCCCAGCACCCACATGGCGGCTGAGAACCGTCTGTAACTCCAGTTCCAGGAGAACTCCAGTTCTAGGGGAATCCGACACCCTCTTCTGACCTCCAGGCATTGCACGACACGGGTGCACAAACCTACATGCAGACAGTACATTCATACATATAACAAAATAAATAAAGAAATAAAATAAAAAAAAAGAAGAGACTTTGGACTGTAGACTTTTGAATAGAATTGAGACTGGTAAAGACTATGGGGACTTTTAAGGTTGGACTAAATGCATTTTGCATTTTATATGATCATGAGCCTATGGGGGCCAGGGAGTGGAATGTGGTGGTTTGAGTGAGAGTGTTCCCCGTAGGCATTAAGTATTCAGACATTCTGTCCCCAGTTGGTGGCACTGTTTTGGAAGATCTTAGAAGGTGTGGCCATGCTGGAGGAAGTACATCACTGGGGGCAGGCTTAGTGAGTTCACCAACCCTTGCAGGCTCCAGTTGTCTTTCTCTCTACTTCCTGTGCTCATTGGAGGATGTGAACCTCGGCTTTCTGCTCCAGCCCCAGCCACCATGCCTCCCGCCACAGTGGACTCTTAATTCCCTGGAA
>VZQC01012742.1:771556-792610 GCA_009823505.1 Rhizomys pruinosus | reverse complement strand
GCATGTACCCTCAAGACTCACCCCACTGCAGAGATAAGTGCATGGCCATGTTTATTTCAGCTCTCTTCACAACAGCAAGGAGCTGGAACCAACCTAAATGCCCCTCAACTGATGAGTGGATAGAGAAAATGTGGTACATCTACACAAAGGAGTACTATGCAGCAGTAAAGATGACATCATGAGCTTTGCAGGAAAATGGGTGGAGCTAGAGGACATCATGCTGAGTGAAGTAACACAGTCACAGTAAAACAAACGATGAATGGTATCCCTCATCTGTGGATGCTAGTGCCAATTACATAGTTGTAAGTATTTCTTGTGTATGGCCCCCTGAGCTTTTGTCCAAAGCAGTTGGGAGTGATGCGTATTGGAAACAACAACAGAAAGGGCTGCATTGAAGAACTGACTGAAACGATGAACTTCTGCTCAAAACAGTCAACTTCCTCATGGAGAATATTGAGAAAGACTGAGAAAGAGATGAAAGGCATGTTTGGCAGAATGCATGAGCTCTGGTGGGGTGGGGTAATGGTGGGGGACATGGGTCTAGAGTTGTTAAAAAAATAAAAATAATAAATTTATTAAAAAAAAGAAGTCATACAATTAGAAGATAAAAATAATGGAGCCACAAGAAACGTTTTCCAAACTATGCTTAATGAAATATTTTAAATTTTAGAATTCATAAATCATTTCATTCATTGAAGTGGTAATTACAAGGTTCTAGAGAATACTACTTTCGAGATATGGGTGTGAATATCTAATATGGGGTGAGGGGTCCAGGAAGCTTGAGATAGTTAAAATAGCTATGTGTCTTACTCATGTCAGGGTGTGCATAACAAATTTGTTTTCCAAGAGGGGAGTCCAAAGATGTGAATGATTTGGGGCCTAGACAAGAAAGGGTCACCCTAATCACTGCATTCACTTCAAGTATCCTTGATTCTGTTGTTATTATAATAGTGTAGAGAAAAGTGTGTACTGACAGTGTGACATATTCTACCAATAGTTCCTGATTACTAGTCAGGTTAGTACCATGTCTTATTGCAGTTCAAAAGTCGAATAAACCTACCATGACCTAAGGCCAGCTCCATTATGAGTATTTGGTGACTGGGATCACTTTAGATCTACCTAATCTATCAATTGATAATACTGATAAAGCTTTAGTTGGTGACTGTCCACCATCAAGGAAAAGTCAGATGTGACATATTTATAGTATGTAAGAAAGCTCTGTTGGTCAAATACATTGTCTAATGAACTGAGACTCATCCACCTATGAGAGAAATAACAGTGACAGTCACTTTTGAATAAACCAAAATTCATGTGTTTAATATTCAATGAACCTGGAAGAAGGTGCAGCCATTCCTGAGACAAGTAGTCATCTCTACAAAGGAAACAGAAATTTATTGAGAGAACGAGATAAAGAACTAGTTCACAGATGCACATGCACAAAACTCTGCACACAGCCCTACTTGTGTTTAAGACAGCAAAGAGGAAAGAGAAATTTCAGCTTATTGAACAGTATATTTAATTTGTAATGATTAGCACAGCATATAATACCGGTGCAGTAGTGGTGTTTTGTTTTGTTTTGTTTTGTTTTGTTTGGAACAATCAATGGCTACCTAATTGGAATTAAAGCCCACTGCATGGGAGGAAACTCATGTGTGGTATTGTAAATATAGCCAAATACACATGAATGGAGTGGTCATAGATCTTAGAGAAATACCCAAGGATGTCACATCCCTAGACTAATATAACTTCTTACTAAATACAAAATATATATCTTTATCTTTATATTTACAGACAAGTATCCCAGTCACCACTCATCAAAGTAGATTCTTTTGCATCATATAGAGATTATTAGAGTAACACAACTGGTCACACACAGACAATGTATGTGAATTGCCCAAGCAGATGTGGCACATCTACAATGCACCCTCATTATGTGAGACTCAAACAACATAGAACAAGGCTCCAAGAGAACACTAATGAATCTCTTAACTGTCATTAATGAACTTCTCTCATGCAACAAGGGGCTAGGAACATGAAAGGTCATAATCAGCCTAACCATGGAGATTAGGAGTCTGCAAAGTGTGGTTACATAGACAAGCCTCCTATATTACGCTTCACTCACCAAGGGCTCAGTGACCACTGTAGAAAAGAGAGCAGACAGATTGTAAGACCCAGGAAGGTGGTCCATGACCATATGGAAGTAGAATCCTACAGGCTCCTGGATCTCTGCTCATATGAATCTATGACAGTTTTGTCAGCATGCACAAGACCCATGCAAAATCATGGAGACAAAAACCCAGCATGGAAGTGGGGAAATGGACAACAGAACCCAAACTTATCTGAAGAAGAAATGTTGGCAGCTGATTACTGTTGGAAGAGGAAATGTTGGTCTTCTTATAGAAAGGGCTATGGAGAAGCTGACTAGAGCTCAGTGGGTGAACTTACACTGAGGAACTTCTAGGGAAACTAATTTGGGACAGTAGACTTTTTTTTTGGCATTTTTGAGACAGGGTCTTTCTTTTAGTACCAGCTGTCCTGAGCTTGCTCTGTAGACCAGGCTGGCCTTGAACTCACAGAGATCCGCCTGCCTCTGCCTTCCAAGTGCTGAGTTTAAAGGCGAGCACCACCACACCCAGCGGGACAGCAGACTTTAACACAGATGACAGAATGTATGAATTCCAATGGTGAGGGGCTGTAGGAGGGTGCAGATGGGAAAGGGGGTATAAAGGTGATTAAGATCGATTGAGATGTTCCTTATGAAATAAACACAAATTAAATAATTTTTTAAAGGTGTTGGGATTAAAAAAATAATTTATTCAGTGAGCTCTGGTCTCTAACAAGGGTTCTCCCCATCTTTACTGCAGTTGACTGCTACAGAAATGTACTGATGGAAATCCAACACCTTGTGTGTCTTCCATGGAAACAACTTAACAATGAGGCAGCTTCTGAAAGATGCCAAATAAGCTACCTGGACTTCAGAAAACAAGTCAGACCTGGAGAATGAGAGCGAAGTTTTATAATTAATACAAGACAGTGCAATGGAGCAGTAGGATGGAAACAGATGGAGGAGAATGCAAGCTCAAACATTTAGTATATCCAGTATTTAGAGCTATTAAATTAAAGGAGTTATACAATATGCAGACAGGAGATATCCAGGAAGGAGATTCAGACCATGAAAAGATAAAGACTATGAATCACTGTCCAAATATAAGAGAAAAGGTGTGAAGAACTGCAAGTAATCGGATAGGTTTATAACAGCTGATTGTTTAGGTAAAAGTAAAAGAAGGCAAGGAATCCCTATATTTGAAAGGTAAAGGTAACTGCTTACCTTGAAGAGGTAGGTCACTGGATTCTGGGGGAAAATGTAACAAGTGCAAAGAGAGATATTGCAAAGAGAGGAAAGCAGACAGTTGACACTTTCAGCACATCCCTGTGGGAAGCAAGTGATTTCATCTCTGCCATGGGCTCTCCAAATATAGTGTGGCTTTACTTTAATGCATATGGTTATTAGTTTGAGATATTTTTATCATTAGATAATTCTCAAAATCATCTTAGTGATAACCAGCCGTACTTCAAGGTAATTTTTATTTAAATTTAAGCTGTGCACTGTACTTTGAATAATGTTCATTAAATATTTTACCATATTCATTTACTTTCTAGCTCAGTCAATTGACGCTCAGTTATGAAACACACATACATACCTCTATAGCAAATGTGTGGCAAAACATTGAGATAAAGAGAAAGAAAAATCATTTCTATACAGAAAATTGTGGTAGATGTAGAGCTCCAAGATCCACTAATATTTATATTAGTGTAATTAGTTAGAACACAAATCACATAAGAATAAAACAGAGAAGATATCTTGGAAATTAAAAGCAACATAAAAGAGCATGTGACTATGGTAAAATTAATGAAGAGGATAATGTACTTTCAGGTGGATTTCAGAATATTTTCAAGAAGTTAGAGCCAAAGTTGGGAACACATTCATGAGACTGGTTTAGTTTTATCACCAGGACATGGAGTGCATAAAGGTAAAAGTGGCTGTGTGAGGGGTCATGTTTCCTTTTGATACTTTCTGTTTTCCTCTTTCAGAATTGCTGACATTCTTTTTAAATTAATTTTACCAATTTTGATTTTCGACATTTACATTTTTGTTCTGCTTATATTGTACATAGATGACTTGGTTTTGCTAAGATACATTTTTCATATTTGACTGTCATGAGTGAGGTCATATTTTGCATTCCTAACAAATGATAACTTGACTTCCTGTTACAGGGTTTCATGACAAGCTCATCTTAGAGATGGAAAGATAATGCTCCATTACTTTTCCTAGACTTGACATTTTAAAGAAGTTTCAAGCTCACACAAATTTGAAAAAATATTGTAGAGATTGTCTCTCTTTTTGTGAGTTTCTGTTGTCCTGTCTTTCTCTTATTTTCATTTTTTTTAATTAATTTATTTTTTAAGGGATTCTACAATACAATGACACAGTTGTTTGCAGATAGCATTGACGTCACTCATTATGTCATACAATCAGGTAATTGGTGCATTTTGCAAGTATCTATGTCCAAATTTTGAACAACCCAAGGTTCCCATAGACCAGTTGGAGAAGCTTGTATGCACAGCACTGTTGATCCAATCAGGAGTGCCAGACTTACGTATTCCCTGTAGTGCTCGATGATCTCCCTCCTTACTCTCTTCAACAGCCCCCTTACAATTTTTTTCTTAAACCATTGGGCCTTTTTTTTAATTCCCTTTTTTCTTCCCGCATTTTGTTCCCTGGGCTTTGGGAAAGGGGCACAAGTGGGTGAGAAGAAAACAGTCTAATTTCTTTGGAGTTGTCATTTTGGACTACTCCAGTCTGTTCAGGTTGTTTCCTTTCATGGGATGACAGCTTTCCCAGGATACCCTTTTTAGTCATATTAACAACATCACAAGCTATTGGATGTATAGGCACAGATGCTTGGATGGATGTCTTATTTTCTTTTTTTTTTTCATGTGGTATATTTTTTTTTTTTATTGATGCTTTGTGCATTTCGTCACATCATTTTCCAATTCAGATCAGGCATTTTCTCCCTTTCCCTTCCCCCCCACCCCCACCCCATCCCAGATCATGTATTCTGCCATAACTGTCTGCATCTTTCTCTGTTTTTTCTTTTTTTTTTTTTTTTTTTTTTTTTTTTTCTATAAGTGTCATCCATGAGTACAAGCATCCTTCGTGCACAAACCCAATCTAATCAGGGCTGTTGTGTTCCAAAACCCCCACCAGCCCCCCCATCCAGTGGGGGTGCACATGTATGTTTGTTCACATCAACGCTTGATCAACATGAGGAGTGTCTCCAGAATTACATCGCTGCTGTATTTTACCATTCACCCCAATCGGAGACCTTAATTTCTACCCACGCCCCCTCTTCCGCAGTTGTTCCCTAGGCTTAGAAAAGAGGCTACAGGCGGATGAGAAGCAAAACAGATCCACTCTCTCTGGAGCTGACTTTCTGGACTCTGGTCAATTCTGCCTGTTTTCCTCTTCACCTAGGCGCTCACTAGGTCTTGTCCAGCCGGTTAAGCCTTTCTATGATCGACTCACTCAATTGAATCACAAGCAGTTAGATATATAGGTATTTAAGCAGGATGTCTTATTTTCTAATACTACAAATGTTTTTTATTAGTACAACAAATGTGCTTCCATTAACATCAAAGTTTTACAGTATTGTTCTCAAGTCCTAATTTTTACTCAGGTGCCCACAGTTTTCCTCTAATGTCTATACTCTGCTTTGAGGTTACTATTTAAAATAATTCATTATTTGGTCAACAAGTCTCCTAAGGTCCAATTGTCTTTTAACAACATCTGAAACTGTTTTAGTTGAATGCAGGTTAAATATATTGCAGTCTTTCTTCCTTGCTGGACATCAAATTCTTTTCCATAATTAGATTAAGCCTCAGTGTCTTGGATTAAAAACACCAAAAATATAAATTTTGATTTCTATCTTACTATGTCAAAGATAATTTTCCCAAATGGATCTGTAATTGTGAATGTGGAGATTGTTCACCTGAAGAAAGAAGTGCTGACTGCTTTCTCCACTGTAATGTTTCTACTTTATTCATTCTACTCTCTGTATCCTTTAGAAGTCAGTTTGGGTAGTGTGAATTAAGGAGTTGTATTGCCTAATATATATATATATATAATTTATATATATATATATAATTTAATCATCATTTATATAAGGATAAACCCATGGATAATTATTTCGCACTTGATTTGTGATTCAATGCTATTTAGTCTACTTTTGTTCAAATATTTCACAGCTTGGCCAAAGAAAAATTTGAGATGGCATTTATGTACATTTAAGTTCTCTCCTTCATCATTTTAATTGGTGTTACTGAGTTCTTTCTTATTTTGTAGCCTTATCCTTGGATCCTTTTATTGAGAAAAGTATACTTAAATGTGGTCTGGATGCATACATTCATATAATTATTATGGCAGTAATTTTTATTGCTCCCAAGCTGTAAAACTTTGTAAAGGCTTTTCTGTTTAATTGGCGTAACATCTGCCTATATTTGTTGAGTAAGATGTGTATTTCATGATGATGGAATCATGGTAGTTAGCATAACTGTCCTTTAAAAGATCAGTTTTGTGGCCATGCTCTTGATTTGTGTACATCTGTTGGGGAAATGTCTGTCATGTGTTCAATAGGGTCTTTGGTTTTGAGAATATCAATTACTCTATTTACCCACGTTTTCTTGCATTATGTTTTTCTTTTTTTCCTGGTCTTTGTGAAAATTTCCATTGCTCTATTTACCCAACTTTTCTTGCATTATGCTTTTCTTTGTTTTCTGGTGTCTGTTAGATCCCATACCCTATCAATTACACCTATTTTAAATTATCTATCTGAAATATGAGTATGTACTATTGTTTATTACTATTTCTCCACCATATGGCTTATTGCTTTTCTTTCAGTTATTTCTACTTAAATTTGAACTTTCCAGATTGGTCTTTCTAGATATTCTGTGTCTTGAAGATCTCCTCAATGTATGGAGTTACTACTACACTGAAAGCCTATTGATGTAGAGGTGAATCTTTTGGCTCTGACACTCAGCACTTCATAATTGCTTATTACATCCCACTGTTGATGTCAAAGTACATTTCTCACCTGAAAATTAATAACTGTTCTGCAGTCAAATACAAGATATCATGGTTTAAGAACAAAAATTCAAGTTTCCTCAGATACTGTGTTCCAATGAGGTGACAATTTCTTGGTCTTCTTATAATAAAACAAGAGGTAAAATCATAATTTAATTTTTGAATATATTGGGTCCATCTGGTACATAGACTATGGACTTGAACAAAGTTGGCAAAAAGAAAATCACAAATAGCTATTGAAAAAATTTTAAAGTGTTCAACATACATAGGCCTCAGGAAAATGCAAACTCAAATTACTTTGTCATTCTATCACATCACAGGAAAAATGTCCTTGATAAGTAAGAGGAAAAAAGATAACTTCTTGCAAGAATGAGGGAAAGAGGATATCTTATACATTATTGGTAACGATGTTGAATGGTACAGGTACTCTGGAAATCAATGTAGAGGTTTTCAAGAAGCTGAAATTAGGAGAGATTGTTCAGATATTAACAGCACTGAATGCTTTGCAAAGGACCCAGGTTTGGTTCCCAGCTCCTAGATGGCAGGTAACAACTATATGTTATTTCAGTTCCAGGGGATATGATGCTCCCTTCTGGCCTCCATGGACATTGCATGATATTCACTTACATACAAGTAGGCAAAGCTCTTGTGGTAGTTTGAGTGAGAGTGTGCCCTATAGGCTTTAAGTATTCATTTTGTATCCAGTTGATGGCACTGTGCTGGGAGTTCTTAGAAGGTGTGGCCGTGCTGGAGGAAGCATGTCATTGTGGGCAGGCTTAGTGAGTTCAACAAGCCTTGCAGTCTCCAGTCTCTCTCTCTCTCTCTCTCTCTCTCTCTCTCTCTCTCTCTCTCTCTCTCTCCCTTGACTTCCTGTGCTCATTGCAAGATGTGAACCTTGGCTTTCTGCTCCAGTCCCAGCTACCATACCTCCCACCACAATGGACTGATTCCCTGGAACCATTAATCATAAGCTCAATAAACTCTTCCTTTTATAAGTTCCCTTGGTCATGGAATTTTATCACAGCAACAGAAAAGTGACTAATACAGTTATTTGATACCAGAGAATGGGCTGTTGGCTGTGAAGAACCTGACCATGTGGCTTTTTGGAGAAATGTGGAAAACTTTGGAACCTCTGGTTAGAAAAGCTGTTGACTACTATAAGCAGAGTTTAATAGGCCATTCTAGTAGAAGCCTGGAAGAAAGCATGGCTGCAAAAAAAAGTAGTTCCAGAGGAAAATAAAGACTTAGGCAGCAACTGGAATATTTTGGCAAAGAGTCTGGCCACAGTTTTCTCACAGCCCAAATGCTTGCCTGATGCTAAGTTGCAAAGCAATGGACTAATGTCTTTGGCAGCAGATATTTCAAGACAGCCTAATGTAGAAATGGTGGTGTGGCTATTAATGGTGAATATTGTGCAAATCTATAGTGAAAAATAGCAGATGGGGCAGAATAAAATGCAGAATGTACAGTTTGGATATGAAAAGTGCACTAGGAAGATTAAAGGTGGGGACAAGGCATGTGAAGGAGAGGATCTCTTTGATAAGGAGACTAAAGTGATTAAGGAGAGCCCTAGCTGTTTACAAGTACTCAATGGAAAAAGTGAGATTAAAGTGATTAATGAGAAGCCTGGAAATTTACAAGTAAACAATAGAAACAGTACCTTCAGGGCAAGACCACACCCAGTTAAGTCTCCAATTTTTGAAAGGAAAATATTGAAAGGGTAGAGAAAATTTGTGAATGTGATTGAAGTAGGACAGGGTCCATCCCAAACTTGCAGCCAAACTTAGCAGTTTCATTCACATGGGGCTGGCTTTAGAGGCATGAAGGATGCAAGAGTGAAGGGGTCATCAGTTCTTCCTCCACGGTTTCAGAGAGCCACTGAGGCCAGGCAGAGTGCGGCAGGGGCGTCCCTGAATAAAGAAGGCCCTGATAGGCCATTGTGTGAAGCTGTGAATGTGAAGCCTTGTTGGCAGGAAAGACCCCAAGAAGACATTCTATATGCCAGAGCTGTGAGATATTTGCCAAGGAGAGCTGCAGGGAGTGGTACCAGCCTAGGGAAGAGATGTATGCTGCAAGCAAAGCTGGAAGAGCTGAGCCATCTAAGCTAAGCCCTTTGGAAGTAAAGTCCCAGAAATTGCACATGTAGCTACTAGACTTGATATTTGCCCTGCTGGTTTTCGGTCTTATTTTGGTCCAGTATTTCCTTACTATGCCTCTGTTCCTCTGTTCTGGAATGGTGATGTGTATTAGGTTCCACTGTACCTTGGGAGTATGTAATTTGTCTTTTGATTTTACAGGAGCTTTCAGTTAAGAGATTGCCCTGTGTCTCAGAAGAGATTTTGAACTATAGACTTTTGAATAGAATTGAGACTGGTAAAGACTATGGGGACTTTTAAGGTTGACTAAACGCATTTTGCATTTTATATGGTCATGAGCTTATGGGGGCCAGGGAGTAGAATGTGGTGGTTTGAGTGAGAGTGTTCGCCACAGGCTTTAAGTATTCAGACATTTTTGTCTCCAGTTGTTGGCACTGTTCTTGGAGGTCTTAGAAGGTGTGGCCATGCTTGAAGAAGTACGTCATTGTGGGTGGGCTTAGTGAGTTTATCAAGTCTTGCAGTCTCCAGTCTCTCTCTCTCTCTCTCTCTCTCTCTCTCTCTCTCTCTCAACTTCCTGTGCTCATTGCAAGATGCGAACTTGGCTTTTTGCTCCAGCCTTGTTCACCATGCCTCTCACCACAATGGACTCTGATTCCCTGGAACCATCAGTCGTAAGCTCAAATAAACTCTTCCTTTATTTATTTACTTATTTATTTTTTTTATTTCTGTATGTGTATGAGTGTACTGTATGCATGTAGGTTTGTGCACCCCTGTAGTGCAATGCCGCAGAGGTGGAGGTCAGAAGAGGATGTCGGATTCCCCTGGAACTGGAGTTCTCCTGGAATTGGAGTTTCAGATGGTTCTCAGCCACCATGTGGGTGCTGGGGATCGAACCCGGGTCCTCTGTAAGAGTCATGGGTGCTCTTAACCACTAGGCCATCTCTCCAGCCCTAAACTCTTCCTTTTATAAGTTCCCTTGGTCATGGTGTTTTATCACAGCAACAGAAAAGTGACTAATTCAGCACTCATGCACATAAAAAATAAATAAAATTTCTTATTTTTTAATAAAAATGAAATTAACTTGCTATGTGACCCAGCTAGTACACAAAGTAGTCAGTGCCCTACAGAAGAGAAACCTACATACCCACGTTCATTGCTGGTCTGTTCTCAATAGCCAGGAAGTTGAATCACCCTATGTATTAATACACTGATGAATGAATAATGAAATTACACTATTAAAGAAAATAGAAATTATGAAATTTTCAGGAAAAACCTAGTGTCACATGAGATATAATACTTTATAAGTTGGAGGGCAAAGAGGTACTAGATGCTCTTGAAATATAATTCAGTACTGCCACTGTCCATCAAAACTGGATAGGAAGAACTTATTGCTAAAGACATTTCATACTTCGGATACACGTCACAGAAAACACAAACCTGAACTGAGCTGGAAACTTCCACCTTTCTGCAGGCATTGTACTACTGGCGTGTGCATTGCAGGCTATTGGGGTAGAAAAGTCATTAATGATCAAGCCCAAATTTGAACATTGTATGCTATGTACTTAGTGTTCCCACAATACGTGTCCATTATTGCAATAGTGGTATAGATATTCTAGCTAGCTAATCAGTTTCTGATCACATTTGAGGCCTGCTTCAGAGAAAAGAAAATATTCCAGTAACTGTAAACTTGTTTGAAGCTGATGGCTAGGGAGGGCACAGACTCCTTGGGAGAATCTACTAACATTTTACTAAAAAGACATATACTTAAACTTACTTCTAAGTATTTATGTTTGTACCCATAGACCAGTGTGGGACTCAGTCTTGGTCAGAGAAATCTCATTTTCATTGAGTGCCAGTCAAAGCAGGACTCATAACTCATCAAAATGCTGCAAATAAGTGATTATTAAGTGATCAGCCCTAAACAGGACAATTATGTCACCCTCTTTCAGATCCAGGGAATATCATAGGACAGTGATATATAGGTTTGTGAGAAAAGGATAATAAGGAGGATGACAGGAAGGACTGTCACTGGGATACAACATGCTCATAGCAATCATGGCCACACAGCATCCCCACAGCAATCATGGCCATTTGCACAAAGCCTGCACAAAAGCAGGAAAGAAAAACATGGGCTAGATAGATGACTCGGTGAATAAGAGCACTTGTTGGTCTTGCAGAAGACCTGGGTTTTGTTCCCACTACCACATAGTGGCTAATAAACCTTAACTTTATCTTCACATCTGGGGGATCCAACTCCATCTTCTGGCCTCTGAGCAATGCCAAACACAGGTGTGATTACATACATACAGGAACACACTCATACCAGAAAACAAAGATAAATAAATGGACAAGCTTTTGAAATGAAAGAAAAAGTGAAAGGAAGGAAGGAAAGAAGGAAGCAAGAAAGACTAAATAGACTGCTAGAGAGTAACTATTCAGGAAGAAGATGGACTTGGGAGGAGTAAGAGGGTCAGAGATTAGTAAGGAGTGGTATATGTGACCATCAGACATAGTATACAAGTATGAAACTGTCAAAAATTAAATAAATTAAAACACTAATGTTTAGATAATATGAACAGAAACATACTGTTTATTAACTTGAATGCCATTTTTAGAATAAATACTATTAAAATAGTTAATCTCCAGGAATGGTGGTGCAAGCCTTTAATCCCAGCACTCTGGAGGCAGAGGCAGGAGGATCTCTGAGAGTTCAAGGATAGCCTGGTCTATGTAGTGAGTTCTAGGACAGCTAGAGCTTCAGGGAGACCCTGTCTCGAAAAGACCAAAAAAAATGATCATTTTATAAAAGTTGATTTTCTGTGGTAAAATTTACACTAATTGGGACTGTAGTTCACTCCTCTTTGGAGCCTACTTTGCATTTATTAAATGACAATGTGTCTGTAGTATGGTAGTAATGAATTCCTTTATCTAGAAATACTCTAAGCTTAGAAGACGAATCTGTCAATCAACAATGATTCATGACTGTAAAGATTCTATTCTACATACTTAGCAATTGCCAGTAGATTTTCTTTCAAGGACCAATTTATTTCAATTGTCAAAAATTACTTTCAAATAGTAAGTTTAGGTTCAGAAATGGGTGTTTCTTTTCCTAAGAACTTTATACCTAGGTTAATAATTCATTGCATCAACAGAACTGAACACAGAGTATTTAATAGAGTTTCAACATAATTATAAGCCAATCAAAATAAGAGCATATTAATATCCTGGATGTAGGCAGATTAATATTTAAGGGCTATTACTAGTCAAAAAAGAAAAAGATACTTACACAGGCAGTAGATATGGGGTCAGTGCTATAACATGACCTAGGCAGTTTGCAAATCTTAGAGGAAATTATTTTCACAATATTTTTCCATTCAGAAATTACAGCTCTAAACTTTTCAAACACTTAAAATTAATTCAAATATATTTTAATTTATGTATTATATTATATATAGATTTAAAGATTGTCTATAGGTATTCTCAGCTCCAATAACTTGTTTCCATTTATATAATTTATAATTTTCTAATTTTTTCTGCATATAAAATTTTCTTTTCTCATGTTTTCATTTCATGCGATTTTCACTATTTAACCCTGTTGTGTGACATTGTTTTTAGGGAGAAATAAACAAGCATCTAGTACCCCAGACAGGGAATCAGCATTAGATCAAAGGAAAGATACCAACAAAGTCCAATTTGGTGAAGCAGTGAGTTTTATTTATATTATTTGCAAGGCTAGAAATTATTCAAAGACAGTTGCATCAACCCAAGACCCAACTCGGCAAGAGTGACAGCTGGCAGAAGCATGAGCCATGGAGTGCATTGCACAACGTGTTGGAGAGTGTCTTTTCCAGGTAGCTCTGTTGGTCTGAGATTCTTCCAGGTAGGTCAGTGGTCTATTTATTTCAAGCATTTCTTTTTGTCTGAAACTAAGCAATCTTGGGGAGAAAGGAGAAGTACTGAATCTGGTCAATTTCAGGGGCTTCCTGAAACTATTCGGTTATTTACTTTTTAGGCAATGAGCTTACCTGAAGGGTGGAATGTTTTAGCACTGCTCAAAACATCCTGCTGTTTACCATGCTTCCTCCTCAGATTGAAAGTTTGATCTTGGAGGAAATTGCTACATAAAAGCTTTATGCCCACAAGTTCTAATAAAGAGATGTAGTATACTTAAACATAATGTTCATAGATCTGAAAGTCTGAAAGAAATGGTTGATTTTGAACATGTTATTTGACATAGTTGTATGATTGTTTCCTTAGTGAAAAGAAAGGAATAAAATATTGTTTTTGTGCTGGTCATCTTTGGTTGTCAACTTGACACCCCTGGGAAGGATAAATCTAACTGGGGGATTTGCTTCTATTGGATTGGCCTGGTGGACATGATTGTTGAGTGATGTGGGAGGATGCAGGACACTGTGGGCAGTGCCACCCCTGGGCATGAGGTCCTCTGTAGTGTAAGAAAGAAAGCTGAATATAGGCCATAGGAACAAATCACTAAGTGTTCCTCCATAGTCTGTGCTTGAGATTCCTGCCCTGAGTTCCTGCCTTTGCTTCCCTTGAAGATGGACTGTAAACTGTATGCCCTGGTTTTTGGTCAGTTTTTATCACTGCAATAGATAACCAAATTAGTACAGTCTCACTCCATGGATTCCTTCATAATCAAGTGGGGCCTGGAATTAAGATATGGATAATATACAGATAATATAAAAAGTCAATATATTAGTGAAAAAAGGATAAACTACTAAACTATATTATAAATATATATGATATAATATATAAGTCCTGTTTATAATGAGAGTTTATTTTTTTAATTTTTGATACATTAATACATGAGTATTGTCTTAGCAGTTTTTCCATCAGGACCAGACGTCCACCAACTCTTCCATTTAATTCAACTTTCTTTCAATTTCCTGTACTCTTCTTAGATTACTATTGTTGCATATACATATGCATGTTGCATATAATGCACTGAATCCACTAAGTGTTGGACGTGTGTAATGCATTTAGGGATGTCCATTTGTAATTAGAATACCTCCCAGCGACCTAGTCCCTGGACAAAATGGATTCTCCCTCATCCAGCAACCTTTGATTGCCTGTAGCACTTCATTTGAGATGGACCCATGATATTTCTCTCATCCACTTTGTAATGTCAACTGATCTTGTTATTTTGTAGGTCTGTTATTTCACTATATACTTTTCATTGAATTTTCATGCATTTCATACAATGCATCTACACAATATTTATACCCCACCTCCATTTAAACCCTCCATACTTCACTAACCAGATAAAAATTGTGTAATATGTTAAGGCCTATCTAGTCAAGTGTGTGTCCCCATATGTCCCTAAATGTGAGTTCAAGCACTGAGCCTATTCACCCTATGTAACATTAATCATTTAAGGAAGACAAGCTCCTGGCCCCTGAAGAGTGATCAGCTACCAATAAATCCTCAGCTAAGGTTGGGACCTCCTGATTTTTTTTCCTAGTTATATGCTGGGTTTTGTCTGATTGAGTTTTCTTTTCTCTAATTTTTTATCTATTTTTATATGTGTACGAATGTACTGTCTACATGTAGGTTTGTGCGCCAGTGTCATGCAATGCCCTGGAGGTCAGAAGAGGGTGTTGGATTGATAGTGTGATTACCATTGGAGTAAGTTTATATGGCAAGTTCCCAGAAGCCTGGAAAACTGTGTCCTTGTAGTCATGCACCAACCCCAGCATTTACAATCTTTCCACAATGGTCTCTGAGCCCTCAGTCTGTGAGGCTTAATATAGATAGGAGTCCTATCCAGGAACATTCATTCTGAAGAGTTATTCTGTACATTTTGGCAGTTATGAATTACTATGTAATTCACCCTCCATTTTGTGAGGAAGCTTTGATTTTAAGAGTTGAGAAGTGCACTAGTATTTACTCTACCCCCCCAACCCATTCCACTGCTTCCCATGGACTTAGCTTTGGAGTTTTCCTTGTAGATCTATCATTTAAGGCTTTGTATCTCACAGACACTTATTCTCTGTGTCTGACTAATTATGGAATTCTGTAATAGCCTCCATCTGTTGCAAAATGAACCTTCTTTCATGAGTCATAAGAGGTATACTTGTCTGTAAATATAAGCATCTATAGTTAGCATTCATGTAGGAGGCTACATTTGTCTAGGGTTGTGACAGACCGAGAATTTCCCCTAGGATTTAAGACCTCTACAGGCATGTGTATTTAGTTGTGTGTAAGGTACCACACACAAGTTCCCTTCTGTTGAGTGTATATGTTTATACATGTATATGTATATGCATGTACAGAGAAATATAGATGATTGTTTCTTATCTGTATGTCATAGTGTTTTAGAAGGGAATTTTTTCATTAAAAAGATAACCTTGATGTACACTGTAGTGGCAGCTACTTGAAAGACAAAGACAAGAGGATTTCAGGTTCAAGACCAACCTGATCAAGTTTACAACTAGTTTCAAAATAAAAATAGAAGAATAGTTATACCTCACTGTTAGAATGTTTGCTTTGCATATGTAAAGTCCTTGTTTCAGTCCCTGGTATAACACAGGCAAAAAGACAGAAGACAGACAGACAGACAGACACACACACACACACACACACACACACACACACACACACACTCATGAGCTATGCTTACCTGAATCACTTTCAAGGTTTCAGGTCTTAAACTTCAACTAAAGAAGGGCTAGAGAGATGATCCAGCTGTGCTTCTACCTTTTCTAGAGGACCAAAATTTGGTTTCCATTATGGCCACATTGCTGAGAAAAGTCTCCTGAAACACCAGCTCTAAGATATCAGACACCCTCCGTTTTCCTCCCCAGACACCAACACAGACCCTTAAACACACATTCACCAACACATATAAAGAATAAATATATACCAGGCATGGTGGCATGGGCTTTTAATCTCAGCCATTGTGAGGCAGAGTCAGACAGGTCTTCGTGATGTGGAGGCCAGCCTGGTCTACAATAGTGAGTTTCTGGAGGGATGGGACAATGTAGAACCTGTAAAATAAAATAAAACAAAGAAGCAACCAACAAACTAAAAACAACCCCCTGAAAAGAATAAATAAAACTCTTAAAAGGCTCATGTAAAGAAAATTAAAGAAAAATGAAAAATTATGTTTTCATAACTTCTTATCATATTTGCCCCCACTTTGTTTTTCATGTTCTACTTGAATCTAGGTACAACTTTGTTTATTTATTTGATCCTGTATCCGCGTGGGTTTGAACCCCACTTCTGGTACTAACTGGCTTTGCCTCATTGACATTCTCTGTGCCTTTCATATTTTTCATGGCATCCACTTTCTACTTGATTCATATTATTTTATTTTTCCAGTTTTATTTTTATGTGTTTCATACATAATTTTTCAATAAGTCATAATTGCCATTATACCCACTTCTCCCTAGGCTCCCCCTCATGTTTCACATATTCTGTCTTTTGTGCCAAACTACTTGCCCTGCCCACTCCTCAGTGCCAGTTAATCCCCTGAGCTCTAGCCAGCCTATCAGGAGTCCCTTTCTTAAAGAAGGCCATTTCTTCCTCCCCCGAACCACCATTGGTTACCAATATTTCTTCAGACAAGGTTGTGTTCTGCTACATATTTCTGTAGTTCTGTACTAAGTTTTTGTCCAGCTGAGCTTATATGGGTCTTGTACATGGTACCAATGCTATAGGTTCATACGAACAGGGTCCCAGGAGCTTCTCAGATTCATTTTCACCTGTACTTGTACCACCTCCCTGAATCTTACAATCTTTCCACCCCTGAGCCCTGGGCGGGTGAAGCTGAATATAGGTGACCTGTCCATGGAACAATACTCTGTAGATTCCTAACCCTCAGGGTTTGGCCATTCATGCCCTTTTGAGTTCCTCGTTTCCTATTAGATTCGGAAGCTTCCTAAATGAGAATTACAAGGTAGTTAATGCCTTCTTCTGTCTGTGTTCTATGATGTTTGGGGCTTATGTGTAGAGGTTGGATTGTAGATATTTTGCCTAAGCATGTGCAATTCGCAGACTATGTCTGTGTCTGTCCAGTTGTGGGACTCTGTATTATGCTTGTCTAGTGCAAATAAGCTTCTTATCTGGGTGGTGTCTGGGATAATTGTCTGTAAATATAAGAATACCTTTTGTAGTTAGTAAAATGTTACCTTAGCCTAAGAATGTGTCAACCTTGGGGATTTGTCTAACATCTATGACCTCTAGAGTTGTGTGCATTTGGTTATTTTTACAATACTATGCATGAGTTTCCTCCTGCTGAGTAGGGTTTAGGTCCAATTAGATAGCCACTGATTTCCCCCAAGATAAGAGTGCCACTATTGCACTAATGTTGTATGATGTGCTGGTCATTGATGTGGATACTTGTTCTTGAAGCTGATGTTAGGCTGTTGATTGATGTTCTCCCTTAGTGGCTTACATAGTGCTCTCCATAGTTATGAGAGCTAGCCTTCTGGGGAGGTGGCTTCCAGGTCAGATCCTGCTACATTACTCAAGATCTGGTCTCTGAAGTATGTCTTCAGGTTCTTGGAGGCAATCAACGGCTACTGCAATAGCTTGTATAATTTTTTTTCTGTCTTCTTTCATGTTTATTAGTTTCTTGGTTCTGCTTTGTAATATGTAATAATAAATTATTAATGTGAGTTTTACTTATTTTTTGTATTCTTTAATTTAATAAAATGATTTTATTGATGTTTTATGTATTTCAGACATCATATTTCAGTTCAGTTTAGACATATTCCCCTTTTCCTTCCCCTTACTCCACCTAGGATCACGCATTCTGCCATAAATATCCTGCAACTTTCTCTCAGTCCTTTTTTATGTTTAGGAATTCACATTTTCTTTTTTATATTTTATATTACTCTAAAATATGAATACATACTTTCCACCCAAATACAACAATTACAGAGTCTGAAAAAAAGTGGTGGGTCAACTTTAGCACCTGTTAAGAGATTTACATTATAACAGCACAGTTGCTTTCAGATAAACAGAAATACAACAATAGTGCTGTTCATCTTGCCTTTCATCTGGGGATTTTGTGTTAGCATCCACAATGAGGGAAACCATTCGCCCTTTGTTTTTCGGGGACTGTGTTACTTCACTTAACATAAAGGCTTCAAGTTCCATCCATTTACCTGCAAAGTTCATTATGTCATCTTTCTTTACCACTGAATAGTACTCCATTGTGGAGATGTACCACATTTTTGTCATTCACTCCTCAGTTGAGGGGCATTTGGGTTGGTTCCAGCTCTTCACTATTGTGAAGAGAGCTGCAATAAACATGGATGTGCAAGTATCTTTATGGTAGGTTGAGTCTTTTGGCTCTATACCCAGGAGTGGTATGACTGGGTCAGATGGTAGGCTCATTTTGAGCCTTTTAAAAGTTCTCCACACTGCTTTCCATGATGGTTGTACAAGTTTACATTCCCACCAGTAGTGGATGAGTGTTCCCCTTTCCCCAGAACCTATCCAGCTTTTGGTGTCCTTTGTTTCCTTGATCTTAGCCAGTCTTATCAGAGTAAGATGATATCTGAGAGTGGTTTTAATTTGCATTTCCTTAATTATTAATGATGTTGAACACTTTTTAAGATGTTTCTCAGTCATATTTAATTCCTCACTGGTGAAGTTTCTGTTTAGCTCTTTACTCCATCTTTTGAGTGAGTCATTTGTTCTCTTAATTCTTTGTTTTTTGAGTAGACTATATATTCTTGATGTTAATGCTCTGTTAAGATGTGTCACTGGTGAAGATTTCCTCCCACTCTGTGGGTTTTATCTTCACTTCCTTGATTGTTTCTTTCACTGTACAGAAGCTTTTGAGTTTGCTGAGGTCCCATTTGTCATTTGTCGACTGTTGACCTTATTTCCTGCACAGCTGCTGTCTGATTTAGAAAGTCTTTTACACCTATGTCTTGCAGGTTGTTGCCAACTTTTTCTTCTATCACCTTCAGGGTTTCAGGTTTCATGTCTATCCGCTTGGAGTTGATTTTGTACAGGGTGAGAGGTAAGGGTTTAATTGTGTTCTTATACAAATGGTGATCCAGTTGTGCCAGCACTATTTGCTGAAATGCTATCCTTTCTCCTTTGAGGTTTTTTTCCCCCTTTTTGTCAAATGAGGTGGTTGAAATTGTATGAGTTCAAGTTTGGATCTTCAATTTTGTTCCATTGATCAAAGCTTCTGTTTTTGTGCTAGTACCACGCTGTCTTTATGATTACGACCCTATAATGTAGCTTGAAGTCTGGTAAAGCTATCCTCCCTGCATTGCATTTTTCACTCAGGGTTGCTTTAGGTATTCAGGGTCTTTTGTTTTTCCATATGAATTAAAGGATTTTTTTCCAGAAGAAAGGAGCAACTATCCCTAAGTAATAAAAGAGAGAAATCAACAAAAGAATAACAGAGTAAATACAAACCTAAACCAAGAATGCAAACAAAAAATAAGGTGGAAGGAAGCAACACACATCTCTCAATAATAATCTTAAATACTAATGGTCTAAACTCCCCAATAAAAAAACATAGACTGGGAGAATGGATTAAGAAACAGAATCCTTCTATATACTGTCTACAAGAAACCCATCTCAACCTAAAGGACAGACACCACCTTAGAGTGAAAGGATAGAAAAAATATTCCAACCAAATGGTACCAAGAAACAAGCCAGAGTGGCTATTCTAACATTAAACAAAATAGATCTCAAAGTAAAATTAATCAGAGGACACAAAGAGTGCCATTACATCCTTGTCAAAGTAACAATTAACCATGAACACTTCACAATCCTAAATGCTTGTGCACCAAACTCTGGTGTTTGGTGAAGATTTCAACACCCCACTGAGCCCCTTGTCTAGATCAACAGGACAAAAAACAAACAGAGAGGCATCAGAACTGAATAATACAATACACCAAATGGACCTCATAGACATGTACAAAATATTCCACCCAAACACCAGAGAATATACTTTCTACTCAGCACCTCATGGAATAGTCTCCAAAATTGACCACATACTGGGGTATAAAAGATATCTCAACAAATAAAAAAGGATTGATATTATTCCTTGCATTCTATCAGACCACAGTGCAACAAAGCTCAATATGAGCACCAAAATAAGCCCAAGTAGCTACGAGATCACATGGAGACTAAACAACACAATCCTGAATAATGAATGGGTCAGGGAAGAAATAAAGAGCGAAATAAAAGTATTCACGGAACTGAATGAAAAAGACAATACAGCACAACAAAACTTGTGGGATACTTTAAAAGCAGTCTTGAGAAGAAATTTGTACACTAAGTGCCCACATCAAAAAACAGAAAGGGAAGAAATAAACAATCTAATATTACAGACAAAAACACTTGAGAGACAACAGCAAACGTATCCTAAACCCAACAGACAAGAAAAAAAAAAAATCAGAGCAGAAACCAATGAAATAGAAACAAAGAAAACAATACAAAGAATCAATGTGTCCAAAAACTGGTTCTCTGAAAAGATAAATAAAATAGACAGACCTCTAGCGCAGTTAACCAAAAATAAAGAGCAACTCCAAATCAATAGTATTCATGATGAAAGGGGAAACATCACAACAGACAAAGAAAAGATCCAGACAATCATATGGGAATACTTCAAAAATGTATACTCCACTAAATTTTAAAACCTAAGAGAAATGGATGAATATCTGAAATCCTGGGAACCAACAAAGCTTAACCAATAAGAGATTGACAATTTAAACAGACCCATACTATCTGAGGAAATTGAAGATGTAATTAAAAAAATCTCCCAACTTAAAAAAGCCTGGGCCCAGGTGGTTTCACAGCAGAATTCTATAAAACATTTAT